>BRZM01000071.1:4474-272131 GCA_033238685.1 Lates japonicus | reverse complement strand
CCCATCTGCCAGTGCTTGTTCTATCCATAGGGTGCTCTACACATGCACCACATTTGCCATCGGGCACTTGGGGCTCAGTATCTTGCTCAAGGATACTTGACACACAGAGGATCAAATCACTGACCTTTCTGATTAGAAGGCCTCACCTCCTGAGCTTTCGTGGCTGAGTACTATTCGAATGGTGAATGACTAGTCCCTTTAAAGACAAGAAATACTCCTGCACGAATTCCAAACATAAATTGAGCAATGTCTGGGGAAATCTAAGGTCAACATTGGTAGGGGCAATTAATTCATGGAGGAACCTTTTGTTCGCTGATTCTCTGCCTATTGTACAGGCGGAAGCTAACATTACTGCAAAGGCTGTGAAATTTATTAAAGGCAAGTTTGTTGTTTGATAATTACTTCATTGGCTAACAAACCAACACCCAGTCCCTGCAGTGTGGCTAAGTTACAGCTACCTGGCTAACCTTTGCTCTTTTGCTTCGTGAGTTATTGCCATGGTCAGACTGTGACTGATGGATTCTAAAGAGACTGACAGGGTTGGTGGTAAAAAAAACTTTATGGGCTACTTTCCACAAACTTACGAGTGTGAATATACAGCATGATGGAGTTCACTTAATGGGTATAGATGTTTAAAAATAATAAACAGGGTTTTTCGTTTCTCCACTAGAATCTTTAACATGTTCAGACCTCTGATGCGTCTTTAATAATAGCAAACACCACAAATATGTTTTTCACAGCTGTGATGGGCTGCTGTAAGTTTGAAAGTCTTTATCTTTTTGAGTCCTCTGTAAGGACAGAACAATTCTTATTCTCACACTGGTTACAATGACCAGTTTCTCCTCTCCTCCTCTCTGTATGTTTCAGCTCTAGTTGCCATGTCTAAAAGTGTGTGATAGTGAGTTTACAGGCCAGCTGGCATACCTGTGTCAATGAGTTTTCCATTTCACATTTTCTCTATAATTGAAAAAGTGCAGTTGTCTCCAACTGATAAGAATGAGATAATGAGAATCAGCTGGATGCAAAATTAAATAAATGACATGTGTCCTTGAAAAGCATATACAACACAATGCAACAGATCGCTACACAACACATATTCTGAGTGTTTATGGGGACAGGGCCACTGAATTGCTTCCAGAGTTTAGAACAGACTCTAATTAGTTGAGTCCACTGCATTTGTGTGTCTGTGCTAGTGCGTGTGAATGAGTGCATTTGTCTTTGAGGTTCCTAGCTGGTTTGGAAACACTCCCAGAGAGAGACAGTGAGAGAGATGGCAGGGAGAGAGGGAGTTGAGCTTTATTTCAAGACCAGTACGTAGCACAACACAACTGCTCCTAAAGCCTCCAGTTTACATTAACCATCCAGACAGAGTGAGAGGTCTTTATCGTGACTGTCAAAAGCATAGTCTTCTCAAGCCATTTGTCTCTCTTTCCATCTCTCTCTTCCCTCCGCTGTATCTCACTCTCTCTCTCCTTTCTTCCCCTCTCTCCCTCTCTCCCTCTCTGTATCTAGGTCATTGCTGAGTCCAGACAGTTAGGGGCTTTTCTACACGGTTGAAACCTCCATGGAGAACTGAACAAAAATGAAAGAAGATGCATTACACACATGCACATGAGCCACCACAGTCAAGTTGTTAAGCCAATGCAGCAGAGCCTTCAGTGGCCAATATGAACATCACTGCTCCAAGATAAATGGTAATGCTGAATTCTCTTTATAGTGCATGTTTATTTGTATAACCCACTGTCACATGCAGTGTTCCAACTAACCCACATCCACGATGTTCTTGACCTAACCCTAACCTTACAAAGAAAGTGTTTTTCCATACAACACAGTTGGAATTAAGTGAATAACATTGATTATTTCGTTGCCATACAATGTTCTGCTGGAAACTTGGGTCTATTCTCGGATATGGTGCCTGCTGACCACACTGATACCCACTGGAAACATGCCAGAGTGTGACCTGGTAGCTCCCCAGATCCCAATCTGATGCAGCATCTGGAGGATGCACCAGAACAAGCCAGATCCATGGAGGCCCCAGCCCACAACCCACAGGACCCAAAGGATCCGCTGCCATTGTCCCGGTGGGTCACAGCTGTTTTGGTGGCACGAGGGGGGCCTACATAATATTAGGCAGATTCTGGATCAGATTGGGATCTGGAGAGTTTGGAGGCCTGGTCAACACATTGGGCTCTTTGTCATGTTAATATTGTGGCTGATAGGTGTGGATAGCCCTGCAACAGTACAGTCAAAAAACTTTTCTACAAGCTATTATGGTATCAATAGCTAATTTCACTTCTTTCACTGCATCTTCTGGATGTCAGTGTTCTTCACACTGTCTGGAGGTGGAACAGAACTGGAAGGGAAACTCATTTCTTCAATTTCTGCGTTTATTTTTTTGTCATCACCATTAGTGAGGGAATCTACTGGAACTTAGACTGATGGGTGCTGAAGCAGCTGTACCATCAGGCTAGCTCATACGCACCCTGATTGCCAGGTACATTGCCTGCATCATGCCATGCTGCAACATCTTCTAGTCCATCAACACAAAAGAAACTCTTCACCCAGGACAGCGACTTACTCCCCAACCTAAGGTGGGAATCTGCAGTTTTCCAGCAAGTACGTGGCCTAAAACCTTGGGTGTTGATTCTTACAATCAACGCTTCGCGGCTGCCAACCATCCACTGTGTTCTGATGAAGCCAGCAAACCACCATGTGCAAAAAGCAGAAATCAATTTCAGTGCTGGTTTCCCTTCCTGCCAAGCCCATACATTTCACTGAACAGACCAAGGATGTTAACCCACTACAATGAATCCATTTAGCCTTTGGCTACATGATAAATGGACTGTGTATATAGTCTTTCTGTGCTGCTCGACCACTCAATGGAATTTTACCACATGACTTTGTCCCCATTCACACACACACACACTCAGTGGCAATTTGGGGCTTAATATTTTAACAGCATTTGAAACATACAGACTGGAGGAGGAGCTACGGATCAAACCACCAACTTCAATTGGGGACAACCGCTCTACCTTCTGAGGCACAACTGCCCCCCTAGCTGTTACTCTGGGTTTGTGTACCTCACTAGACATTCTGCATTGTGCCCACCTCTGGGAAGAGTTGTCACAGTAAATTAAATCGTCAGTTTGTCTGACTGTGGAATAATGAATATGTAAACTCTTTGAGATGACTTTGCTAACTCTTTCAACCATGCAAAATCCAACGAACTCCACCGTAAGTCTTCAAGATCTCTCTTTTTGCAGGCATGGTTCACATCAACAGATGCTTCTCGTGAAAAGCAACCTCAAAATGTTGGTGATCAGTCAAATCCGATAACTCCAACCCACCTTGTTTCATTAATTGGATTCAGGTATACTAACCTCTGACTCCAGGTAGTTTTATTGATGTCATTAGCAGGGAGGTTCATTCTTTTCCACCCAATACTGTGGATAGTTTCTTCAGTATGGACAAGAATAACACAATGCTTTGTGTGTTATTAGTTAAAATGAATTGTTTGTTAATAATTGTACCAGATCTGACCATATCTTAAGACACATATAATACACACATTAACACAGGTAATTCAAGGGTTCACTGACTTTTTTTCATTTCATTTCATTTAAAATTCTAATGGGTAATCAGTACACCCAAACTCTTTTCTCTTTGTGTAAAAGGAAATTATGTACTATAAGTGGACTCACACGTATGCGTGCTTGCAGAACCTACCTGTGGGTCTGTTTTTTTTCATCAGTCGGCGCCTGCCTCTACCATGTGACAGATGGTCCTGTGACACAGAGATGCAGCTTCGATGAAGACTGTCTCCCGCTGGTGGTTCCAGAATACAGAGACAGAGGAGAAAAGCAGAGTTAACATGAGATAACATCATCTCACACGTCTTCTGAGGTCAAATACCATTGATGATCAGGCACCCTGCTGCTTTTATTTCTCCTCTTATGTTATTCTCTTAAAAATTTGTTATACTTATCATGATGCAGCACATATAGACAGACCAGGGCCCAGTGGAACATTATCAAAGCTGATGCTGCAGTCTGGGGCAAGGGTTTAGAGTTTTTACAGCATTTTTCTTGGCCAGGCTATGTCTTACAGTATGAACATAAAACTTTAATCACTTAGTCACGGGAAAAAATCAACTACTTACTGTAGTTTTCTGTATCTAGAAAGGTCATTTGGGCTAGAAAACAGACAGATGGCGGAGATTACTATTTACAGACATGTCAGGCCAGACCAGTGATTACTAAATGTCAATGGTGACCAAGACAAAATTTGTCTATCATGCTGTCAAATATCATCAGTGAGATGAGACAAACTACTTCAACTAAGAGAATGTGATTTATATACCTGCAATCTTACTGAAACATCCATTCTTAGCCTACTGTCAACAACAGATTGTAAATGACTTGTGACTAAAATTCACAAATATATTTCACAAATGTCATGATAAAAGCGTGTACATCTAAATAAATGTAACATCTAACAATTCCTGATTCTATCCTACAAATTTAGGTACAAATCTTCCTCAAAACTAGCAAACTGTTATATTCCACCACAGTGTCCACACACAGATTAGTTCATATGCAGTTGTTCTGCATGGACCATCTACTGTATTCTCAATGGCAACAATCAGCAACAAAAGCAGTGTGATGCTTTATGGTACAGTAAAAAAAAAATCTTGTCTGTCTCATACTGGTAGTATGTTTTGACAATTTATATTATTTAATGATTTAAACACCACACACACTTTAAAACAACAGGAAACTTTATATAAAGTTGTATATTTTAGTCCGTCTATACAATGTGTATAAAAGTAGTGTATTGTACAAAACATCCAAAGTCGCACAAACATCAAATAACTGTTAAAAATCATGGTTACTTTACACTTGGTTTATGGGGTCAAAGCCTGGGTGTATTAGAATCTGATACAACTAATACATGCCAGTTATATAGTTGGTACAGCTCATAATGGAACGCATTGGCGAATTACCATTGTCAAAATGTGGCAGACCATCTCTTTGCTTCCCTGTACTGGCGGCTTGGTGCAACAAACACAGTCTGATTGGTCCAGTACTGTGAGGTCTGCCCCTTCAGAATTCACAACTCACCGCTTTTAACCAGAGGAAACAAAGGAAAACAAAATGCAACTTGTAACATTTTGTTAACCACTACAAATATTTACAAGAATTTTTTTTTTCCTTCAGCTACATTCTTAGCGATCACTCAAACTGATAAAACTGATGTCACGCTGTGTGACATATGGCCTTATAAAGTTGATATGCTGATGCTGCTAACAAAACTTATTATTTATACTCACCAGCAGGCATAGAGCAACTCAGAGAGTTCATAAAGAGTGTATTTGTTTTGACCTGATGAATATTCACTCTTCTTTTAGCTTTTAGTTTTGATAGATAATGGATTAGTTAACAGTGGTCTTCTCACCTTCTTCACGTCCTTGTTCTTCACACACTCGATCAGCATCTCTATCATGAGAGAGAGAGAGAGAAGTCGAATACAAACTCTAAGTGATGGCACAGAACATGTATCTGGCCATCATCAGTAGATATATCCAGAAACTAGATATAACTCTCTACCTCTGAGGATGGAGCCATGCAACTACATCTCAGTGTGGTCCATAATATCTACAACAACACTTTTCACTATCTCAAAAGGCAGGGTTGCCCATCAGACTAGAGCTAGCATTGCTGACTTGTTCTTTCTAAGGTTCAATACTAACCTGGTTATTTGAAGAGTGGTATGTTTCATATTTAAAATACTTAGTAAATACATAAACAAATAAAATAAAAAAAAACACAGCTTTAAAAGAAAGATCGTTAGCTTGGAAGTGTAGAGTATACAGGTGTATATAGTGCACAAACTCGTGCTGGTTATCAGTTTGTAGATGTATCTAATACATCTAATACTGTCTAATATGACAGTCCTGTTTCTAATGTTACTGTTTTACAGATGTGTTGATTCGTCTGTATAATGGTTTTGGGGAATGTAGATTGTGTTGCTGTTACACTGTATTGTGTAATACTGATAGGTGTCTCTATTATTTTGTTCACCCCATTTATATCAATGAGGATATGCAATGTCATTCTGCCTCCGACTCCCTATGAAACATCATCATTACAGATGTACATCCTCATCAAAGCCACAGACAGACACACAGACAGATTGTTCATGTCATTGGTTAGTGGTTGAAACACAGGCTGTATGTATGGCTGAAGCCAGGCTGGGATATGAGATGAATGTTTATTAGGTTGACCTCAATACTCACTCCTCTCTCTAAATAGCTGAGTCCTAATCCAGTTACGTTAGGCTTAGTATGAGTGTGTGTGTGTGAGAGAGAGAGAGAGAACATCAGACAGAGAGAGAGAGCAGCAGAAGAGTGAGAGAGAAAGAGAAAGAGAAAGAGAGAGAGAGAGAGAGAGAGAGAGGAGACTTCAAAAAACCTCTAAGAGCTTTTGTGGCTGGAAGACAAATCAAAAACAACACACATGCCACAAAACCCAACACACACTCTGAATGTAGGAATTAAATGAATTTAGCCCAGGGAGGGAATTAAGCAAACCAGAAAAAATAAGAGCCAGTCTTAAGACATGAGAGGAGAGGAGAGAGGAGAGGAGAGGAGGAGAAGAGAGGAGAGGAGAGGAGAGATTTATAAAAGCATAGGGGCAATGCATAGACCTGCAACCCTCCTCCTGTTTCTCTCTTACTTATAAATTGGGCACATCTTTCCTTTTCTCTCTCTCTCTCTCTCTCTCTCTCTCACACACACACACACACACAGCTCCCATAAGGGTCAGACAGGTTGACTGCATCAAACTGAGGAGTTCAACGGAGCAAGTGACATGTGGTGTGTGTGTGTGTGTGTGAATGTGTGTGGATGAAAGAGACAGGATGAGTGCCTGTCTTAGAAAAAGAGGATGCATGTATGACAAGAAGAAAAACAACAGAGAAACATGCAAATTAAAGCAGGCAGCCCTCCTCCTGTGTGAAAATCACTTCTGAAGCTAATATGTGGCATGTGGTCTGCCAAATTTGCAGTTATTTCAGAGCACGTTTTCTCCATGTGCCATAGTCAGTGCTTCCTTGAGGGACGCTGTATTTCCTGTCATATCTGTTTGTTTCCAGGGCAAAAATATCAACTCAAATAGGCTACAGAAACTGCGACAGTCCCATACCAGCCTCAGCTGAACTTTAGAAGTCATTTAGAAGTCCTCCATCTCTTATATTATAATCGCACGGACAAATCAGGCACCTGCCCTGTACTGCACTTAGTTTGTGGTACTTTGATTAACTGCAGTTCAAATCTAGTTTTAAGGCCTTTATTTGTCAAGTTTATATTTCGCTTAGATGCAAATGCATTTTTGACCAACCAAATTACCAGGCTCTAATTACATATTACTAATACAAACACAATGCACACAATGTTGGGTCAATAGGGTGTTTAACCAAGTGCAATGACCAGTGCAAAGTGGTGGGCACAAGGACTGTGTAGGCCTCTCCACTGACTATTCTGGCTCATGTAGGTGGAGCAGTGCAAAGTCTGGGTGAAGTTTAATATAGATCCGAGTGTGTGGTGATCAGTAAATTGGAGTGTGTATTTGCACCCACTGTAGTTATTCAACTATTTACACCTGGGCCCCTCAACCCCTGATTCCTGGCTGCACACCATTACATACATGGCATCCAGGGTCAGGTGAGGCCCACAAAGTCCACATAGGGCATCTGTCAGATCGTCCCCCATGTGACTCATTAAAGCAGGGGAGAGGCTAAAATAAGGCTTATACAGCAGGCCTATGTGTTGACTTATTTTGCACTAATCCTGTACCCAATCCCAGTCTGCTGCTGAACACCTGAGTTTCCCTTCAAGGATGAATATGATAATCTGGCTATGGACACCAGCAACACACAAGCACCATAAATCTGCAGCAATCAGATTCATCGACTGGCTGGATACTCTTTAATTTATTTACCTGTTAAAACATTATCTTGTTACTGCTGATCATTTTCTTAGTACTGTAGGTAAATTTGCACTGCCTCATTTGAATGAACCTTCCATCTGTTTGTGCTTGTCCTTCCACCTGCGCACCATGTAGCTCTGCAGTGGGCACCAAAATACCACACAGATGGGCACAGGGAAAAAAAAAAAGGTTGGAGAACTGCTTTTGCTGGTCATTGCACTGCCCTGAAAATAGGGTCTTATATCAGGTTTCAAGGATAATAATAAGCATAATCAGTGGTTTGGATAATTTGGATGAACTGTTTCCAACCTGTGTGCTCGTATTTTTGCCCTGTTGTAATTCATTTTAGTGATATCAGCCATTAACTTTGTGAGAACGGACAGAGATGATAGACAAAACTACAAAATAAGACCCAAGTGGGTAATAACCCATAATTATCATTTAAAGGTGTATGTGCAGCAAACAGCGGGAAGTTGTTGCTTTCCTGTGAGGCAGCTCTTGACATTTCTTTTTCATGAAATAAAAGCAGTGCTGTATCACTCACTGCTGCACAATGGGACTCATTTCCACAATGATTTTAATCACTGGCAGCAGGAACTGGGTTGCGCTCAGCTCAAAATGCAAAAAATGCCAAAACTGGAATCACGTACAAACCTGCTGGCAAACTCACCACCGAGAGAGAGAGGCGCGGCTGAACCAGATCATGAAGTGAAAATATACGAGTTCCCAAAGAGAACAAAACCACAGTGAAGCTGAAAGAACAGAGAGCTCAGGCTGCCAGCATGCAAAGTGAGTATGAACAGACAGAGGTTGAGAAAATATGTGTCAGAGAAGAAAACACTCTGTCTGGAGACACAGAGGCTGTCATATCTGCTTTACACCCCCCCCCCCACACACACGCACACATGCCTCTCGATTTCAGTCAATCAATCGCGGTGTTCAGGTGCTGAAAGACAAAACACGTGTGTGTATGTGTGTGTGTGTTTATTACCTTTTTCTCTCTCCCTTTCAGTTTCACTCGTCTTTTGGCTCTTTTCCTGTCTGTGGAGAGAGATCAACATACATAGAGAGGGTTACTGTTTCTGTTCACTCTACACGAGCTACACAAGCTACTACACAAACCAGGCAGGCTAAATGCTGCTTCAAATGAGACCATCTTCCTCCCGCCTTCTCTCCACCTCTCTCTAATTACAAACATGTTTTGCTGTCTGTGTGTTAAGATACACGATCAAAACATTATTTTAAGTCAGACATTTATAAACATGCGCAAGTGAATTTCATGCTTTGGAGCTGTGAGGTGGTCTAGCAAAAATAGACCTGGTCTGTAAAGACAGCAGAGCAGGGAAAAGAGCCGGGGTCATGCATGGCTCACAGGCCCGGTAGGCACACGCACACACACATACACACACAGGCTATAATGGCAGCAGATTATCTCCGGCAGCCAAGAAGGAGCCAGAATGTGATGCATCCGGGTGCTCTGGATATTGGCGCGCAGAGCAAAGCTTTGGTTAGAAGGCATATGGAGAGTGGAAATACAGGGTTTTGTCAGACTGCACAGCACACTGTGTCAGGATTGTCAGATGGAAGAGGGATTGCATATGGGTTGCTTCAAATAAAGGCGTGGAGTCACTTGTGACCATTAACAGCTGGCCAGTGACAGAATGGAGACCCGATGAAAGTTTAGCAAAAAACTGTATCACATAGAAACAGAGCAGCAGCAAAATACAGTGAGAAAAGTAGGGAAAAAAAGAAGTAGCCTCATATAAAAGCATCAGTGACAGAGTGAAGCGTTAGTTAAAAGCAACTTAAAAAGTCGAGCTTTAAAGCCGGGGAGGGTGGCAGAGCATTTAATGTCCATGGGGAGAGAGTCTCAGAGGGTGGGGACAGCAAAAGAGAGGGATCTGTCACCCCAGGTTTAGTAGTTGGTCCTCTGAGGGATGGGGAGGGAGTTTGAATCAGCTGAGTGGATGTTTTATGGTGGGGTGTGATGGTGGAGGGGACTTCAGAGGTAGGAGGGGGCTGTGCTGTGGAGGGCTTTGGAAGTGATGAGGAGGATCTTGAATTGGATGTGGTGGGAGATGGGGAGAATGAGGGTGATGTGGTCTCAGGAGTGAGACAGAAGCCCCTTTTACACACAGATCGGACTGTGTTGCTGTTAAGAAGACCCTTCACTACACCGCCGTTGCTTGTTAATTTTGAACCAAACAAAGCCAGCGTCATGCCACCCAAGTGTGTGATTTCACATAGCATGCCAGTTTGGAATCAGGTGTGTGATGTGTAACACAGCAGCATCAGAATCAGTGTCTGTTCCACTCTCCCCTTTACACATATGTTGGTTTGGCTCTGTGACTATCTCTGCTTCAGACTGAAAGGTACTGTATAGAAGAATTTGGGGCAATTTACATGTAATAATTGTTTTTTTATTGCTAATCTGTGAAAAGATTGTAAAGTGACATAAAAAATGAGCCATTTCCTGATTTTCTCAGTTGCCTATAACACCCTGTACACTGATCTCAATGTTAAGAACTCAAGTCGAGTTTTCAGGATGCTTGCTCCAGAGTTCCTTGTCACAATAAAAGTCTTTCATCTGTGCCGCTACAGAACTGGCAATGTACCCCAGCACAACACACAATACCCATGCAGGAACAAAAAGCAGAAAGCTTTATCTCATCAAGCCTGTTTGGCCAAATGTGAATTGGACCAACATCCAGGGGAAAACGAAGGTAAACATCAGCAGGGCATTTGATTTACTTGATTCATGGAGGGACCTTTGTTTGGCTTTGGGGGATCAAAACTGATCCTGAGCTGGCTCCTCTTTGGACAGGTGAGCTAACATTACTCCAAAGCCTTTGAAATTTATTTTGATAATGTGGATTTAGCTGGCTAATGCTTTCTAACGTTAGTTTGCCTGCTAACATGGACAGCCATTTGATAATTACTTCGTTGGTCAACAAACCAACACCAGATCCCTGCAGTGTGGCTAAGTTGCAGCTACCTGGCTAACCTTTGCTCGTTTGCTCAGCAACGTCATTGCCATGGTCGGACTGTGACTGATGCACCCCCTGCAGGCTCACAGTGAGGGCTGGTAAAAGAGACTGACAGGGTCAGTAAGAACTTTATGGAGGCTTGCACCTGCCTACTTACAGAGTGCAAGTAAGCGAGTAAGTGTGCAAGTGCAAGCAACAAGAGACAGGCTGAAGTTCACTTAACGGCCATAGAATTTTCAATGATGTAAAAATTACAGGGAAGTTGATCATCTGGATGTTACTTTGATATGTACCCCTTACCTAAACATTATTGTAGACCAAGCAGATATTTGGACCTAAGTAAGAGAACCCTTTGGAATTATCTGCATTTATGTATAAATTTGTCTTAAGATATGGTCAGAGCTTTTACTTAAAATAGAAATAGAACAAACACAGCCTATTTTAACTAATAAAACACAAATCATTATATTATCCTTGCCAATATTGAATACATCATTTAAATATTCACAGTGTAGGTTGGAAAAATATGTGAACCCCTCAGATACTGTCATCACTAAAAGCTAATTGGACATGAGAGTTAGCAAACCTGAAGTCCAATCAATGAAACCAGACTGGAGGTGTGGGTTAGAGAGCTGCTTTGACTTTTTAACATTTCAAGTTTGTTACTCACAAGAAGCATCTGCTGATGTAAACCCTGCCTCACAGAAGAGATCCCAGAAGACCTGAAGAATTGTTGATTTGTAGAAAGCTGGAGAGGGTTGGAGTCATCTCAGAGTCTGATATTCATCAAACTCTTATTCAGAGAAACAGACTATAAATGGAGATGATTTAGTTCTGTGACTATTCTCCCTGGAGTGGACGCCCAGCTAAGATGACTCAAAAGGCACAACACAGAATGATCAGTGCGACAAAAAAGAAGCCTAGAGTAACAGTTAAAGGCTTAAAGGAATCATCAGTATATATATCTGTTCATGAGTCTACCATACGGAGATCATGGAGCACAGAGTGCGGTGTCCTGCCATGGAGACCACACCACAGGCTCTCCAAAAAAGCATCAGTGTGTGCCTGAAGTTTGCCAAAGGGCATGTAGACACTCCACAACACTACTGGGGAAATGTGTTGCAGCAGGACAATGGCAAGAAAACATCAAAGCAGATCCACTGCAGATTGACTTCAAATAAAGAACATCCATCTTTTGGAGTGGCCCAGTCAGAGACCAGCCCTCAACCCAACAGAGATGCTGAGGCTGTTCAGAGTACGTGATTGAAGCTGTTGCTGTCAAAGAAGGTTCGAGCAGTTTTAATAACTTGGATTCAATATCCACTGTGCTGCTTCATGGGTGTGTTGAATAAGCCGCAAGTTATATTGCAGATTAGAATTCATTGTGTGTTATTAAGTTAGAGGACCATTTAATGCAGAAAAGCAGATCATTCCAAAGGGGACACACACTTTTTCTTGCCACTAAATATTGTACATGTCGTATCTTTTTAATGCTGTGTCACGTTATGCATACTCTATGTATTTTTACTGTGTTTTGGGAGAGGCCAAAGACAACTGAGACAGACAATAAAGTCAATCAATCAAGATGATAGAGAAGGTTGAAGATATTTTTTAGAAGAAAGGAAGCCGTTTTGACTGTATGTTAGCTGTAGGTAACGTTTGCAAGCCAGCTAGGAAGACATAAACTTTAGAGTTGCTGGGCGCATTTCTCTTTTTTGGTGCCAGTTAACCATGTCCCTACACCTTTACAACGGTGTGAGCACAAAAAGATATCAACTGATACCCCGACCCTCAAGTACCAGTAAGACGGCAAACAAGTTTACCCCCAAACTGCTAAAGTAATGGAGCGTTACTGGGATTAAGAACTGTGGAGTAAATGCGGAAATTGCTTAAATTACCCACACACATTACTGTAACATGTTACAGAGTAATTCATTACTGTCCAGCACTTCTTATATATTGTAATAATTGTAAAAATGTGATGAATAAAAAGACGTGAGTGTCAAGAAAATGATTCCACAATTTAATAAAAAAGTATATGAATGTATTTGTATATAAACTACTTGCTCAAGTATATAGAATGATCACCTTTGCTTTAGTTTGAATATGTAGATGTTGGAACTGGTCATTATAAACAAATGAGAAATTAAAATTGATGAGAATCTTTGAAAAGTATACACCTGATAACCTCCCATACCTCCCTGTGGAAGACTTCTTCTCACTCTCTTCACTAAATACCAATCGATAAATATTGATATTGAAGTATGGAGATGATGAAAGAATACTTCATTTCAGCTTTATGTTTTTACAGATGGTTAAATTAGATGTACTTGAACACTGTTCTGGTGTACGTCAACCACATGTATCACACATGACCACATGCCTGCTTGTTTCTACGAAGGAAAACTAACTGTGTAATAAATTTAGATGGACAATATTGTTCATGTATTTATACACCTACACACATATGCACTTTTGCACACACACAGACTGGCCTGTTTAGAAAAAACATGTACTCATTTGTCAGTGTTTTAATGAGCAAAGTCCTGTTTTTCTTCTTTCTACCAGTTTGTTGTATTAATGAGCAGAGAGCTGTGACATGTAGACTCAGCTCAGACTGACAATATCAGAGGAACTTTGCGTAGGCCTTCTTAATGAATGAAAGCTCGAAGTAGGAGCCACACGCACACACACACACACACACACACACAGAGTCACATCAGCCTCAAGCTGCTGACAAGAGACCACACCAAACCACATCACTGCTCTCGTGGCTGCTTTCTCACACCCTGGCCTGGAACTCAGTGTGTAATTGTATTGTTTGCGATACTGAGTTCTACCTAGCTTCAGCTGGCATACAGCCACCCTTCCATCTTGTAAGACCCCTTGATAAAATTGGTAATTAATGATGATGAAAAGCTGTCTGGACCCAGAGGCAGATCATGGTGCTCTCTCCACCTCATCGCTGCGCAGTGATGTTTTCGTTGGAGAGCAGCGGCTGTCCTGACACCAGGCTCCATGCGACCGTGCACTGTGATTTGTGTATAACAGACGCATGAACTACATCTACAGTTATTTTTATTTTTTCTATCTCACTGAACAGTCTGCATTGTGTCTTTGGAGTCATCTCAGCTGGGCACCCACTTCCATTTATAGACAGTTTGTCTGACTGTGGCCTGATGAATATCTAAACTCTTTGAGATGACTATGTAACCCTTTCCAGCTTCATATAAATCAATAATCCCTATGCAGATGAAAATTGGAAAATGTATTAATAACAATTAATAACTAATAATAATTAATAAACTAGCAGGAGAGCTGCTAGTGCTCTGGCCAGTACTAGCTCCCCTGTTAACAGCAACAGAGCTGCTAGTATCCTCACCACTGTCGCCAGATTGCATGACTTCATGACTGAAGTTGACGTCTTTCCATCTTTGTGTTTGTTCATAACTGAAATTTAGATGAAGTGAAGGGTTCACTTACTTTTCTTGCCACTAACTATAAATATGTTTGCAAGTGTACTGACCTTAGTCTTGGTCTGAAGTCAGCAGCAGTGGTGTTGGAACGATGGATGCAACCGGCCCTGCAGAACACAAAGCAGTAAAGCATGTGCAGGAGAAAAATCATCCAGCGATACTAAATATAAAACGCAACAAAAGGGAAAATTTAAGTTTGTATGGATTTGCCACAAAGGGCTCTCCATTTGTAAGGGCCGCATTATCACGTGGGCACTAAGGCCCACAACAGTCATAACAGTGACCAGAAGCCTCCAGCCAAGAAAACGCTGGAATGGCTTCAAGATAAGTCTCTGACTGTCCCTGAGTGGCCCGGCCAAAGCCCAGACTAAAACTAATCTGTAGAGAGAGCTGAAGATGGCAGCTCACAGACACTTCCCATCCAGTCTGATGGAGCTTGAGAAGATCTGCCAGGAATAATGGGATAAACTGCCCAAGACAGAGTTATAAGGATTTGTCTAGGAAGATTTGTAAAGGGGCTTCTACAAAGTGCTGAATTAAGGGTCTGAATAATTTAGATTTTTAATAAATTTGCAAAAATGTCACTTTGCCATTAATAGTTATTAGGTGTAGATTGATTTATTTGTTCATCACAGAAATAGCTATTTTATTGTAAGTGTAATTTATTTATTTGAACAGGGACAGTGTACAATAAAACATTATCCTTATGTAAAAGAAGGAGAGATGTCTTGTACCAGGTTTTAGCAATTGCTAATTTCCACCTGTAGTCAGGTAGATGGAACAATAAATTATCCACTTATGAAGTGTGCAAAAAGTGAAGGGATCTCATTAAAATGTACGAGATACAGACATAAACACACACACAAGCCTGTGTGTTAGTGTTGTGCATATGTCTTATATCGCTGTACAAACAATGGCTTGAACACATAAGACAACATGCTCAGACACACACACACACACACACTACAGAGAGTGCACTGACCTGCTGAGTTTGCTGGCCACAGGTGTTGTGTTGTGTGTTAAAGCTTCGACTGCAGAGCTGTCACTGTTCACTCGCTGCCTCTGGGAAGAACTGCAGCAGAACACAGAGGAAACAAAGTCACTGAGCAAACTCCAGCCAGGCCAGAGACAGCTTACAGCCAGGACTCAGTGTTTCCTGTACTGACTTCAGATATTCACTCAGGTTTTCAGCCTCCAGACAGCCGCAGGAATGTGGTCTGTTAATTCTTCTGAAACCTCAATACCTTTTTTTTCCCTAAAGGAAATATTTCCCATTAACGAATGTATTTCGAATCTCACGACATTCCTGCTGTGCATCAAGATGCAGCACCAACTAACTTTCACATAATGCACTTGCAGAGATGAAATGATGGCTGAAAACCATGATGAATGTTAGCAAGAACTGTGTTTTAGATAAAGAGTTACAGAGCTGAACACTGAGATAATGAACATGAGTGAGATAAAGGCACTAGCAGAGAGAGAGAGGGAAGCATTTTGAAGAGTATTAACGCAGCACAAGCTGAGCTGAGGAGAAAGCAGTAGGAAACAGAGGATATGTGAATTTTCAGTATGTGAAGAAACTGGTTGCAGTCACGACATTGCTAAAGTGGAATAAGAATCTTATAAAAAGGCCCAAAACGGCAACACCTAGAAAGAAAAATGGAGCATAGAGGACATACAGGACTTGCGGTTTAGCAGAGTCGAGAACCACTGATACAGTTTCCCTTTCATTAAGGGGTTACACTCTACCTATGGCAGCGGCATCTGTTCTGTGGCCAGTGTACCTGTAGCTGATGTGAGCCTGGTAAAGCACTGATAAACAACCTGTTTAGCTGTAAAGCCTACGCACTAGGGATGTCAAGCTGCTTTCCATATGACCACTCTGTTTACCACAGGAATTTCTGCAGATCTTTGTGTCTTTTTAGAGTCCCATTAGCCAAAATTTAAAACCTTTTTCAGCCCCTGTGCCATCTCTCCACACTTAACTCTGTTTCATTTCTATTCTTTTATATTTGTATTTTCAAAGTGTTCGTGTTGTGTTTCACTGCTGCAAAACTAACTGCCCTTTGGGGACAAATACAGTAACCGATTGATTGAAGTCAACCTCAAGTCAATCTCAACGTACTCGCTTGCTCGAGAGCTTTCGCCCGAATCACATGCTCTTCATCAGCAGACTGAGTTTCCATGGAACTGCAGGGGTTAAACCTCTGAGATTTCACATCCCTGCTGATGTAAAAGTTTAGCTACACAGTTTATTCCCGACCAGGGGAAGAGCTGAGGAGACAAGCTCAACTCAAAGTCCACTTAGGATTGTATATGTGACCTCTTTTGTCTTTTAAGCACTGTATAAGGACTTGTACTGCAGCTCCAGCTCCACAGCAGTGGTTCCAATTGCACAGCGATAAACATATGTTTCCTGTGCGTGCTGATCTCATCCTGACAGTATAAAGTATCCAAGAGAAAGTTCAGCTTTATAAACTCTAGAACAAATGTACATTACACATTCTTGTGGCTGTGAATTAGTCAAATTCACTTAGTTTTCTTTCCTGAAATATACCTTACAAATATTTCAGAGTTTCCCTGGCCTGTGGAGAGCCTGACTGTGCCTGCTCAGATGTTCACCTGATGCTGAAGTGTAAACTGACAGCATGTGAAGCTATCAGTGCAAAAAAAAAAAAAACAACAAAATGTTTTGTGTGTAGGTGTCTTTCAGTGTGTTTGTCAGAGAGACAGAGGGGTGGAGAGAAGCAGAAGAGAGAGAGGTAATTATAGTGGGAGGAATAACGTTCACCTCTGGCCCTGCGTGGGAAAACTGCTACACTGTTTGTGTGAGAGTGTGTGCGTGCGTCTAAGTACAGTAGATTGGTGTGACTCTCGAGTGCTCTGACATGTATTCCATTTCTCTCTCCATCCACTGTTTTTCTGACTCTGTCTTTCTCCTAAACCCATCTCTCCCTCTCTGCCCCTGCCTCTCGGCCTCATCTCTCCTCCTCATCCTCCCACTCAGTGCACTCAGCATTGCAAATCAGCCCGTCGACACACACACACGCACACACACACACACACACATAGCTAAAGGGATGTGTTGTTAGGATCAGAAGGTTGTGTTGTTCTGCCTATACTCACATTGTACCTGTTACTTTATTTATTCCCTCATTCGGTTCTGAATGCTAATCTTTATATGTTTACATTTTGTATTTTACATCCACACAGCAGCTTGGATGCCAGGAGAAATATTATGATCCTGAAGTGTTTATTCAATCACATTGTTATATTATCTGTATTGTTTGTTTCCATAGCTGATATTCAAAGTGTTCATGGCGACAAGACATCACATAATTACACTGAGATGACAGGAAAAGTAAATACACATCCAGGCACTGAACCAAACCGGCTTCTACACTCATAACTGTTAACAAGGGCTGTGCAGCATGCCCACTCATGTTTGTGCTAATAACTACCATTAATTACTTAAACAGCACAAAAGAGCACTGCTGCTAATGAGTGAACTCATTCAATTATGTGATCAGGAAAAAGCAGAGTCGGTCACATTACCATGTTTAAAGTGCTAAATGGAACAGACTGGTTTTCTGTGTGTGTGTGCGTGTGTGTGTTTTACTGAAGTGATGATATTTGTTATATTTACGTATGTTTACATGCATGGAATAAATGAATAAACATATTTTCACAGTTACCCCTGCTGCGGCTCAGTCTCAATCTTCACTTGGCCTTCAAGCCACAATATCATGAGGGAACAGTAAATAGCCACTGCATCGGCAGGTTTCTTTTGAATCAGTGTTTACTGTAAATTCCAGTTTATTCATAATTGCTTCTTTTGTGCCTTTTTTGCCTTCTCCTTTCTCTGCTGCTCCTCCCACACACACAGAGGACTGCAGCATTCATGTCTTCACAGCATCACTGTGCGACTGCCTGTGCAACCTACGTTTAAGACTAACTGACAAGAAGCTCTTGGTCATGTTAGTGATCGACTGATCTCATGAGCAAAGGCGAAAGTATTGTGATGTGGTTTTAAGACGTCACAAAGCTTGTTAGGGAGGAGGGTCGGTCGGCTCAGAAAACACTCCTGTGGTTCGTTTTAAAAGGAGATTTAAAATTACTTAATTTGCTGGTTTGCAAACAACATGAGAGGAGGAGTAGACTGGGTGTTATCACATACGTTATAACTCACTGTGTAATATTAAGAGTTAAAGTATCAGTGTTAAAAGGTTGATGATGCATCTGCATTTTTCAAACTTCATAATCAGTGTTAACACAGAATTTGGAATGATGATCACTTTGAACTCAGACTCTTTGAGAGGCTTGTCTTAGCCGCTCATGCCTGGTTATTTTCAGGATAAACTGGTCTTTGGTCTCTCATAAATGCCATGAACGGACACACTGAAAAAAAATAATGAAGCCTAAACCTCAGCCTTATGTATTTTAATTACATTATAATTTTCCATGTAATTTTACCACATACTTTCAATGTGAAAGATGACATTTATGCCATGTTTTTCTGTCATGTCGAGTCAGTGTGAATAAATTGGATAATGTGTTTATTCGAGAATTAATTCTTGAATAATCCAGTCCATCACAGGGCCAACACATGTAGACAAACAACCATTCACACTCACATTCACACCTACAGGCAACGTAGAGTCACCAATTAACCTAATGTGCATGTCTTTAGATAGTGGGAGATGTAGAAGTTTACATTAACCTAATCTAATCAGATGACATGACTTAATTTTATTCACAATGACTCAACAGAAAAACATGGCATAAATGTGACTGTTTACATTGAAAGTATGTGATAAAATTGTTTTTTTTGGTGCACTACAAGAATCAGTATATCAGTGCTTAATCAAATGGATAAGACTGACATATTTAGATATTTGCTGACTGTATCCCACTAACAAATATTGTGTGTGTATCTATTCCTCTGTGCCATAGAGCTCCACTGTTCATCACTAGATGACATGAAGGCAAACTATAGTTTGTTTTGACTCAATCCCACATACACTGTGACACACCGCTGCTCCAAATACTCATTAAAGCATGACATGAGGATTGATCCACCAGTGATAATAAGTCTCCAACAAATGCATATGCTCCTGTTTTAGTAGCATTTAGTGGCAAAAACAACAGTGACCAGCTGATTTAGGAAAATGAGCCTTTAGCTTGAGGTACCATACAGAGACACACACAGACAGTAGAGAAATCAGTATTCAGCCATGCAAACACATTGTTGGTTTGTGTTGTGAGATCAATAAGAAAAATTTGAAATAACACCAGACTTATCCTAAAAATCAGTGAGCAGGAAAAAAAATTGAAACTCTTCATCCTCTCCTCTCTCTCGACTCTCTCTCTGTCTCTGCGAATCAATTTTATCTCTGCGCAGGATTCTGATTCTGCCTGAAGAGAGCGAGTGTTTAAAGAGCATCAACAAACAGCTGCTCTAACAGGTTCCTGTAGGTGAGAATTTAATCTGTGCGAGTGTGTGTGTGTAAATAGGGTTAAAAGGATTTAATATGGAGGCAGGGCAAGCAGAAAAAATGTGTTATCCACAGACCTGCTTGCACTGAGAACACATAAACACATAAACACACAACCATAGCTAATATTATAATAACACTTGGCTGCAAGAAGGAAAACAAACCGTGGAAAAATGCAGACAGAAAATAATACTCATGCATATACACACACACACACTTCAGAATTATGCAGTGCCACTTAGTGCAGGCTTTGACCCCTAACAGGCTCTATAGGCTTGACAATTTAAACTGTAAAGCAGCACACTTAAATCTGCACATAGTTGCTAGAACAAATCAGAGTGACTGCCTTCCGTATCAGCCACATATATAAGGATGTCATAATGCAACAACATTCACTTTCTTGCCCAGAGCACAATGTTGCTTTCTGGATATTTATGCTTCTTTATGTCTTTATGTCCATGTGTTTAAAGTCACTGCAGCTATGTATAGCTTTGCGTAGTCAAGAAAATCTAGTGGAATATCAAGGGTATGTTTGTTTAACCCGTGCCACCTCTTAAGATAATAAAGGGGTGATATACACACACCCTTGAGTAGGTAAAAAACGCTGATTTAGCTGCTTCCGAAGAAGCTTGGCAGTGTACATAAAAGTTTGTATTATTATGAGCCTGGCCTCCTTCATTGGGTAACACAGGCGTCCCTCAAACAGGGGCTGAAATCTGACTGATTCAGGCACAGACAATTCTGTCAGATAAAGGCTTATTAATGGAGAGTTTCCATCCAACAAACTGATAGTGTAAATCTATTCAAAGGCAATAGAGCAGCAAAGTGGGCTCAGAAATACAGACTAATTTCCAATATTTCAGCACGCACCTATTGCCATAAGTGAGCGCAATGGCTGGTGAGCGGCCAATAAAACTGCAACGTCAGCAAAGTGTGATGACATGGAGTTCTAATGACCATTTCTGCCTCCAGGTAAAATCTTTTCATACGGGACAATGCACTACCCATGATGCATAAAAACACCACTGGTTGCCATAAAGGTAGAAAAATCATGGTGTGGCCACCATCACCCCTGACCTCAACCCTACTGAGAAACTGTGGAGCATCACCTCAAAAGGAACATCTGTAATGAAGCAGTTATTAAGACAGTAAAGAAATACAGCATGAAAAAGTAAAGGTAGTTTTAGGTGTCCTTTCATTGTATTTCACGGCTACTGTGATATTTAACTGCAGGTGGCACTGGATCATTATGATAAAATCATGTTGGCCCTATTATGCAGAGAAAAGCGTGATGACGTGCAATCTATGCCAAACTTAAAAGAGACCATCTGCTCTTCTGTGAGAAAAACTGTACAGGACTCAAAAGTGTCTCATGATGGAGAGAGCCTTTGTTTTAAAGGGGATGGAGGTAGTCAATGTGATTGGTCATGGTGCCACAACCCTCCTAAACCCACCTATAATGTATGATAATGTATTCTTTCTGATCCTGTTGCAGGTGTGCCCAGGCGCCTGGATACCAAAATACCAGTGAACTTGGCACCCCAGCACTAGGCAGGGTGCCCTTGACAGTGATCTGTGTTGTGAGGTTCATGAAAACAGAGCCCATGGTGAGAGTTTAGTTTTGCAGTGAATAAATTTAATTCCTCTGTGATGTGTCCCCCACCAAATGTCATCAAATGTGTCTGCAGTAGATAGGCTGACCACTGTGACCACTAACCCCTCACTCTGTCTCTTCCCTTTCTGCCTTCTTCTGGATATATTTATAAGCAGTGGCCTTAATGTGTTTTTCCAGTGTTTCAGTTAGGCTGGTTTCAGTGTTGCAGCATGTGGCCTACTTTCCTGGGTATCTGTCAAACACATTTGCAGACTGTGAATTATGTGATTTCCTGTATCAGTGTCTGCGCCAGAGATTCGTACCTCTGTAAGAAGAGAGACCACAGATTGATTCTGGAGACTGGATTCTTTTCTACATAAAATCTCAGCTGTCCTTAGTGCCAGGTAGATAGTGGCTTAGAAAATGGAAAATGGTTCTATAGGGTTTGCAGCAACAGTCTTATAGCACCTAGCCAAGGTAAGAGTTCAACCAGTGGTGACACTGATAGAATCAGTGTGATGGTGATTCAGCTCACCTGCTGTTAACTGGAGTGGAGGCAGGGTCCAAGAGCAACTGAAGGGAGGTGCCTGTCGTCATGACAACTGATTCCAGGGTCAGGATGAAGATCTCTTCTGGGGCTGATACGCCGTTGAGATGTTCCTGATGGAACAAAGTACGATCACTGAGCTTTTATATATGGCTTTAATCATTGAACAAAAATGATAAAGTCATCATTAATACAGAGATGCTGATAATAACACAGCTGTACTTTTTCCATAACTACAAAAACTGGCTGCTGTCAGAAGTGTAGCGTAAACATGATTTGTAAACTGCGATACAAAATGTCTAACCACCGGCTCTGAAATTATCTGTGGAAGTGGTGATAAATCACTGCCGGATAACACAAGACTACCGTGTAACCCTGATTCTGTGAGTGAGATAAATGTCTCTCCACTCAGTTACAAAATTCATATGTAGTGGAACACACACACACTTCAGAATTATGCAGTGCCACTTAGTGCAGGCTTTGACCCCTAACAGGCTCTATAGGCTTGACAATTTAAACTGTAAAGCAGCACACTTAAATCTGCACATAGTTGCTAGAACAAATCAGAGTGACTGCCCTTCCCACAGTATCAGCCACATATATAAGGATGTCATAATGCAACTTAACATTCACTTTCTTGCCAGAGCACAATATTGCTTTCTGAATGTTATGCTTCTTTATGTCTTTATGTCCATATGTATTTAAAGTCACTGCAGCTGTCTTATAGCTTTGCCGTAGTCAGAAAAATCTAGTGGAATATCAAGGGTATGTTTGTTTAACCGTGTACTTACTGCCTCTTAAGGCTAATAAAGGGTGATATACACACACACACCCCTTGAGTAGGTAAAACGTTTAAGCTGCTTTCGAAGAGCTTGGCAGTGTACATAAAGTTTGTATTATTATGAAATATGGCACTCCTTCATTGGGTAACACAGACGTCCCTCAAACAGGGCTGAAATCTGACTGATTCAGAGCACAGACAGATTCTGTCAGATAAAGGCTTATTAATGGAGGTTTCCATCCAACAAACTGATAGTGTGAAATCTATTCAAAGGCAATAGAGCAGCAAAGTGGGCTCAGAAATACACAAAGACTAATTTCCAAACTGTTTCCTTTGCCACCTAATGCCATGGTAGACGCAATGGCTGGTGAACGGCCAATAAAACTGCAACGTCAGCAAAGTGTGATGACATGGAGTTCCTAACTGACCATTTCTGCCCTCCAGAGTAAAATCTTTTTCATGCAGGACAATGCACTACCCCATGATGCATAAAACACCACTGGTTGCCATAAAGGTAGAAAAAATCATGGTGTGGCCACCATCACCCCCTGACCTCAACCCTACTGAGAACCTGTGGAGCATCCTCAAAAAGGAACATCTGTAATGATGGCCGACAGTTATTAAGACAGTAAAGAAATACAGCATGAAAAGACAAGAGTGGATTTTTAAGTGTTCTTTCATTGTATTTACGGCACTACTGTGATATTTAACTGCAGGTGGCACTGGATCATTGTATGATAAATCATATTTGGCCCTATTATGCAGAGAAAACGTGATGACGTGCAATCTTCAACATGTCCAAACTTAAAAGAGACCATCTGCTCTTCTGTGAGAAAAACTGTCCACAGGACTCCAAAAGTGTCTCATGATGGAGAGAGCCCTTTGTTTAAAGGGGATGGAGGTAGTCAATGTGATTGGTCATGATTGCCACAACCTCTAAAACCCCACCTATAATGTATGATAATGTATTCTTTCTGATCCTGTTGCAGGTGTGCCAGGCACGCCTGGATACCAAAATACCAAAGTGAGCTTGGCACACCCCAGCACTAGGCAGGGTGCCCTTGACAGTGATCTGTGTTGCGCCAAGGGTTCATGAAAACAGAGCCCATGGTGAGAGTTTAGTTTTGCAGTGAATAAATTTAATTCCTCTGTGATGTGTCCCCATTTTTCCAAATGTCATCCAAATGTGTCTGCAGTAGATAGACGGCCACTGACGGCCATTTCTTCTCACTCTGTCTCTTCCCTTTCTGCCTTCTTCTGGATATATTTATAAACGGTAGCGCAATATGTTTTCCAGTGTTTTCAGTTAGGCTGGTTTCAGTGTTGCAGCATGTGGCCTACTTTCCTGCAGGTATCTGTCAAACACATTTGCAGACTGTGAAATTATGTGATTTCCTATCAGTGTCTGCATGAAGATTACGTACCTCTGTAAAGAAGAGACAGATTGATTCTGGAGACTGGATTCTTTTTCTACATAAAATCTCAGCTGTCCTTGATGCCAGGTAGATAGTGGCTTAGAAAATGGAAAATGGTTCTATAGGGTTTGCAGCAACAGTCTTATAGCACTAATAGGGTAAGGTTCAACCAGTGGTGACACTGATAGAATCAGTGTGATGGTGATTGACTCACCTGCTGTTAACTGGAGTGGAGGCAGGGTCAAGAGCAGCTGAAGGGGAGGTGCCCACTGTCGTCATGACAACCAGTTCAGGGTCCAGGATGAAGATCTCTTCCTGGGAGATTTCTGATACATAGTTGAGATGTTCCTGATGGAACAAGAAGTGGAGAGTCACTGAGCTTTTATATATGACTTTAATCATTGAACAAAAAATATTCAATCAAAAAGTCATCATTAACATCACAGAGATGCTGATAACACAGCTGTAGCACTGTAACTACAAAACTGGCTGCTGTCAGAAGTGTGACGTAAACATGATTTGTAGCGACTGCGATACAAAATGTCTAACCACCGGCTCTGAAATTATCTGTGGAAATTAGGTGATAAATCACTCGGATAACACAAGACTACACGTGTAACCCTGATTCTGTGAGTGAGATAAATGTCTCTCCACTCAGTTACAAGATTCATATGTAGTGGATAGCTACAGCGACTGTGTGCCTATTCTCACTGATCAGTCTCAAACTGGAGCACCTGCTGTGTGAAGAAAGCAGAGTTCCCACAGCAATGTTAAAATGAGAGAACTGTATAGATGTGGATAGAAAAACCCACGTGGCAGGGGAGTCAGCACCCAGCCTCTGACAGAAACTCTAAATCTATCCAAACAAGGAGGGAGCTGTGTACTAACTAGAAGCCTCTGTACCCGTGCTGTGTGAGCTACTTGTCAGAGTATTATGCCAAATACACCAGACAATAAGAGTAATTAAGCAGCTGGCGAAAGAAACTAATTCTGTTCACGCTCATGAAACAGTGGACATCTGAAAACCAAGTCACCAGGAGAGATGGGTGTCCGCCTCACTTCTCAAAATTGTATTTTTTATCTCCCTTAATTGTACAGTTTCAGTTTGATTCATTATTAAAAGACCTTTAAACAGCGTCCTGTCCAACTGCCAAAATCCAGATGTTACGTTAGCAGTAACAACTGTACTAGATTAGATTAGAGAGAGTGATTCTGTTCTGACACACAGAGTTTGGAAATGCTAACTAGATTAACTGAGGTGAGTCAGTCTGTGTATTACACCTCGTGAAAGACACCTGTAACCATGGTAACGCCACACAAAGATGGCGACAGCTGTATATTCAAAATGCTAAGAAGGCATAAAAGTGAAAAATGACAAAATGAGACACACGTCAGTGATGAAAGCTAGACTAAAATGTCTTTAGCTTGTTAATTAAAACCACACTAAAAGTAACAAAAATCACTAATACACATTGCTGTCAAAAGACTTAAACTGAAACTGGAAGAAAATCAGGTGTCAGACGTAACGCTACGTATTAAAGGCAATAACACAAGTCAATGGAGACGTACCTGTGCTCTGTCTATCCTGTAGAAGCGATCT
Source organism: Lates japonicus (assembly GCA_033238685.1). Classification (NCBI taxonomy): domain Eukaryota; kingdom Metazoa; phylum Chordata; class Actinopteri; family Centropomidae; genus Lates; species Lates japonicus. The sequence goes on along the minus strand of BRZM01000071.1, from coordinate 246,251 downwards.
GCTGTTGTAGCTGAGGAGACAAACAGAAACAGTGTTAACCAGTGAAATATCAGCACTAAAAGTTGAGGCCAAGCAAACAGCTTTCATCACTGTTAAACTGTACATGGGTCGGCCCCCCAGTGCTGCAGCAATTACACTGAGAACAACTGTATATGTGACAACTGGCAGTGTCATCACGCTGTACTGCATTCAGTCAACCTGTGTGCCTCCAAAACACAGTATGGAGCTCTCCTCCATTCAGTAACAGTAACATTTTGATAACAGTCTAAAGATGACAAGAGGGCGCGTACCACATGAGCCACGGCGAGTCCCCGGTTCAACTCCCGATCTGGCTTGCATGTCAATCCCCAAATCCCCACCCCCCACCCCCCCATTAATACAGATGACAATCCATCTCCAATCACAACTAATTCTAATGTTGATAGGGTACTGTCCCTGATAAATAAATACACAAAAAATACTATGGTGGTATATGCCTGGACACAAGGGAGAAATTTCATAAGCAAAGGCAGATCATTTACGTTATTAACTTGTCAATAGTACAGCTATTTTCTTAGGAGCTGTATTGACACCAGCTAATTTTAGAATGCATACAACAGCATTAATGCCACCTGTTGTCTAAGAGGAAAGCAGGGTTCCTGATCCTCAGAGACTTAAAAAGTATCATAATTTGTTTACATTTTTTGCATGACAATCCGGATCACCCTCTAATACTGTAAATGTGTGCAAATTTACCACAGATGATCCGGAGAATGTGGTGATGCCATGACCAACATAAATGTCATTCATGGATGTCTCTCAGAAAGACACTACATACTCTGGTGTTTCCATGTGTGATCACTCAATCTGAAATCACCTATGTTATGAGAATCTGTGGAATCTGTGAAACTGAAAATCACTATCTGCACTGTGTAGCTGTATTATGTAGAAAAATATGAAAAGGTTCTATCAGGACTGGTAGATCATCAGTATTAAAGGACCCAGAGACCAGGACTCAGAGACCTCAGTGAAACTATCTTCCTGCTGTTACCACTGTGTGATTGGAGTATGAGTCACATGCTATAGGTTTACTGATGTCACTTTAAAGGTTAGTGCAGCACTGATACTGAGTAGAATTCTCTTTTTTCTTACACTTCTCCCTCCTCTGAAATGTTCAGCGAGCTGTTGTATCTTTCTTGACTCCAGTTCTCTGCTAAATTCCACCAGGACTCTACCCGAGCAGAGGTGTGTGTGTGTGTGTGTGTGTGTGTTTGCGTGCGTGTACATGCATGTTTAACATTGTGCAACACGCCTGGTTTTTCTCTGTGATATTTTTGGTAAGCTGCCGTATGATATTAATATTCATGACTTTCAACAATAAACAGGATCTGATGGAACTATGCTTATGTTATTCTGAGAGGGTACCAGCACAGAAATCTGTTTCCATGTCCTGAACTGTAGCTTAAATCCTGCTTTTTTTTTAACCTGCCATACGTGCTGTTAGATATGAAAACACTGCTTCAACCCAGAGGCTTGACGTACTGCTTGATCTATCTTTCCAGCAGACTACATTTTGTGAATTACCAAACAGGTTTTAAACAAACCCAAAGTCAAAGCTACAATTAATGCTCTGAATGTTGCTTCATGGCAGAAAGAACAATAACAGTGTGTACAGATCTAGTGGAGCTACTGAAAAATAATGATGTCACTCTCCCAGCTCATCTCAGCTAATGATATAATGAACCTCCTCACACTTTATCGGTAAAGTTTAAGTTGATCACTGAGTCCAGACAAATACCACCAGTTGGCTTCTCCTCTTTTTGGGTGTCCTGTCTGCTGCCTCAGTCGGATCAGGACTACGGCTGAATTAAAGGATAGGTTCACTATTTTTCAAGCCTGTGTTAAAGCACACTGGTGAACCATAAAGATTAAATGTCATACTAAAATACTCCACTTAATTTAACTAACTCAGACAGCTGAGGCCTCATATTATCTTGGAATAATAAGTGGATTGGGGAGGGCTTTCTAAATAGTCAGTGTGAATATATAAAGCAAACCCTTCATAAGGGGATCTGAGTATTGTTTTAAGTATAAAATGGAAAACTGTGAACCCATACTTTGACCTGTTTCAGAGCAGAAATTTGCTGTGTTGCCATTGTTGTGTTCTATATCAGTCAGCCTATGGTAATGTGATGAAACACCACTTTATATAGGAAAAATCAGCACAGCACAGTACAAAATGAAATTATGATAATTTTAGTAAGTGATTTTGACACAGGGCCCATCTATAAGACATGAGACATGAGAATAATGCAGGGCACAGTTGTATATATATTGTGCTGAAATGGTACAAATTCCAAAATAACTCTTTATTATCACAATTTTATAAATGACGGTGTACAGGCAAAAATATGACAAAGGGTCAGAGATAAACTGTGTAACGGTGTGGTCATTTCTGACACAGGATCAACAGTGTGTGACAGGTGTCACTGATGCTTACCGGGACTAAAGCCTGTGTTCTCTGCAGAGCCAGGAGATGATTACAGAGTTACTACAGAGAATATTTCCCGATTTTTGTGTGACATTTCAAAAGACTCACGATAGATACAATTTGCCACAGTGTAAACGGCCTCTTGAGTGTTCACAGCCAGTTCAAATACAGTTGGCTTGGTGAAGTTGCGCATAACTGATGAATGACATTTAAAAATGCTATGATAGAGTCAGATGGCAATGTGAGTGGAGTCATCTGGTTGTAAGCTGGGCTAATACAGCCTGAATGATTTTGTCACTGACTTAGAGAATTGTTCTGATATTACTACAGTTAGAGATACCTTGGGATTTATTTGAAGCTGACGACAAAATCCCCCTGCAACAGTGCAGTGTATAAAACAATGCAGACACAGGTCAAGAGCTTCAGCTAATGTCCACGACAGAATGAGGAAAAAACTCAGTGCCCTCCGTGACTTTGACCCTGGTATGATTGTTGGTGCCAAACAGGCTGGTTTGAGTATTTCTGAAACTGACGATCATCAGGGAATAAATAATTAACAAAGTGATGTACTTACGATCAAGGAAACACCACTTTGGAGATAATCTCTGTGAAGAAAGAATCTTTGGCTTGGCCGCCTCCTCCTGGATGACAGAAAGACAGAATAGCAAGATTAAAGAGCAGATGATAACTGGCTGACAGTGGAACAGGAGCATAGCTCACCTGAGAGTGGAACTTTGTGTTTATAGTGATCTATCTATCCACAGAACAGGACCACCAAGATGACAGAACGGCTCCGAGGGCAGAAAAGCAGAAGAAATAGGAGCAGAGGTTTGGGTTCACTGACACTGACCAGGCTAATGGACCACTGTCCAGGGGCCTTTGATGATCTGTTTCTTAGGGTCAGGTTACACAGGAACTCACAGCACTGTCCATAGCTGGAATCTATCCTGCTAACTGCTAATGCTAGCCTCAAATGGGACCTAAATTTATGCTGTACTTTTGTCATTCCAAGTGTGTTCACAGTATACAGAAAGTAATTGGTTTTAGTTTGTCCCACATAAAAACACTGTGAGCATTTGACAAATGTTTAAGTTGCAGCCTAAATTAAGTTTTGCAACTTGAATAAAGTGCAAACCAAAACCACAAATAATACTAGCTACTATGATGCCAAATCTGAACAAAAGTAACACAAACTTATAAATAAATTGCACCATTAAACTACTGAACTGTAGTTCATAGGCAGGAATGTAAAGGCATTAGGACACAGGGTGTGGAGGAGATAGAGTAGGTCTGATCCCCATGTCCTCCTGTCCACATGTCTCTGGGCAAGACACTGAATCGGAATAAAAATGTGTGTGAATGGGTCTTGAAGCAGTGTTTTTATTATTGTATTTGTGTTCTCTATACTAAATTGCACTCTGCCCCTTTACTTGCCCTTTGTGGTAGTATCAGTGTGTACCCTCTGGCAAACCTGTGTTGAATCAGGTCATTGAATTGATTGTCTTGTACATAAGCCCCTTGCTGCTTCAGCCACTGAATTCTAATGCTCTATTCCTTTTCTCCATTTACATTCTACCATTAGGCTAGATTATATACAATTTTCAATTGTTACAATTAATGACACACAATGCGTGTGATGGTCTACTGACCATGCGTTCAACCTGTGTTGGACCCATTTATATAAAGCATCTCTCACATGTTTCTCTCTGATAGCTGCCATTAGCAGAGCCTCCTGTTAGCAGAGTAACTCCACACAGACTTACATAACATAATTGCCAAATACGGTTAGGTGACAGAGTGTGTGTTTCCCCACAGCAAATACAGGAAAAAGGTAGCACTCCGGTGGAATAAAAAAGACAGACTAAGGCAGGTCAGGAGGAATGTCATGATGAGGGGTTGAATGATGTGCATTCACCCAATAGGCTACAACAGACTTTAGAGCAAATTATTCTACTTTACCACTCTCTACTTTCTCCATATCTGGGACATTTTAAATTCACAGATTATATTAGAACATGCAAAAAGTGGAGGTTTCAATCGAATTCAATCAGCTTTAGAATGCTTGAAAACTCAGGAGCATTGTGTCTGTGACCTCAAGATAGTTGTCCACACCTTCATATTCACTTGCCTCATTACTGCAAGTTTTTTGTATTTTGGTTTCACCCAGACTTTTTTTTTTTTAACACAGTCTCCAATTAGCTCAGAATGTTGCAGCAAGACTTTTAACAAGATCAAAAAACAGACACCATATTACTGCGATTCCTGCCTCCCTGCTCTGGCTCCCTGTTAGCTGTAGATTGAAGTTTAAAACCTTGTTCTTTGTTTACAGAGCAGTAAATGGTGTTAGCCTCGCTTCTGTCTCTACAGCCCTGCCCCCGTACCACACTGTCAGACACCTCAGATCCTCCAACCAAAGACTCGTCTGTCCACAAATCAAGGAGTAAATGTTGCGGTGATGGAGCTTTCTCAGCAGACTGCTGAAAACTGTGAAATTCTCTTCCTCATTCTCCTCATTTGTTCTGCTCAATTCACTGATGTTTCCAACTTAAAACACACTTGAACTCACTAACTAGTGACTGTCCCCTGCTTTGTATTGTTTCTTCTTGGCCATATGGTTTATGCTGCACGTTCGTTTGTTCTCTCTCTATGAGCTGCAAAGCACTTTGGGTCAACTTTGTCGCATCCACCTTGTTACACCTAATGCAGTATCTATCAGCCCTGTGGTTAGCCTGCCCTTCATGAAAGTTTTGATGCTAGTTTTTAGTTTTTGGAGAGGTGTGGATGCAATTTAATGCTCATTTCAACACAGACAGGGAGGACCCAAGAGGACCCAGAGGAGACATGGGCCAGGGGGACCTGTTAAGCAGACTGTGACAGTTCCAGAGGCTGTATGTGTTGGAGAGTAGTGACACTACATGAAAAGATGCTACTACTGTTATCATGACCTTCAGTACTGTACCACTACATTTTCCAGTAGAAGTTGGGTGTTACAGGCAGGCCTGCTACAGGTCTTGCTCGTGCCCAGGACAGCATGATCTCCAAAGGTCCTCAACCCTCACACACCACCCACCTGCACATGTTGCTGACTGCCCATAACACACACACACACAATGGATGCTCCTTTTGCGCACAGCAAAAGAATGTCATTTCCCTCACCCTGTTGTCCATGGAAAGTTGATAACAGACTTGTTATTTAAAGCTACTGCCGTTCTACGTGAAAAACAATTATTCCATCCCTCTACTTTGGACATACCATACCAGCAACAACACACTAAGGCCAATATACCACACACATAGCACATATAGTCTATTGCAATGCTGGTGTGCTCAAAGTGTCAACAATATTAAAGTATGCATCAGGCAATCTGCGGGGCCCTGAGTCTTATATCTGTTGTACATACAGTAAGCCTACATACCACTTGGAATTATGTTTTTGTTTTTGCTCTCTTTGCTGCCAAGGTTGCAGCTGAAAGAATAAGGCTACAATAGTCATTCATGCCATAAGAATCTGAGCAACACATTAATGTAAAGATATACACAAAGTCAGATCTGCTGGTGCCCTAATGATGGGGCAGTGATATTACAGGCCTATTAAGTTATGCATTCACACAATCTGCGATTTTTTGCCAGCTGTCCTTCCTGCATTCAGCAGCTGCGACTGCTGTAACTGTTTCAGCCTTATATTTGTCTAATATCATAGTTTGCTCTTCATTTGTAGAAGATGCCACTCTTCAGCCATTAGACTCGTCCATATTTGCAATTGGTCGTATGCTGCAAACACCGCCCCTTACATGTCAACACTCTGATGGAAAACTTAGCGAGTTGATAACAACCATCATGTGACTGCTTAGCCTGATTTCAATCGCTAGGCTCAGTGATAATGAAAATATATCCTGGGTATGTTGAGCCTGCTTTATATAGTACAGGCTGTGATGCAGTGATCTGAATGTAAACCAGACTCTGATGCTGTACAGTTGCTGTGGAAGAGGCTTTTCAGTAACTGAGAAAACATCTTGAAAGATCAGTGAATGCTCAAGATATTTAGCATAAAATTGGTCAACATTAAAAATAATCACTTCTGTTTTGGCAGCTTCACCGCAATACAAAACAACCTATTTCAGTTCAGCTCCGCAGAGAAATGATTGAACGTAAAAAGTCACCTTCCAGTACAATGACAAGAGGAAAACAAGCCAAAGAAGCCAAAGAAAAAAGTTATTTTCCCTTCAAAGTGCAAACCTTTCATGCAGACTGTGACAGAAAGGCTGGCTGAAGTAAACACCTCTCCTGCTCTCCTTCTCTGCATTTGTCTGTACTTATCTAATTCTGCTGTCGAGTTCAACAGCAGACTCGAGCTGAGTAAAACGCCTGAGGCTTTTACAGCACAGCTACAAACACTGAATCAAAAGCTGAACTCGTCTGGCGGACTCTTTTCTTCTTCACCTTCTTTCTTCTCCTGTCTCTTCTTCCATTCACTCCTGTTCGTCTCCTCACACACAAAGTTGCTGAGTTCCCTCTCTGTTGCGGTCAGACTTAGTAAGCTTTCCGAGCCCTTTCTCTCATTCATTCTGCGCCTGGAATTGTGTAAGCTATTTAATAAACAGGAGCATCAGCCCGGTGATGCAGTTGACCTGTCACTTCGTGTGTCAGCAGTGAGATGCACCTCTCTTCTTCTCAAATTTTCACCAATAATGGAAGATATGCAGTAGCTGGATCCACAAATTTCAATTTCAAGGTTCAAACAATTGTCAAAGGCCTATTCTATACCTCTAAAGACAAGGCTAAAACACAGCATTAAAGACTGTGATGGAGAAAAGAAACAAGAAATAAACCTTATTCTGCAGAATGCTTAGGAAAAGCAGACAAAGAGTGAGCACACCAGAAAAATATCAAGGAGTCTGATGAATTAGAGACACTGTCTCTGCTGCTTTAAGGATAATTTACATAATGCAGTGAAACAGGAGAAAAATTTACACCCATATACATTATAGATATATTTCCTTTATCTTGTACACCTTCATATATGTCACTTTATCTATTTAATGATATCAAAAGGTCTGTGCATTACACTATGCTATGATTTTAGTTAAATCCCTGTTGTATAGAGCACCATTTTTAGTGTGATTCATTGAAATATATGTAAATGGGAGGTTAAAAATCAGTGAATGTGAACCAAGCAAAGTGCAGACAACTATTTAGCACTGCTTAGATGCTGCTTTTGTACAGCCACACATGGTGCAGCTACATATGTGGCAGCAGTCAGCACTCAGATACTGGCATTCTTGATGAAACTTGATTTAAAGGAATAAGTTTTCAACTGATAACCTAAGGTCTGACTGTGTTAATTAGCTGTACAAAAGAAACATTAGCGTTTAGACCGAGCTGAGCTGAGTTGAGTTTCTGAAATGAAATTTTAGGTAGCCTGGGAAGGAACCAAACAGATCTACCTCATGTATCATGAATTAGTGTGGTGATGCCATGCTGTGGTCATGGTGCACTGGTGAGACTGCACTGATATTAAAATTCCGTCAGTCTCAGCAGGTCTAGATTATGGAACTAAAATATTCACATGGAACACCCTCTCCTGATGATTAAAAATGTTCCAAATGTAAACCCTTCTAGTCTTAATGTTAGAAAGTAAAATAAAAAAAATGTACCTTTACCCATATACAGTCACAAATACTACACACTGCAACACTGAGCATCATCAGTCAACAGCAAGCAGATGATAAAATGGTAAAAAGATCATTTTGGTTGCTATGCAACACAAAGTCAGACAACTCATGGGCTGTCTTCTTAGTGACATTGATGTAGCACATATTTAAAAGTATTATAGTTATGTTAAAAATAATATCGATAGAGATAGTATTATTCAGGTTGCTCCTGAAGAGAAAGATGAAAAGTCCGTTGGGGAATGAAGGGTGTGTGTACATGACATCCATATAAGAAGAACAGAACACAGAGAGTTTCATCTCATCCACAGCGTCTGCCAAAATGCAGCATGTACAAGAGCTACTTTCACATGCACTTAAGGGGATTATCTGTGATTTTCAGCAGTGTGCTGATATATGAGGCCTCATTTAAGCCAGAAACATGTTTGTTGAGGAATTAAAACAAACACAGTAAACAACGTTCTGCTGGATTAAATTACTGTGAATTACCCTTCACAAGGCTTGTTAATGTGCGCATCACTGTGGCAGGGAACATCATGACTCAAAAGACAGAGGTGGGCAAGACTGACACTTTTGTTTTGTGCACAAATTTTAGTTTACATAAAGCTGAACAGCAGAGTTTCACTGTCATCTCTGGCTGAAAGTTTTCGGTTTCAGGATTTTACCTCACCAGGGTCGCACATGTAACCACACCCACCAGTGATGTCACAGTGTACAGACACAGCCTGGAGTACACATCTACATCATACAACATAATAGTTCAATGGGATTCATATTCAATAGACAACAAGTCCTCCAACCTACAGGTAACTTGTTTGTGCTCCTCAGATACAACCCACACAAGTGTGCCAGTGATGGGCATACTGGAGCTTTGTCGTCATGGTGACAATAATAAACAAGCTGTTAACGATATGGAACGGACTCTGTTTGGTTAGGTTTAGGCATAAAAACGACCTGGTTAGGTTTTGGTCTTAAAAACTACCTGGTTAGCTTTAGGAAAACATTGTGGTTTCGGCTAAAACTGCTTGTGAGAGAAACAACAACTATTGGAGTTCAAACAGGAACCGAACTCAAATCCCTTGTGTGAAGGTCCTGGGTTTGATTGACCCAACCTCATCTACTTCATAGATGTCATAATTACTACGGCCACTAGATGTCGCTTAACAAGAAGACGTAACTGAGAGACACACTATGTTGTCGTTTTTTACAGGACGACAGTCTCTCAAAAGGAGGTGCTGGAAACTTGGTGAATGTACTACTTGTTGTGCTTCGTCCATTTTGAATTTTATGATTCTCTCCTTTTTCTTTAAGTTCAGCACCATCAAAATAAGTGGTTTGCAATTAACATTTTAATTATTGTTATAATAAACTATGAATTTGTGTGTCATAAAAACTAAATTGTGAAGTACTACTTTACTTCCCAATTCTATTGTCCTGACTTTACTATTATTATGATCTGCTCTTCTATAATGCTGAGAAGGAAAAAGCAGTAAACTATATGCATTTTTGAGGTTGCTATAGTTGCGTATGTGGTTTTAGGCGAGCTTCTATAAACTATAGCAATGGAAAGGACTTCAGGGCTCTCTGCTCTGTAAACACAATTCAGGTTGCATAGGCCAGTGTTCTGTAAAAGCGCAGCAACCTCACCCCCTCCAACACACGTCAGGGTGACAGAGCATGAGAGTGTCATCCCAGGAGCAAAATCTCCCTTGCCACTGAGAGGAAAGAAAGAAAAGACACAGACAAAGAGAAAAACAATCCTTGAGCGTAACTCACAGGAACAGTGAGCAAGTGAGCTGGTTTTCTCCCCTCTCCTACTATACATGTACTTGTTAAATGTAGATACTGTCCAGTTATAACAACATACCTCTAATCACGCTCTAAATAAAAATGACAGGCATTTTATTCCTGATATACTACCGTACTCATAACTAATCTTTGAAGGAAAGGTTTTTCTGAAGTGTCTCCCAGTCTGCGAGAGAGAGGAGTGTAGTAAAGGAAATGGATGACCTTGGGGTATGTTTGCTGACAGTTGCTGTATCAAGTCTTAACAGTTTTTTTGTTGCAACACTGGACGTTTTTGTCATATACAGTATAAGGTGGAGTTAGACATCAAGACTCGTACATTTTCCACTTGTTCTCTATGAGCTGTGACCTTTCTGACTGACAAAGACAGTTAAAGCCATTGAACTCAAAGTTACATAAATGCAAGTTAGTGTGAAATTTCAGTAGCTTCAGTAGTTTCAGTAGCTTATAGGTATACCAATGTGCCCTGATTTCATGACAGTGCAATGCCTAGTGCAACCAGCACTCCAACCGTGTGGTATTTTGACCACACGGTTGGAGTACTGGTTGTTTGACCTTGAAACTGGCTTTGCTCTCGTTACTTTGGTGCCCAGTGCAGAGGGCGGGGTGCACAGGTGAGAGGACTGGTGCAAAACAACTTGATTTTATTTCAAATTGAAACTGGGTCCACCTTGCCACTGAGAATAGATGTGTTTCTGTTTGTGGCGTAACATCAATTTCGTGCCACTTGGTGATTTTATGAAGAGGAACAAATTAATTACTTGGATCAAATGCACAGCAGCAACAGATTATATCGTGCTTAAAGTAATGCTGGTAAATACATTTGAATTTCCCTCTAAATTAAGCAATTTTTACAATATCCATTGTTAGTGCTGATATACTACATGAGCCAAAATAGCAGATGGAGAAGCCCATCTGTTATAGTCTGTCTGTCCAAGACCTACCACTTTGCACTTGCCGTTGCACTCCGGCACTCGGGCTCTTAGTAGCAATTATGTATATTTGTGATGAGAGTACAGCATGTTTTGCGCACTAAATGTAATTCCTTGACACCTGGCAACAATCAAAACACCCCTAAGTAATGATGAAAATGAAATGGAGAAGTGTAATGTTTGCAAAGTGTCAATATGAAGTAAAGTTTTAATATGCTGTATTGGGTGTTACCTACTGTAGCAATTACTAACTGAAATTACCTGTTGATTTATTTGATGAACATTGTTATGGGTACAACAATTACTTGTAAAAATCATACCTGTGCATACCATAACTAACATGAAGGAAATAGATAATGTTAAGTATATGTACTTTATCGAGCACATACTTGGCATGCAGCAGTTTTTTTCTCACAGCACAGAAACTAATTAAATTCCTGACATCTACAGTTTATGAAATAAAATTAAAATGAAATGGCCTTTCTTTTGTGCAGATGACATTGACATTCTGTACATTATTTTACAAAATATGATAAATCAGGAATCAAAGGAGCCAGAGAATGTCTTGATACCACAAGAGTTAAAATGACTTCATTTTATAATCAAGATTCAACTTGATTGAGTTTCATTTATACGATTTAGAAACAAGTTTTCTGTCTGTTCCTGTCCTCTGCTGAATGTGTGGAGGAATAGAACTGCAAAAAGTGTTTTCTGAACAATAAAGATATTCTGAATACAACACTGAAAAGACTTTAGAACAGTACTGTAAATTGTCTTTGTCACTTATTGCTTGTGCTCTCAGGTCTCCTCTGAGGATACTGGGACCTTAAAAGACTACCTGATTAACCTTGTAATTAAATAAAGGAGAATAAAAGCCTTACTTCTGGTTACTGAGCACTTGTTTTATAATTCCAGATCAAACAGGCTCTGAACAGACTCAGCACATCTTCCACAACATGTCACAATACAATAAACTCACCACTGCTTGGCTGTACACACACAAAACAGAATATAGATGCCATAAGCACACTGAGACACACAATCAATACACTTAGTGAAAGTCACATACACACAAACATTTGTACATCAGTATTTGTGAGGACACTCATTTACATGCATTCCCTAACCCCTTACCCTAACCTCAACCATCACAACTAGATGCCTAACCCTAACCCTTACCTAAACTTAATTCTAAACTGAACCATAAAACCAAATAGTATTCCTCAAACAGCTCTTTGAAAGTGTGTCAGAAAGTGAGGACCACCCAAAATGTCCTTACTTCCCCAAAATGTCCTCACTCCTAGAGTCTAAAACTCAAACTGGTCCTCACAAAGCATAGCCATACACACGCACATACATGCAAACATTCAAACACAACAGTACATGCATCATGCGGTAACACTGAGACACATGAGGGAAACTAATCTCTGAGGAAACAAAACTGTTTATGTGTTTTTGTCTCCTAACAATATCAGGAATCAAAAACTGCTACTTCTCATGGTCCTCACATCCACCATGCCACCTAAAGATGTGTATGTTGGTTCCCCCTTTTGTGAGTCTGCTTAAGCTTGGGAGTATTTTTGTTTATATACTGTATGTGCACCAGGTTTGAGTGAAATGGAATCTAAATCAGGGGGGTGTAGTGAAGTAGAAAACTAATCGCGCTATCTGGATGGCACAACATGAACAGACATGAATGCCCAGCACCTTAAAGCTGCAGCCTTGCAGAGGCCTGTAGAGTTGTACTTTTATTTGGGGAGAAACTAAAAGTCCTGTCTTCTCATTTTTTCTGTGCATAATGCTGCCTTTGTTTATCTTGCTACACCGTGATCTACATAAAAACTATTATATATGGTTGTTGACTGTGTAGGCAACAATATAATCTTTAACCCCTGCAGAAGCAGTGGTAGATGACAGATACTGGTAACAATTAGTAGAGTGTCGTCGGGTTATCAGCCATCTCAAAAGCTCCTGAGAGGTGTAGTAAGGTCAAAGAAACCTGGTTGTTCTGTTGGCTGGACCATGCAAATGCTTATGTATGTATACCAGACAAACCATGCCCCAGACAGGATCATGAAGTTGATGAACTCTAGACCATTGTGAGTGCCACAGTCTGTTACATTAATACAACATCAGCGAGTGAGTGTGATGTTCAACATGCCCCGAGGAGAGCCATCATGTATGTCTTGACATTGGCCATCGGGATCTGGAAAAGTTTTAAACCAGATTAAATTTATATGTCAGTCACTGAGAAGTAAACCAAAAACCTGACTGCACTCTTAAGTCAGATCTGACAGAGCTGGAGAGACCAGGGCTGCCATGAAAATTCAAGGCCTGGATCTATAAACATGGTAATGTTATACAGTTTCTATGGCCCCTGCTGATCTTCAGGCTTCAAAAAAAGATCAATCACTTCTTCTAAAGGAGGGTGGGACCACCCCAAAGCATGGACATCATCACCTTGTACAGGCAAAAGACCAAGCAATGGCTCCCTCTCAGCTGACTGACAGAGGAATACTGGATTGCCCACAAAGGGGAGGTGCTATATAGACAGTGGAGTAAAGAGGACTTGCTTTACCAGGCCAAGTCATGAGAAAGTAAAAGACAGGGAGAGACATCTCATGATCCAGCAATAAGTACGAGCAGGGGTGGAGGAAATTAGGATAGTGTGGATACAGTAAGAGGAACAGGACCATGAACCACAAGATTTCTTTGCCAAAGCACTGGAAAGCTGAGCTTGTCTGATCCATTTACAACATCCTCTCTAGACCATCCAACCTTTCCCACTGGGGTCTGCAAAAAAACACCAGCACCTAGAACATACCAAGAGCTAAGCAGCTCTGGTATGGAGCTCTATCTCCATTTTTTTCCATCAACCATTGGCAACAGAGATGCGTGAATATCTCTCCTCCTCAGTCCCAGTTCATTATCTGTATCAGATTTTGCTTTATCACTTTCATTATCACTTGCCTAAACATGATGCACTCTCCTCTCTCTCTTCCACTGTGTTGGTGAGGTTACAATTATCCTGCAGTCATCGCTCTCTCGGTTTTCCTCTCCCTCTTGTTTGTTTTTTATCTTATTTTTACACATGCGCCCAATGTGGCCTTTCATCCCACAAGCGTAGCAGTCTTGATCCTTGTTCCAGCAGTCATCACCAGTATGAGTCACTTGTTGCAGAGTTTTGGAGAGAGAACAGAATTCAAACTGTGTGAGCTGCTCAGCTGCCACATGTCAGGAGCCACCATCTCCACTGACACAGCATAACTGACTTTCTTAAAGGTAAGGTTTTCCTCCATCTGTACTGCTTCACTGTTTAGTCCACAAACTAATCTGCCCCATGGTGCGTTCTCCAAATCTGCACCAAATTCACAATGTTCAGAAAGATGCTGCCACATGCTGTGCCACAGTCTCACATCCTCTTGGTTATGTTTGTGGAAGTGATATCTGTTCTTCTGGGCAAAATAGGCCTATAGTTTATCCACAATACCTTTAGTCTGTATCCCCAGGCTTCACAGGGGTGATAAGACTGCGCAGCTATCCATACATTTTCAGGCCCATCATGCTAAGCAGCACCAGCCCTTTCTTAGCTCATCCCTGATCTCTTTAGCCTGGACATAATACTCAAAATGTCCATTTGTCCAATATTTCCAGCCATAACGCATCCGTATTGGTTCACTCCGGTATATGACTGGCTCAGCACTAGCTGCATGTGCACTTCACTAGCTAACACAGAGGCTAGCTTTCTAACTTCTTCGCAGTGTGGATGTTTTCTGCGTCGTCCAGACTTTTCTCACACCGTAACATTCAATACTCAACGGTGAGGAAGAGTTTCCAGACTGGACAACTCTTGCCAGTTTTTCTCTTTCTTTCTTTCCTCAAACTGTGTATCTATGTGCAAACAATTTTGACAAACAAGGCTTAGAGCACTGACCGCTGTTCACCGTGCCAAATAACACTTGGCCATTAATCACTACATATAAAACATAAAGTATATTTCAAGGTGAGAAAAATACTAGCACGAAGTGGTACATGCTTTTGTCTTGGTAACAAAAACAGAGCCACAGCTGAAAAAGCCCACAAACAGAAATACATACGGTAGCAAAAGTTATTTTCTTTATAGATAGAAAAGTTTCTTGTTTTCTGTAATCAGCAATACTGATAATTTGCATACAGATAAAGAATTTTAATTATTCACAGTTGGTGTGTAATGCAAGTTTTTACACAAATATGACTTGACACATCTTTATTAGGCCAGTGCCCCATCTCTGATGGTGAAAGTCCTGTGCTACTCCAGCAGTGGCTATTTTAGTTTCCTTTTTAATGTGTTTAGCCTCAAATTAATAACTAAACATGTGGATTCATTTCTTTTGTCTGGAATACAGCAACTAAAAAAGACAAACTAGGGATGTTTTACTTTTCTCTGAGCCACTGTCTGGACTGAGTTTGGCTGAATATAGCCCTGTTCAGACATGCAATCTATAACGTTGCAAGTTTAATTTATCTGTTGAAGTGATGGCCTTTTCGACTTTAAGCCATAGGTCTCCATTAAGGAGATGTTCATAATGACAGTTCGAACATGAAAGGACCGTAATGGATAGAGCTGCAATGCTCATGTGATATTTAGGATCTGACATACAAGACAAAGGTCTCTTCTCCAGCAGCTAGAGAGCAGTGGTAAGCTGGAAATTAATGATATCATGAAAGAAGAGTATTCTGTCACATGCTACATCAGTGACAGATATTCAAATTTATTTTTGAGTTACATAACGTCATCCAGAGCCATAGCTGGCACTGATGACACAGAGTTCAAGCTCTTTGTATGTTTCTCTGGGATATTGGAGATTTCAGCAATTTTGGGGTTACTTGTTAGAGTTAAAAACTTAAAATGGTGGATATTTAATACTGGATTTCAATATTTAATTCAAATGTTATTAAGTATTTAGATGTTTAAGTTGGGAAATTTAATAGTAAAACTTAATTGTCTGAATGATCTTCTAATGTCCTATGAAGCTTCTGGATTTAGTTGAGTGTAGACCAGTTGTAGAGGAACATCTTTGAAAATACTGCTCCACAGAAAATGCCACTAACTTAATAAATAAGTCAGTGAGTAATTAGTAAATACACAGACTCTGTCATAGGGATATACAGGGTGTGATCAAAAAGTTCCAAGACTGTTCCTATTGCACATGAACAGAGCATGGCCTGATAATGCACATGCAGCTGTTGTGAGTCAGTGTCAATGATCAATGTTACATTAAGTGATCAACAACGGGACCTGTGTCACATGCAGTCTGTAACCATTTGCTGTGTGCATTTGTTATAATCACTGTTGCACATTTGCCATGCAAAAAGCTTGCTGATCTTGGACTGGAGACCTCCATCTGCAGATGGATATTCAACTTCCTGACAGGCAGGCCTCAGATGATGAGAACTGGCAGTCATAACTCCTCCTCAGGGCTGTGTGCTCAGCCCTCCTCTGTTCACATCCTAGGCCTCATCACGGACAACGATGAGATGCTACAGATAGGATGTGACAGGACAACAACCTCTCTCACTGTCAGTAAAACTAAAGAGATTATCAGGTACCAAAGGAGACAGCAGGGGGGCGGACACCTCCCCATCCACACTGGTGAGGCAGAGGTTGAAAGGGTCAGCAGCTTCAAATTCCTCAGTGTATACATCACTGAGCTCTGAGGAGACTGAGGAAGTTTGGCATAAATGGCAACATCCCCACAAACGTCTGCAGGTGCACCATCGATAGCTGGCTGACGGGCTGTATCATGGTCTGGCACAGGAACTGCTCTGCCCACATCCTCAAAACACTACAGAGAGCAGTGGAGGTGGCACATCACATCACAGACTAACAGCCATTCAGGATATTTTCCACCAACGTTGCCTGTGGAAGCCACACAGCATCATCAAAGACCACAGCTACCCAGCACGCAGACTGTTCTCCTGCTACTATCAAACCAGGACTGCAACATACCCGATGTGCAGTGTAATATGTTATTTATATCTCCCATCTTACATTCTATATTTTATACAACTAGTGCTCTCATTGCTGAGCTGACCTCTTTTCTTATCCCATACATTCTACTGTACCACTGACCCTCCTCCATGGCCTGACTAACAATCAAGGTCACACCCACAAAGAAACTCTCTAAGATCCTCCAGTATATCTTTGCATCAGTAATTGCAAGTAATTGCTGAGATTTAGGAACATGGCGACAGTCCTCAAAATAGAACTACAAGGCAACACACATGATCAGTCAGACAATCAGAAGGTTGGAAAAGACAACATATCGAGATTTTCCATCTCATTTTAACACCAGAAATGTAGGTAATCCCTCATTGTACAGGAAAACTAAGCATGGGCAACTGGTACATGCAGCAGGCTCAAGTGGCCAAGCAGGAAGTGGCTCTGTAAACAGAGATGTTTACAGCAGGCCGTTCAGGGAATAATTTTACTGTTCATATTTGTTTGAGTAACCAGTTGGTCTGTTTACAAGCTCCTTGATTGTCTCACTGCTTGTGTTTCTTTGTCTCTCAGATTTCTTTTCAGTGATGTAATGCATTATGTGGCTTTGGCCACATTATATATACTTTGTGCAGAAGCTGTTTGTTTGTGTGTGGGTGTTTGTCTGGAATGGTGTGTTCGTGCGTGCGTGCGTGTGTGTGCCTCGGAGGAATTCGAGGCAAGATTTCATGCTGGTAGAACATTTAGAGCCCTCAGTAACAGACTTCTTCACCTGCCAGTCACAAAGCTCGGTTGTCAGATGTAACCTTTCTACAAAAAAATCCACCCCTGGATTCAGACAGGAAGCTTTACTGAGGAGTTTGATGGTTTGACTTGAAAAAATAAGCAAATTAAAACAAGCCTGAAAGAAGTGCAGCAATATTAGCAAAGCAGTGCTACCTCCTGCTTTAATATTTCTCTTTACTGCTGCTGTGGCTGAATGTTGTGACGTATACATGTACTGTCTCAGGTGTGTCAGCCCATTTTGTTGCATTGAGCCTCTTTATGTAGCAGCAGTGAGACAGCTCCAGACAGATCTTTGAAGAAAGTGTTGAATCTTTGGAAATACATTTTGCTTTTTTTGTTTCATCAGTGAATTTCAAAGCTGCTGTTTGTCTGTAGTACTTCACATTATGAAATATTTCGTTTGCTAACTGCAAAAACAGAATACTATGACAGTTAGCATACCATTTCCTGTATACACACTGTATAAAGTTAGTGTACACTATGGAATTAGGGCACAGCATTGGTGTGCATTTCTGCTGGGTGCAATTTTTCATCATTTTTAATTTGTTGAAAATGTTTTTCTACAGTTGTCTTCACCACAGTACAACGTGCTTACTGGCTGTAGTGTGTAAAGTAAAGGGAGTATTTTGGAGTTTCTTTTATTTGTTGTTTTTTTTGGGTTTGTTTGTTGCGGTGCTTTTTACTTGTACATCTACATCAACATTTGCAATATGAACTGCTCCTTTAAATGATATCCACGTAAAGTGACATTGCTTACACCTCACTACATTTGCCGTCTTCCACTTATATCATGTAACTCTATTAACAGACAACATACTGTCTTTTCTGTGTGGGATAATATCTTTTTCTTTTCCTTATTTGTACTGAGTGTTAATGCCACATATAAAATAAACTGATTTTCCAATAAAATGTTGAATGTTGAAGTGATACATAGCGGTGGCTGTTAGTTTCCCTTGTGCCTCTGAGCCAAACAAAAACCATACTGCAAACTCCAACATCAAACTACCAACCTGCAGGCCCAGGGAGGGTTGGACAGAGCAGAAGTCCTAGAGAGGAGGATGGGAACGTAGGAGGGCAGAAAGTAAAGTTGTCCAGACATTAAGAAATTTAGGCACACACACACACTTACGCACACTCATACACACTGCTTAATTAGCTTTGCTCCACATTAAAAAAAAAGGCTTTCTGCTTCCACTCTTTTTCTTCTTACTTTGTGTCACAGCCTTTTTCTTTCTTTTCAGTGACACAGAACCAAGACCTTTTCATCTCTACATCCCTCCCTCCCCTTCTTACCTCCTGCAAACGCTGGATGTGTTCTCTGCAGGTTTCTAAGTCGCTGTCACCAGGAACCACAATCAGTCCCAGAGGAATCGCTGGAGATACAGAGGAACAAGACAATTATCCAGCAGCACTTTCATACCTACTCATGCAGTGGTGTTCGACTCCAGCCCTCAGGACCCCGTGAGTACTGCTAGTTTTGATTCTGGACGTCTTGCAGAGACTGATGTAGACATGGGACGAATGTAATGAAATAAATGATGGTGTGGACAACCAGCAGTACTGTGGGAGCTGAGGACCAAAACAGAAGCACCAACAGCAGCATGTCAACTGATATTTAATCTGGCTACGTTGAAAAAAACACGGCAGCATTACTTAGAGAAAAGAGAATATATGTGCTGTTAATTATACTTGAACATTTCTTCTTTGTGAAAGAAAGAGATAGCTTATAGTAAAGGTCAGAGCCCGTGTTCACCAAGCATTTTATCTTACCATTAAGAGCACTCCTAAATCACACTAAAGTTTTCTCCTAAATCCTATTAGCCAACATGTCTGGCAGGGCATAAAATAATTAAGAAAATGGTATTTAAGCAGCACCATGGTAATAAAGGTTGATCCATTATGGATAGACCTGAATACACAGAAGAAAACCCACAAGACCAACTGCTGCTCCTTACCCAGTTGGTGTTTGAAAGAGAAGATATCATAAAAGGAAAAATTTGGCGCTGCTAGTACACTGTAGTGGAAGATGATCTTATCATAATGTGATATTTTATGTTTAAGCTTTATGTTTATTCATGCATTATCATAATATTCATATATACTCATGTGTGCATGTACTTCATTTGTCCAGTGCTCTCTGTGCAGAGTGTGCCTAAGGCCTCAGTGGAAGGAGCTGCTGATCAGATCACCCTGACCAGACTTTGCTCTCAACTCTGTTCAAAAACAGAGGAAAATACTTCTCAGAAAATGCTGAAACAACCAGGGTTTATTACCATATCACTGTGCAACCAATATCCTGTTTAAAAGAGATTGACATCATATTAGGAGGGGGCTTAGAACACACACTTAATATGATAAAGGATGTGATAATTTCAAGTAGTAACAAGTGAACAGACAAGAGCCTCAGTGGAGGGAAATAACAGGAAGGGAGAAACACGCTGGACCAATATTGAATTATAAAGTCTAAGTGTTAAAGAATGTAATCACTTTGGGTTCTGTAGAACACAACCTCAGCTCTTCTGTATTAATAAAGGATCTTTAACCTCATCTTCAAGACTTTTATTCTACTACAACATCCAAAAAAAAAAACCCAACAAAGCATGGGAAGAAGTAAGTTCATATAAACACTGTTCCCCTTGTGCAGAGGACCGGTGAAGACTGCAGGAAGAGGAGGTACGTGCTACACAGTCTCAGCTGAGGGCAGAGACTGCAGCATTCAGACAAGCTGGTACTGCAACAGGTAGGACTGATAACAGTGTTACTGATTTCAGCTACACTTTTTTCATTACCTTTATTTCTATATGTTCATACACAAACATTTAATAAACACATTTATGAGAAGTATTATGAATTAGTTTCAGCAGTGGTGAATGAAAATATTCAGGGGGAGGCTCAGCACTGCCTCCACATACAACATTTTTGCTGTGACCGTTAATGAAAGCCATCAAATAACAGAAAGTCATAACAAGCAGCCCCCCATGAAATACAAGTGCCCCCGGTGAAATATAAGTGTTCGTGTTGATTCACTTGGTTGGAGATATTACTGCATCCCTCACAAGCTGCATAACAGTTACTTCCTCATAAGTGAGGAGGTATCTTCTAAGTAATTCAGAGACATTTAAAGTTTTCAAAACAGTGTAACATGGACTGACAGCAGCCACGTTATGATTCTTTGTGAGTTAGGAATCTTCTCGACTACTTTTAACTCCTCCAAGACCTAGGTGCTACTTTTAGCCCTAAGTGGCTTCGTGAATTACAAATTTTAAAAAATGAGTCCTAAAGTCAGGATTGACACATCATTTTTAGTTTCTCCTAAATGGGCAAGTTAGGAGCTACTTTTAGCCTTAAGATGCTTTGTGAATATGGACTCTGAGCCAGAGCTGCTTAGTCCTAGGACATATTGTAGCTACTGTACACCTCCTCAAATGTAATTACTTGTCAGGGTTACAGTCACCAAAAAGATACCACGAGAAGACTGAAAGAACTGTGATTGGTTAGCACAGGTTGCTTGTGTTTTCAAATGTTTGATGCCAGTAGATTGCTCATAGTGAGCAAGAAGCAAGTGAAGAAGGACTCAGTAATCTGCTGCCTTCCACCAACAATGATATCTCCACTGCCGCCATCATTATTCAGTATCACATAATAATGTTGATTGTGTGGCAGTCGTCTCCTTTTCAGTGATGAGAACTGGATGGAACTCCACTCTGCCTCTATAAGTGTGTTTACAGCCACTGCTGCCACATCACAAGTTCACACTTGACAATTTATGTCCAGTGCAACAACTCAGTGCCAAGTTGATGTTGGCATTTCTGTCTTTTATTCCATTAAATGAGCCTGACCAAGCTGGCTCCTCATCAGTAAGCCAACATAGGTCGTTGAAACAATAAAGACTGCTCCCTGAGGAAGCGCGGGCCGCCCGCCCGCTGTACCAACACAACACTGCTGGCTGAACATCACACAGCTCATTGTGCTGGAAGAGCTGTCAAACCAAGCGAGGAGCTCCTGAACCCACACACACACACACACACACACACACACACACCTCTCATTGATACTAAGTACCTTTGTGAGGACAACAAAGCCTCCGCTGGTAGTGAGCTATATGAGCTATAGTCTTACAACTACAGGAACAGACATCAAGATTTTAACAGGAAAGTGTTGCCTGTTCACTTTTCTGCCAATTCACTCCTCCATCAGAGACAACACACAGTTTAGAGGCCAAGTGCACCTTCAAACAATCACCACAGCACCGCTTTCATATCGCATCTACAGCATTCTTTTCATAGATTCTCTTCAAGGACGTTCCTTTTTTTTACTGATCTTTTCAAGTCCAACTGATTGCTTGTTGTGTATGCTGATGTGACATGCACAGTCTTGTTTGTAAAGATAGCTCATATGCTTGAGTAGATACAAGCAATGTTCAAGATTTTAGTAGCAAGGCAATGAAATGAAATGGGCTGAACAGAGCTGAAACAACAGGTTGATTTTTCAGTTTGGTTTTATAGTCAATATATTGGCTGAGCAGCAGGAAATTGCACACCAACCATTTTGCTAATTGTCATATGTCACAGAGTAGTGCCAGATATTCCTTGGCTCCAGCTTTTCAGATGTAAAGATCTGGTGATTTCCTTTGTACTGCAATTAGTTCTCAGTTTTCCCAGTATGTGCAATAAAACACATTGTTGGCAGTTTATTAGTTGCGCCAACTAAAAACTAATGTAGTCTAATACAGCCTTCATGACAGTTATAGTGTTCCGTTTGTTTTGAAACTGTATTAGAGAGATGCTGATTCAACTTTATGGTCATTTTGTGTCGACTTTGTTGAACTGTGTTGCTTTGTATGGTGTTTCTATTATTTTGTCCACCTCATTTATATCAATGAGAAAGCTAACAAATCAGCCAATCAATCAATCAATCAATCAATCAGTCAGTCAATCAACATGGAGTTCAGTGAGGCAGGTGTATGTGCAGTACATACCTGTACTGGGAGAGGTTTAGTGGTGGTGAGGGTGACTTCTCTACACTGGTTCAATCTCTCACCATGACCTCCAACCTGGAGGGTAGCCTACACACACACACACACACACACACACACACACACACACACACACACACACACACACATACAGAGACAGCAATTATTCTTTCATAATTTTTCCAAGTTGTGACACAAAAGATAGTGGCTGTAAATAACATATCTCATCACTTGTTTTGTATGACATAATAAAGGATATGATTAACTATGTAACTGTGTAGGAGAATATAAAAAAAAGGATAACACAACCTCCTCCTCTGGATGAGGAAATACTAGTCATAACTTGGGAAACAGGTTTAAACATCTTTTTATTGGGTTGAATTTTTCTTTGAAGGTTCTGAAAATACCATCAGAGAGGAGTGAGTGCTGTTGTTAAAATGATACTGAGCTGATGAGAACACATGAGAGGCATAGGCAGGGGGTTTGCCTACTGTTTGATAATTAGTGTACATGTTATTACAAATTGTAATTATACTAACACAATGGACGCCCTTGGTAAGATGGCATTTATGTTTATATTACAGATTCTCAGCTGGTTCCCCTGGACCCTTTCCTCCTCTGGTTACTATGGCTACCAGGTCACTGTGAGAGCTCCATACCAGTGAAGTCATGGTGAATCCAATGACCTCGATGTATCCATCGTCATGGCGCTGAGGTTCAAAGTCATGATGTTCACTGGGGTTTCCCCAGGGTGTAGTGCCTGCACAGTACCTAAAGTACACAACATACACACACCACATCATTATTACCGCCAGTGCCTGGATTTACACACAACACACACACTGATATTATCAGAGGCAACACTCATAATCATCTGATTAAAATAAAAGCTAATTTCAAGATCAAACTCTCCATCAGACCTGTGCCCACTGCAATTAAATCATCACTGATAACAAGGACATACGGCTGCAGCTACAACTACAGCTACAGCTACAGCTACAGGTACGGCTACAGCTACAGCTACAGGTACAGGTAATTTATTGATGCAAATCTGATACAGCTGCAGCTACAATGCAATTGGCTCTGGCTAAGTTTTGGTCTGAATCTGATTTAGCTACAGCTACAGGTACACTTACAGCTACAGCTACAGGTACAGGTACAGCTACAGCAGGACCAGTTTATTGCACATCAAGGTTCCAACACTACACATGTTCAGTAATTTACCAACAACAATTAACAAGATTAAAAAGAGATTTTACACATATCAGTAGCCTCTTTCCTCTGTGTCATAAACAGCTTGTATAGTCTTAGGCCCCTGGCAACAAAATACATTCCAGGTGAATTAAGTTACGACCACAAAAACACACCAACAGCAGAAAGTAAATTATTGCTGCAGCAAAGGCACATTCACATTCAGTGTGTGAAGGCTCCAAACTCAATGTTTTAGGCTGCCATTTCTCCCTCCATGTTGGAGGCTGTAATGTGTTTCTATACTGTATTAAAAACATATAGTATCAACAATTGTTGCTATACCATAAATGAGTTGCATCCTACTTTACAGGGGGATGGAAAATGGGCATTATCCTTTCAAAACAGCTGCTTATGGTTACAGTTGGTCATGCTGGCAGGGGAGGCAACTGCAAATATGTCCCCTAGAGATTAGACTAATTATGATGGTAGATTAAAAAACAATGGCAGCGTCTCAGAAATTTGTGATTTATAATTTTTGGTAGAGCTGTCCAAAGATGATCCTCAGTAGCCATTCTGAGCGTATTTTAATGGTCAGGTATCAGCTAAAAAACATCTGTTTCTTTCTCTCCTGTCCTTTGGGGCCCTGACTGTGATGACACACAACTGACTGTGTTGACACTACATATAATATTACATATTTAAAATGATCACCTAACATCACTTTCTTCAAAGTAGTAAATGCTTTGAAAGTTAATGCAAACAGTTCCTACAGGTGCTCCAATTTTTCTTAATGAGTTACAAACTCTCCGTCTATATAAAGGCAGTCTTTAAACAAATGGATTCGTTATCAGACAATACTGTACTGCAGGAAATGGCACTGTACGAGAAAAAAGGCAAATAACAAGGGAAGACAGACTGGTTGGTCAGAGATTCATCCTACAACAGAAGCAGACGGTGTGATGGAAGACCAAACCTAAAGCCCACAGAGCTGGTTTAGGATGAACTGGACAGAAGGTGAAGGCAAAGCAAACCACCAAACTTCTGCAGCAGTGCTCAGACAAACTTTCTGACCAGTGTTTCATTTCCACTGTAGAAAGAACACCACTGAATGAGTAAAACATTTTGAATTTAATGTATTTATAAAAAAAAAAACTTCATATTTTACGCAGGAGTAAAAATGGAGGTGACATAGTCAGTAACTGAAAGCTCAGACTTATTCCCAACAGCATTTAAATACATGAAACCAGCAGACTTTCTATATCTTTTCAGGCCTTTCACCATGCAACAATTAAGTAACCCTCAGGTTACAGGTCAGGTCATAATGTGTCCCAGTAAAATGTCTAAAAATCTGTTTGTGTGCAGGATTCAAGAATCAGTAAATACCTGAGGAGATACTGACTGAAAGACATCAAAGTAGACAAAACTCAGCGAGTGAACGCAAAACTGTGAGCGCAGTGTACAATTGTGTATTAACAGTAGACAAGAGTAAAGGAACAGCAGCAGTATCATTGATTAACCTGGGGATGTTGAGGAAGACCAGACACTGCAGCTTCAAGTCCTGAACCTTTGATGTTAAATCAGTGCCGTCACACTGGAAAAAGAGAGAGAGACGGGGGGGGGAGGTGACTCAGTGTTTTCACATAAACGACTGACTGTTTGATTGACAGCTACTCACCACCACTTTGATGTGCTTAGACAGGTCTTTGGAGCTTCCCATCAGGAAATCTGAGAATGCTGTCTGTATGGGAGACAGACAGACAGACAGACAGACAGACAGACAGACAGACAGGTAAGCAGGATTCTCTCAGAGGAGTGCTATCATTAAACCCAGTTGGACGGAGCTATCTTCCACTGCCTCTGGCAAAGTCAGAGACAGAGTGTTCCCAAACCATAATCTTCACCACTGCAAAGTTATCATTCAGTTATGTATCTTTACTATCATTTCTATACAGCAGCCTGCCCCGAGTCACCTTATATTTACCACACAAAGGGACCTGAGGACCCTGAGGGAACCTTTTACACCAAGGAACACTTATACTGAACATTCCTCAAGTCTAATGTAGTTTTCTTAATGGCGGTTTTGGATTTGGAGGCAGTGTTCTCAGATGCTTTGGCATGAAAATCATGATTCTTAACACACTCTGCTCACTTCTCAAATCCACTTCATGTGTTTCTTGCACAAGTCAAATGTATAGTTACAACAGTTAACTGAGTCAGTGATGTGTTGTGATAGCCTGAGCGAATTCAGAGAATAGAGAATATTTGACTTCATTACTGGTTTACTGTACAGGCTCAATGAGAAATGATTAAAAGTTAAGCAATGATAAAGGGTGATGATATTTTAGTGACAGAGAACTTGTGAAGTGTTGTGCTGCTCATTATAAAATGATATGAGGGTGCTAGGAAGCTGTCTGAAGCAACTGAGAAAAATATGATGATAATAATGTGCACAAACACAAATCAAAGAGCAGTGAATAACCCAGTGTAAACAGACACAGTAACGCTGGTTACCTTCTTTATATTCACTCCATAAATTAGCTTCCATGAAATGTGTTGGAAATGCTAAGAAGGTGTTTGTACCATTCACCTGTACCTGTACCTGTTCCTGTATGTTATGGGCTGTTCAGAGACTAACACATTCCCCCTAGTCTTTGTGTTCAGCTAGACTAACACAGCCCATCACCTTCACCTGCGCACTGGACAAAGACACAGATTTGATGCTGATCTTCTTATGTGATTGTGGGCTGGGCAGCAAACAAGCAATTTTTTTTCCAAGATGTTGAGGGTGTTCCTTTAAAACTGAATACTATTAAAGAGGAAGATTTACACATTGATATTTAAGATGAAGGCGCACTCACCCCAGCGTAGAACATCTTATTCCTGAAACGACTGTTAAACTTCTCTGGGTTGGCCTCTAGAACAATGACAGCAAATCAAATTAACATTTCATATGTGTGTAGGAAATGGAATATATATGGAAAAAACTGAATTTTTCAGAAATTAGCAGTAGTTAATGTACCTCTTGATTCATGGAACTCTAGAGTCACATGGGCATCAAATCCAAGACTGAAGTAATTGTTGAAAACATCTAGAGGAAGCTGACAGAGGACACACATATGGGTTAAACATCTAGTCTTGTTATTGTCACAAGTGTTAAGAAAAACGTGTGATTTGCTGGTAGCTGGTGGTTAGTTTGTGGTATTGCAACTTCCAGGCTCATCACATGTTGCACACTTTCTCCCCCCCATAGAAGATCATTTCAACAGTGCACATGCTCTGTGGGCCCAAAAATGCCAGTTCAGAGTATATGGATGTGATACCTTTGTTTGGACTGACCTTATCAGTTTGTTGTTCATCCAGTTCAGCCACAGCACTGTGGTTTGGTTCAACCTGCAGGTTCCATCTGTCCAGCTGGACAACAGTTCCATCCTCCACATGGGACAGGATCTTAGACAGAGGTTCATCTGTATAGCCCTGGAGCACATGCAAAGTTACACAAAACGTATAGGCAACTTTGAAGGGACAAAAAGGAAAGGAAGTAAATGCAGAAGTAGTAAATGCAACCTCAGTATATGAGGACTCAATGAATGTTGAATCAGAAATGAGCAGTCAGTATTTCACATTTCCAATGGCAGGTGTATTTTACCCACCCCTCCCCAGTTGAGTGTCCTGGCGAGGTCGTTTCCTGTCCCAAGTGGCAACACGGCAACAGGGGGTTGAGGGTTTAACGCCTGTTCATCAAGACAAGACAGGATCCAGCCCACCTGGTTCAACAAACACACACACACACACAGATATGTAGTCACACACAGAAAAGGTTGTGTTCCTCCTTCCTTTAACAGACAGTTTTCAGTGTCAATCAGAAATGACTTTCATCAGGGTTTCATTCCGTTTTTGACTCATAAGTTACCATTAGCTCATATTTATACATCAGAAATGCAACAGTTGATAGAAAATGAATAGTGAACTGTTTTGATAATCACATTTTTTTCACACAAAAATCGAAATTATTAATAGAAAAGAAACCAGTATATTATTTGACAGTTCAAGTAACATTTCATGAAGACATTGATATGCACCACTCTTTACATCCAAAAAATATTAACTACTATTTTACAAATTGCCCTCTTGGCATCAGAGTTTGCCTAAAAACCTCCTTTATTGAAATATTATGAATTTAGATTTTATTTCGTGTGTTTCATTTATTTCAGAGATACATCTTTAATGGTCCTTTTTTTATTCTAGTTATCTTTTTTTGAAGTTTTTTTTAGCAAATTTTTAATTGTCAGAATTTTTTGGTGTACGCTATTGTATCTATTTTCTGTCTGAATCTTTTCAGTTTGTGTATACAAAGATGAATTGTAGGTGTTATAGTGCACAAATACATTCCTTATTATACAATTGTATTCTGTGTGTGTGTGTGTTACTCCTCACAGTGCCATCTCCTCCACAGGCCAGGATCCTCAGGTTGTGGACTTTGCGATACAACTCCAGGCTGCAAGATTTACACTGGTTAATGGCCAGTTCAGCCAAATATATCTGACAGAAACTGTTTACTGATATCTGGTGTGTGTGTGTTTGTGTGTGTGTGACTTACCCCTCCTTCGGTCCTCCTTGGCTCAGGTCAAACACCTGTCTGGGGTTCAGATACCACATGAAAGACTGCAGGATCTTAGTTCCCTGTCAGACAGAGAAACAAACACAGAGAGAATCTACTTACAGTACAGGAGCTGGGACTGAGACATTGTTCTGTAACACTCAAGTCAAGAGAGGAGGATCAATTTTTTTTCTCCTCAGGCTGGGGAATTGGACCAAGTCTTTCAACCTGCTGAGGGCCACAAGTTGAAAAGCATCGGTCTGACAATCACATTCGTTCTATTTACCACAAGTGCTGCAGGAGTTTCATCTCTTCAGACCTCGTCTTCACACATATCCAGAAAATGAAGTCACCAGTCTCTGATACTAAAGTATACATTCAGTCTCAACTGTTTCTTTGATTTTGTCAAGTTGAGCCTGGAGAAAACAGCTTTTGAATCACTTGGCTGATTAAGTCACTGACTGACTTACTTGTTTTAAAACATATGGGCTGTTTTAGGGACACTGTAGCTAGGAGGCTGACTAACTAAATGGATGATTGACATAGTATAAAAACTAGAGGACACATTGATTGGTTCATTGACAGTTTCTCTTTTCTGACTCTTGCTGAATGGCTACAGTAGATTACAAACAGGCTGACTAACTACTTGTTCGTCGATGGATACCTGGTTTCCTCCGCTCTTGGGGTTGACAAACACCAGCAGTGGTTTCATCAGTGGTGAGGGGATGGGTCGGATAATGAACGGCTTCCACTGTCGTCCTTCCTGTCAGGAAAAAGAAGATGATCGGTTCAGATCCCCTGTAGCAGAGCTTCTGTTGTCCATTCAGACTGTCCAACCTGGGACTAAACATTTAACCAAGGACAGAAACTAACAGCTCCTCAGCCTTTTATCTGTAGTTCTCTGAAGATTTCCTTGAACAAATACAAGTACAAATTTATCACTAATTATGCCTCTAAGAAATATCAGTAACACTCTTTATAGAGGCCATATCCATAATGTATTATAAGCACAAAGCAATTTCCTGTCAAGGATCAATAAAGTACTATTCTATTCTATTCTATTCTTCTACATAGCATAACCCATCCTGAGGGTGGTGAGAGGCCGCTATAGAGACAATCTCCTGCCAACCATAATACATCATGTGAGAGGAGGCTCACAAATTGTCGCTGCTTAATGGCAGGCTTAGTGGTTGGCACCAACAGATTCAGGGGTTGACCATACAGTATGCCTTAAAAGGCATTTTGTCGACCCAAACACTGGAGCCCACGCTCTGCACTTGGAATGTCCATGGCAGACGTTCAAGGTTGAAGTATGGACGCACCGTGGACACAGTACACACAACATTTCAAAGAGCATTTTAAAATGATTGAGTGGGAATACTGGCTTGGCAGGAAACATGGATTTCATGTTATTGGTTGTCTGCTGCATGACATTGGGAAAAATGCTGCTCGTAACTGTTGAAAAGCTAGGTACCTATTAGCAACCTTTAAAAACGTATTAAACTGGGATTACACTTGATTTCCAAAGAAATATTTTAACTTGTGTTTACACAGTGTAGGTTGGCTGAGCTCACATGATCACTAACAGAAACACCCTGCTTCACTCTCTGTTGCACATTTACACCTGTTCTGGGAGACTGCCCAACACTGCCAAAGTCTTGTATCATTGGCCATTGTGTCCACTGTGATGGTGCCATTTTATGTTTCAATCTAAAGGTGAAGTTGTGTGTTTTGTAAAAGAAAAAAGTTGACATGGCTTCGATAATTATGATTTTTTTTGTCTTACACTTCACTTGCAGCCAGAAAATACTGCTCATAATTGTGTTATAGTATCAATTGCTGATAAACTTTATACAGTGCTTTATTTAAAAGCCATGCTATAGAGTATTATTAGAATTAGAATTTAAAATTTCTTATGATACTGCAGTTCTCTATGTGTCTGTATAAGTGGCTAAGGTCATGTAGTTATCATGTGCTGTATAATCGAGGACTCAGATTGTCACTTTGGCAAGAAGGTATAAGGTTTGAGCTAAAACTCTGCTTGTGTTCATGTCTTCTGTGTGCTGCCATTTGAATATAACACTATTGATCCCCTTGGAGAAATCTGTGAATATATCAAAACTTGTGTTACATCTGGAAGTGCAGGACTGACCTCTGCTCCTTTCTTGCTGCTTTTCCTCTTGAACGATGTTCTTTTCTTCTTCTTACTTGATTTCATAGATGACTTAGAGACAGAGCAGAGACAGAGGGTACAACGTCACTGCAGGCTAATTTCATGAGGAGCAGATGATTCGGCTCATAATAAAGGAAACAGCGTTTCCCTGTCTTCAGACAGATGTATGTAATCGAGCTCGAGGCAAAGCATATTACTATCATCAACACGTCCATATCCATGATACTAACACATCTCCATGTTGGAGACGCAGCAGCTCAGTATTACATCATACACCTCACCTGAGTATGTCTGAATGCTGGTGCTTTAAATATACTTTGAATCAATTCAGTTACAACAATTAAAAGAGGAATATGTGCCTTCAAATTTCAAGGAAGAAAGAGGTGCCGAATATTATTCTTGTTTTGTTTTTGAAACATTAATGAAGAAAGACTTATAAAACTATACCTACTGTATACACTATGATGAAAAGTAATAATTTTTGACTGACTTTCAATTGAAATCTCATGTCAGGACGCCTCACCAGGTGAGTCTGAATGGCTACCCTTGGTATTCTAGTTTATTACTCTTGAGTATCTGCGACAACAGTCACAGCAACAACTGAACAGCCAAATACAAATACAAATACATAGACTGACGATCATTCACAGCTGTTTCCTGCTTTAAAGGTGTACAGGTGCATGCATGTACACTGGCAGATAAGTCTGTAAAACACACTGCTACAGGTGTGATGTGTCAGTGAGACTAGTGCACAACAAGACGAGCACTGTCTGTGACAGGCCGCAGAATTACCTGATGGCGTCGGACCCGAATGATCCATGTGGGTGGAACTATGAGGGCAGCGTGAGCTCCTATTGGACAAGCCTCCTCAATTTGCTGCAGCATGAAGCAGGAAACCTTGTTGTGGTACTACGGAGAAAATATAAGACGTTTATTCATTGAGATCTGTAACATAGAAAGACCATCAAGTCTGTTTTTTTAAATATACTCACAGCCTGTTTGCACCAGGAGCAGCTGATGGCAACTATCTCTTTACTGTGGAAAGCAAACTTCTGCTGGAAGCCCTGCACAGAAAAATAATCACAGAAGTTCTGTTTCTGCTTCACTGCTACAGAAATATGAATTCTAATCTGGGCAATTTAGGATTCTATACTTCCACACATTTGGGGGATGTGCATTCTTTTTCAAATGTTTTTACTGTAAAAAAAAAATTTCAATGAATGACGAGCAACACTTTAAACGATTCTCAAGATTCACAACCCACCTTCCCACATTGTTTACATTTGCCTTCTTGTCGTCTGCGATGCACCCAGTGATGACGCACCACAATGGGCTGAACACACACAAATGACACAAATAGAATAGATGACATTGAATTCATGACCACTTTTGAATATCAGCTACAAAAAGAAAATCTGAGTCAAAGTGAAAACAAGGTGAGGTTTGCTGCTGTGGCTTCTCTGTTGCTTCCTGAGTTTATAAGAAAACGAATCAGCTCCAACAGCAGCACTGCTCTGACCCCAAACAAGAATCTGTACAAAGAAAAGTCCAGGACTCACCTCTCGGATGTTCCTAGAGCCTGATTCTCTGAAAGACGGTTTACACCTGAAATTAATCTGGAGGAGAGCAGAGGAAGAGTAGAGAGGTAGAGAGGTGTAAATACATAGATAATAACTGGGCTTCACAGAGCACACTGGGTGCTGGAAGGGGTTATAAAGAAAAAGCATGGAGCTCCAGAACAGACGCGAATGATTTCCAATCATCAGGTCAGCAGGTATGAGGTGTTTTAGGAGAAAACAGCAGTTAGGCCAAAAGAAGAGGAAGATATGTGACTGTGTGGCAGTGAAAGTGGACTCCATCTCCAGGGGAAAAAACCATGATACCCCATAATGAAATGTGCAGAGAAAAGAAAAAACAGAGCAGGGACACCACCTGACATCAAGGTGCCAGGCTGAACACTGTCAGGCTGATCAAACTGTTCCTGAAGGCATATGGAACAGTCCTGTCATCCTGACATGGTTCAGCCGTGCATATCACAGACCTCAGTGGTATCCAGCTGGTCACTAGTCTCACATGATTAATGTTTCCTATTAATATTGTGATATGGGCAACAGCTTCAAAGAGTACAAGTTTGTGATATCAAAGGATCTGACTGACTCAATAAAACAATGTCTCTGTTTTCCTTGGTTCTTTTCCTAGACTTATAATGCTCTTCAAATCCACAGAAATGATCTGGAAGTGATTTGACATTCAACAGTATCAACAGTATCTAATGATTTCAAAAACACCAGACTTGACCTTGGGAAAAGTACAGAGCACGGGAGGGGACACGGAGGAAAATTTTTTTTTAAAAAGTCGAGATCTTGCAAGAGTTTCTCAGGATCTTTTTTTTTTAACCTTCAGATTTTTTTTCCCCTCCGTGTCCCCTCCTGCACTCCGTAGAAAAGCGTATAAACAAGTCATAGCTTTTAATTTTGCATTCAGTGGAGGCGTCATACGTTGTGCAGTGAATGCATGAAGGGAAGAGTTTTAGTTTATACAGGCTGCTCCCTCTTTAATGTGATGTTGACTGTTCAGTTGACAGTGTGTGCATGCTTTTGGTCAACACTGTTTGAGTGTCTGATTCTGGTTGACTAATGTGATCTAGCAAAAGCATATCAGCAATAAACTGCCATATACAGTATCTTCATAAAGCCACCACGTCTACTTTTTGCACACCCTTAACTCCCCCACAGGGAACAGTCTGAGAGTATGCTGGTATGGACAACAATAAATTATAATAATGAAACAGAAATTTGAAAAGTAAACTTTAAAAAAAATCTAACCCTTCAGTCTTTAATAGCAACCAACCAAACATGAGGCAAAGGTGAAATGTATGAAACATCAGTCATGTGCGAACAGGAAGTTAGACCAGACCAAATCGGCCACGGCATCCACTGGGAACAGGTCGAAGATCATGGACCAGGAGTCAGTGGATGGAGAGAGATCGAGGAGGACGATCACATCTGACACCAGACACCACTTAGCTCAGGACCACTGAGAAGTGTGTTTGTTGGTAAAGAGTGGGATGTGGTGTAAAGTGGACCTTGCTTAAGACCGTTCTGTTAAACTCTATAATTCACAGTCAGCAGTGTGTGCTGTTTTCTCCACCCTGACTTTGTCTCTGTGACCAGTCCTGCTGCCGCCACCTCCGCTGTTTCAGGAAGTCGCCTCAGTATCATATCCAGATGGACAGAGCCAGCCCTTTAAACCTGACAGATCCATCACACCACCGTGATCAACATGAAAATTAGATGAAGAGGCAGAAGATTCTCTGTGATTTAAGGAAAAGAAAATTACCCTTTTTTACGACGATGCAAGAACGGAAGTGGAAATGTTCAGAGGGTGTGTGTCCGACCTGGATTACATTCCAATTCAATTCACTCATTTTCAAAGCGGATGATCCACAAACTTGTTTACGTCTACAGGATAAATATTCTATTATATTGTGTCCCATATATTGTAGATATTTAAATGTACATTTGCCCCCACCTACAAATATTCTTTGTTCTTTGTTTTAGCACCAAATAAATTCATCCTGGGGGAAACAGTGACATTATTTTGTGCACTGGTTTCATTATGAATGGATTGAAGTGATGTCCAGACACCCCCCTCTGCTCTGTGTGTTTCTGTCAGATTGCGGATTATAGACGAGGAGAGAGGAGAGAAAGGACTTGTGTGTCTCACTCTAAAGTTGGGGTCACTGAGGGGCAGGGTGGCCTCCAAGAGAATGGCTCTAGAGCTGGGGAACTGCAGGTTAGACAGGAGGGACAGTTAAAGATAACCTGCCGTCCTCTGCTTTGGAGAAATGAAAATCAATTTAATGAAAGTGAAGTGAAAAAATAAAGAGTAGTTATCAGCTGAAAAGCAACCATCCTTGGATCCATTTTTAGATTTCCTTCATGACTGAGGGTTTAAAGTAATCCTCCTTTCCACTTCTCTCTGGACCCAAAGTTTAATCCCTCTTTATTCTTGCCTCCATCAAATTCTGTCTCTCAGGAAAGATGGTTTAAACATCCCTCTCTAATCTTCTCCTCCCCACCTTTATCTGTCTGTGATCACTCAAGTTTTACACCTGAGTCTTTATGTCTTGTCTCCATAAAGAAGATTTAAAAAGGTGAACATTTGGATTCCCCGGGTCAGTCCACTCGGTGAAAGTACTGTGAAAATATAAGAGAGAGATATTACCTTCTCAAGTTGTTCTATACAGATGGTGTGGGCGACTATCTTACAGGCAGCACACTTCCTTCGACTGACAGACTTTTGCTGTAAAGAGAACAAAAGGGAGAACAGAAGTTTTGAAATAAGGAAAAACAATCATCAAGGAGCAACCAAGAATAAATGAGTTTAAGCTGTTAAACCCTATCAGCAGCTAGAAGTGATTTTTGAATTTTATCTGAGTGAGTCAGTAATTCCATCTCTGACCTCTGGGGATCAGTCTTCTACTGTAGTAGGAGCTGTTAGCTGGAACCACCACAGATTCAGACAAATGACCAGAGACTGAACTCTCTCTTTTCCAAAGGAACTCAGACATGTCAGTACTGTGTAGATGTCCCTTTGGTGGCAATTACAGCTCTGAGTCTTCTTGGCCAGGTCTCTACAAGCTTTGCACACCTGGATTTGGGCAGTTCATCCGATTATTCCTGACAGATCCTCTCACGCTCCACCGGACTGGATAGGAAGTGTCTGTGGCCTGACATATGCTCTCTCCACTGATGTTCTGTTGGTTTTAGTCTGGGCCACTCAAGGACAGTCAGAGACTTGCCTTGAGGCCACTCCAGTGTTTTCCTGGTGGGATGCTTCAGGTCATTGTCATTCTGAAGGGTAACCCCAGTCTCAAGAGATGTCCTCTGGCCTTCTCTCAATTCGGATCAGTCTCCCTGTCCTTGCTGCTGAGAAGCCCCCCCCCCCCCATACCATGATGCTGCTGCCACCATGCTTCACTGCAGGGATGCTATTAGCCAGGTGATGAGCAGGGCCTGGCGTTCCCAAGACATAGGGATTGGAATTCTGCCCAAAAGGGTTTGGTTTTTAATCCACCAGACCTGAGAATATTTTCTCATGCTCTCTCAGTCTTTAAAATGCCATTTGACCGACTCCAACTGGGCCGTCATGTGCCTTCTACTGAAACTGACCATCATGAATGCCGCTGAGGTGGCTGTTCTACATGGAGCTACATACCAAAATCTATCAAGATGGAATAAAAAAGAAAGGGGAATCCAACACCACTGCTGGACTGACAGAACAAAGGTCACACCATTAATGTGTGCCTGAACACACAACCACTCACCATCACCCTGAGACACTTATTGTTTATATGTATTCTCACTTATAGTAGAGATGTCCCATTAATTCTGCTCTGTAACTATTAGATATAAAATGGGACGTTTGGTGTCACTGTAATCACCCGGGTATCGGGATTTCAGGTCATTATTCAGTGTAGTTATTTAGTAACACAATACAGTCAGGAACTCGTCTTCAAAACACCATGAACACAAAAAGTGAGAGAGAATAGAGGGAGGAGAAGTAAGAGTGACATACTTACCAGTGCTCTGGCAATACAGTGTTGTTCTCCCACATAGCAGTAGTCTCCAGACGCGTTTGTCTCAAACCAGATATGATCTCCATACACAGCCGACTCCTACAGAGAGAAAAATAACCTTATTTTCTATAAACCTGTGTCTGCTTAATGAAATACATCCTTAAATACAAACAAATACAAAGCTTGTTGATACAAGACTGTGTCTGTCAGAGTTAACTCATGTTCATCTGTAAGAAGACAAAACAAGTGTTCATGTTTATGTTTGTATATGATACAGTTTGTCTAAATTATCCCAAATTTCCACTTAATTCCCATATATTCCCATTTGGAATCTAAAATTCCCCAGCTTAACTTTCTGTTTCTGCTTCCTTTGCAACCCTAGTCCTGACACATGTAGCCTCAACTTTTTCATGTAGCTTCTTATGAATCACAGCAGTCTCATCAGCTAAACAGAAATGTCAGGGCTGACACTCTAGTAACACACAAGAGGGAGAATTATTCCAAGTGATATCAGAGCTGCTGAGCTACCACTGTAGGCATGAGGTAAAGGTAAAACACAGACGAGTTATGTGTGTTTTCTCTGACCCCTGTAAGGTCACACTGACACCCAGACTTACAGTCCAGTCCACAGTGCTGCGGATATTTGCCTCTGGGTCGGTCCTGTTCAGAGATGATGTACTGGGTTGACAGGGCAGATGGTGCAGACCAGACTTGGCTATCGCTTTCCTGAAAACAAATTTTAGAAATTTTATGTCCTGGACACAGACAATTGTGAAAATATTTTCTCCATAACACTGAAACAGATGAACAGAGAAAATGTAACCCTAAGTATTTAGAAATGCTCAGTACTCCTGCTTTCATACTGAAGTGGGTGAGAAATAAACAAGAAATCACAGAGTGATAAAACAGCTTTGACTCAGGACAGCATACACACTGCAGGAAGAGAGAACAAGTGGAGAACAGTTTAATATTTGTTTCATATCACAACAGTTAGAGGCTTGAGGGCAATCTCAAAAATAAGGTGAGCAGGGAGAGCAGGCATCTCTTCACACCTTGCAGTAAATTCACTATAAAGTACAAGATGTATGTGAATATTACCTTTTCCCATATTATGTTGCATATTAGATATTTTGCACAAGGTGCTTCTTTGGTTTACTTGTGGAGGATTTGATATTTTTTCCTGCATTATGAGGCATTTTGGTGTGGCAAAGGAAATAAAAAAGCCATTACCCCAGCAGTGCTGGCTGTTTTAGGGGCTGAAATGTAGCAGCATACTTTCACATCTATGACACATTGTTGTATCACTTGTCACTTTTTCTGTCTGCTGTGAACATGAATATGGAAGCAGAATGCTTTGCCCTTGACAATCCACAAACATGTTATGATCTCACAAATACTAGTAGCAACAAAACTGTGACTTTTAAAAAGCTTTTAAAATGCACGTCATCTGTTTTGACATGGTGAAGATTTTAGTTAGTCTATTTTTTAACATGTGATCAAATATTAAATAGGCAAAACAAGCAATGAAAAGGACACGCCGTGTCAGTTGTTACAACACCCCAGAGTGCCATGAAGCCATGACGTCACTAACATCTACAACACCCTGGGAGCTTGAATGACCAAAGGAGGCTTCAAGACATATCTGCTTTAGATTAGGAGATACTGTGTGTTCTATGGTGACATTTTTTTCCTGATGGCAACGCTGAAAGGTCAGAGGGTCACAGCAGAATTTCACAGAAATCTGGGTATTAGTTTTCAGGATACTTAGTCAAATAGTATCATCCTCAAAGGGATAAATATCCGTGGCAAATTCCATGGCAATATGACCAGATCTTTCACTGACCGGCATGACCACAAAAATGAGTGGTAAATGAATTTTCACTGTGTGTAATTATCATCCTGAAACTCGGCATGAAAGTTGGGACTGATGTAGTTCAGCTCATGTCAAATGAACTCTATTTGGTATTAATGTAAGCATAGAATGAGATCTTGCCTACAAATACAAAGCAAGAAAAATGTGGCGTGTGTATGTGTCTGTCATAGGCTACCTTTGAGGACAAATTTCAGAATAAAGAGCAGTTCATTGGGGACCACCTGTCTAACTGGGTGCCCCCAATTGGAAAAAAAGCAGATTTTGGGTCAGCATTAAAGGTTAGTGCAGTGGTTATTCCTGGTCTATTGTTCTATTTGATAACCACTGTGGTGGCTGAGCAAAAATGTCGTTACACTCTATACAAACATAATCCAAGGTCCACAAGAGCATGTCCAAAAAAAACTATCTATTAAAGAGTACAAATGAACACGATACTCAAAATGCCAAAGTTTGACTAAAAATAAACTGAAGATTCTCTAATGAAATAAAACAAAGGGATGGACATCAGGAAGTGAGGTCAAAAGTCTTCCTGTTCTAACCACACCTTCCAGGTAACATCCTTGGCCTTTATCAGCCTCCATCCCAGCCCCAGGCCACTAGGTAGGGTTAACTCAAAGAAAACAAGTATTAGAATTCAGAAATTATTCATAACCAGTACTTGCCAAGGTTAGGGTTTGGCAAGTACTGGTTAGAGTTAGGGTAAGTCTATGTAATGTCCCCAAAAGTGACCAAGATTTGTGTGTGTGTGTGTGTGTGTGTGTGTGTGTGTGTTTGTTACATACGACAGGAAGTTCTCCCATGTATCCAGATAAGGGTCGTAGTATATGGTTTCCTCATGTCCCCCAAGAGGTGAAGAACAGCTTTTATGGAGTGCAGACCCAGAGGAGGGCACATCTGTTTCAGCAGCCCCGGGATCAGAACTCCCACCTGCTGAGGCCAGCTGACCCAGACTGGGGCTGGTCGTGGAAGTCTGGATTGGTTTACTTAAAGTCCTGTGGGCTTGACTTGAACTTCGTCGATTATACTGACCGTAAAGTCCATACCCTGCTCTGCTCTGAAACACAGAGTCTGCTGGAAGGAGGTGGGAGGAGTTTCGTCTCAGACAGCGAGGAGGGCGGAGCAATGGGCGGGGTTTGATGTTTTCAATAACGACTGCCTGGGTTAAGTGCGTGAGAGCTGGAGGCCTGAAGCTGGCATCTTCCATTCCTCCAGTTCCGTTCTCCACCTCTTCATCACTCCCTTCTTCTCCATCTGACTCAGAACAGGAGCACAGGGACACATCTAAATTCTCCTCTTCCTCTTGCTTCTCTTTCACTCTTCTTCCCATCTGGACCACACTTGCAAGTAACATGGAGGATCCAAGTAAATGAGGTTCAATGGATTTTACTTCAGGAGAACGTTGATGCTGCACAGTGCCAGAAGTACGACGGGCGTGCTGAGGTTTAAACTGACATGTTCTTCTCCCTCTCTGGACAAATACATCTTCTCTATCAGCTTCTGTTTCACTTCCCAGCTCTTTAACTGACTGTCGCCTCTGTCCACTGGCCACCAGTAAACCAGCACTGGGGCGCCTGCGCTGGTCAGTACAAACTGGAGGTAAGCCAACGGAGGAGCGCCTGGATTGTACTAATGCCACAGAGGGCAGACCAACACTGGAGCGCCTCCTGGCTTTACTGGCCTGAACAGCAGGACCAGGCTGACGCGCCGCAGCTTGGTGCTTCTGTCTTTTTTGACGACGACCAAAATGACGGTGGAAGAAGAAATCCATCATGTCTTAGTGCATGTGGAAGGTACTAAAAGTTATGCGGCATTGGAAAAGACATGTTTGGGTAAATAATATAAGAGTGCCTCCTGCCTGTCCTCTCTGAAGTTAAAGGTTAATGATCAGTTATCATTTCACATGATGTTTTATTAACGACGTGGCAGGAGATGGTATCCATGACAACTGGGTTCCCTCCATCAAAAGCCAGTATAAGATGATGGTCCAGCTGCAGCTGGTCACCTACTAGTCAAACTCCTTTCCTTCGCTCCAATCTTCCTTTAGAAATGCTGAAGGGGCAAGTAAGTTGTGTTGTAAATTAAATCTATGTTGTTCCACAAATGATGACATTAATAAAGAGAACTGTTTCCACAAATCTTACTCAAACAATACGTACTTACTTCCAGTTAATAAATGACACCTAACCCAAAATAAAATCTCTATCCAGCAAAAAAATAGATCAATAGATCACTGATGCAGTGCTGCTTTGTTCCAAGTCACTCAAGTCAGAAAAACTGGTGTTGACCAGTAGGCCATTCACTGGTTCCCACAACATTCACAATACCACTGATTCAGTATTTTTTACAGTGTAAGTGTAACTGTAATACGACTGCATGAGTGGAGCATTACTGTTTTTTGAACACAGAAATTGGAGCACTATCTTAAACGTAAGATGTGGAAGATTTGAAATGTCTAAATGAAAACAAATCAAATACAAAGTGAAATACAATACACAAGCTTTTAATGTATGAACTGACTGTCAATTAAAACATTTGATAAATAGCAATTATTTATCATTTTGTCTTTAATAACTGAACTAATCATTTTTCATTGTGATATGAACTTTCCATGCCACATTAAAACCAAACTGTATTTCAGTGTTGTCCAGCAGGGGGCAACATAGAGCCACAAATACCAAATACAAAGTACTGTCATTAGTTTTCATGAGGAGGTGAAAGGGAGCTTTTTCTTTACA
This sequence comes from Lates japonicus, assembly GCA_033238685.1. Taxonomy (NCBI): domain Eukaryota; kingdom Metazoa; phylum Chordata; class Actinopteri; family Centropomidae; genus Lates; species Lates japonicus. The sequence goes on along the minus strand of BRZM01000071.1, from coordinate 205,483 downwards.
GGACGAAGGTGCATCATCAGTGCCAAAATGAAAAAAATAAATAAATGAGACATCTGTCCAATCACAGTGTGGACGAGGCACGGGCGGAGCTTCCTGCAACGGACACGAAATGAAAACAGCTGCTATTGCTAACTATACATTTAATTACTTATGACTGATTGATCGCAAGAAATTGATACTGACACTTTGGGTGCGTCCTAATGCCAATACAAACACCCATGACTATTAGTGAGTAGTTAGGTGTTCACTTATATGATATATTACTAGTAAATGTACAATAATAACTTAATTTGAACAGCACCTTTCAACTAAGAGAGAGTCATTAATTTGTTGAGTTTTATCAATCATCCTTCTATTTCATTCTTAGCCACACACTGTGCCCTGCCTACTTCTGCCACAGAAAATAAATATAGGTGGGAATAAATTTAGGGTATATCAGTGGACTAGCATAGCTACTAATGCTGTGAGATACAAAAAAAAAAAAAAAAAAAAAAATCCTCATACAGCATGAAAATCTGGCCTATTTTAGCTGACTATTTTTTGTTTTTACATCTAAATACAGCATAATCCCCATTGGAATTAAGATTTTATGCAATGGGAAATATAATTGAAAAATAATGTAATTCAAGTGCAAAATGAGTTCTGGCATGGGAAAATAGGTTAGCACTGCAAGGAATTATGTAAGGATGATAAGAGAGAAGGAAAGAAGTTTCTTTCAGCACATTCACTAGACCCTGGTATTCAGACATGCATACAGGTGGATATATGCTGGATTCATTCTGTTCCATAATCAGTTTTATCACTGTTCATCTGCATGCTCTGCTATCATTTAATACACAGCTTGTTTGAGAAGTTTATATGGGTATTTTGATCCTTGTTTTGCTTTCAAAAACTTTGAGAAATGTTTGTGGGTCATTTATGTTCTGACAATACAACAAAGTACTAAATCTTAGGCATTATTTTTATTTTTTATTTTGTATTTTTTGGCATCTACAATGCATGTTCCTGCAAAGAAAAAGTAAAGCTTCCTTTCATCTCTTTGTGAATTACTGTGCATTCGTGGTTTTGGCAGGTAATGCTGAAATGCAACACACCAGTAAATACAAATAACAATGTCTATTGTATTTCATTTACATCTGTGTTGGCTTTGTTGTCATTTAGTGTTACAAAATGATTGCAACTCAAAAAGTTAAACTTTTCAGAGAAATCATCTGCTGTTGGAGACCAGAGGATGAAGTTGAAACCAGAAGACTAGTAAGCAGATAAGACACTGGCAGACTAGCTGGTGAACATAGTGGAGCTTTAAGCAGCTGAAGAGCCAGATATATTTCTCAGGAGTTGGTAGAGACAAAAACTAGAGCTGAAACCATTGAATAAAGGAGTTCAATTCATTAGGTTGTTCCAAACTTCCTCCATTTAAGAATTATGGACTCACTGTGCTCTTGGGAACCTTCAATGCAGCAGAAATGTTTTTGTAGCCTTCCTCAGATCTATGCCTTGACACAATCGTGTCTCTGAGCTCTGCAGACAGTTCCTTTGACCTTATGGTTTGGTTTTTACTCATTGTCAGCTGTGAGACCTCATATAAACAGGTGTGTGCCTTCCCAGATCACGTCCAATCAACTGAATTTACCACAGGTGGACTCCAATCAAGCTGTGGAAACATCTCAAAGATAATCAGGAGAAATAGAGGGAACCTGTGCTAAGGGTCTGAATATTTAAGTCAATGTGATATTTGGGTTTTTCCTTTTTAATAACTTCTGTGGGATATTAATTGTGGATTGATGAAGGAAAAATATGAATTTAAACAATTTAAGTTGACAAAAGATGCCAAAATGTGAAATAAGTAGAGGATCTGAATACTTTCTGACTGCACTGTATGTCCCTTTTAGACAAGATCTTTCCCAGGAAACAGAAACATTCTTATTAAGTACTGAAACTTTATTATCTAATAAAACATGAGCATGACAACTGCTACAACTTCCACAAAGTCTTCAGGATACAACCCCACAACAACCACACGTGCTCAACATTTAACTGCAGACATGGGTTCACTTACATTACTTACATGACAGTCACACAACAGTAATTTACAAAAACTAATTGATGACTGTGTGTTAGACATATCAATCTGTCTAATCTTTGTGGTTCTTGATAAGCAGTGGCAATGCAAATACGAATGCAGTGAAGTGACATTTAGTTCCTGCCTGAGTTCTTAGGTCTCTCTGTTTCTGTGACTACTGGGGGCGAAACAGGATTTATTGGAATGAATGGGAATCTTCTGACCAACTAAATCTGTCGTTCTGAGACCTGAGGTACATGATGAAACAAATTTTGCTGAGTCTGAGGGTATCACTTTATGCTGTCAGTGGCAGAAGCGTTCGCTAAATGTAAAACGAGAAAGCTCTGACCGCACCATAGAAACAAATTTGATCTCTTTAGCTTCACATTAGACCAAGGCCACAGATGTAACTATAGAGCAGTGTTGCATCAGTCTTGCGTCCATCCATTGATTTGCATTGATACAAAGATGTTCATAATAATACTGACAAATACTTTACTGGTGTAAAGTGAACGTAATAAACTTAAAACTGAGTGTATCTCTGGTCAGGATGATCCATCCTGTCAGACTATGGGTAATTTCCGCATATGACACATCAAGTCAACAGACCTGAAACTGCACTAATCACAAGCAGTAACTGTGAAATCTATGGCCTTTTAACCATGTCCTTTACTACCTGTCAGCAAGACATCAAATAACTGTTTCCTGTTGCAGATGCAGTTTACAATAAACATGACACAACAGGCTTTAGAGAAAATTCAATGCCACTTTTTGACAACTATTAAACAAAAAAAGAGCTCTGTGGTTATACCGACTGAGGTGGAAAATGAGCAGAAGGTCCGTTCCGTATTTGCCTCTGGTTCTACCATTGAATTTACAAGAAACAGAATGACTGAGTCAGGGCCACACAACAGACAGCTGCAGACCACACCACCGCAAACAACCCACCTCAGAGCAACAGTTGACTATAACAGAGAGAGTAGGATGGAAAACATGACATGTGGTGTGATCAGTAATATAAATGAGCGTACAAGTGTATAAGAGAATAGCATGTAACACAAGGCTTCAGATGAGAATAGCGTAGGATAAAAGCGAGTGCAGCTTAGAACTCTTCAACTGAAACTACCATACAGTCAAACAGGAAGTCCCATCACAGCGAGTCGACAGCGCACTGAAACCTCTGCCGTTCACTTAATCCCCCCCACCCCGCTAACGTTAAACAGAGAAGCATTCTGTCTCCTGTCAGAAAGGCTAGGGGTCATTAACATAATGACTGGCTTTCATAAAGCCACACAGTGAAGCTATCGACAGCCATGCTATGAAGTGGTATGCTGCTTTAGAAAAAGTAACGTTAGTCAGTTGCATGGAGGATATAAGGCCAGCTCACATCTGAAACTGTGGTCACATTGCACTTTGATTTTCTATTCGGTTTTAGACATGTGCTCAGAGCAGAAAAAAACAACTGCCTCTATCTCTGCCTTCTCACCTCAAAGAGAGTAAATGAGATGGTGAGACCATGCAGCTAAAATTCACTTTCAACATGTTGCTATAATTGTACTTAAGTCAACTAATGTCATAAGATACAAGCCACAAGAGAGGCTGAACAGGTCTAAGTAAGTGTTAAATGTTGAGCTTGTGTGAACTATCACCTCATGGAATCACTTGTACTGTTACGCCTGTATTTGTTGCAGGGAATAAAGTGACTAAATGACACAAACACAGGTGGACTACGAGTCGGACAAACACTGGGGACATGGGTCCTTAGTCACACAGCTCAGTGAATGGTTGTACTGATCAGGGATCAGGTAAAGATACCACAGCACGTTATGCCTTCTGAATGAGCATACCTGCAGCTGCCACTTTATGGGGCAGGAAGTAAGTGACTTTTTCCACAGACCACTTACTGACGTAGTTACATTTGGATGAGTACACATAACATATGTGTCTTGAATGCAAATATTTTCCTCTGACTGTCCAACTCAAGATCCATGAAGAGGATAAATGGGATAATATATGCTGTATGTACATACACACAGTGCATGCGTAAATACTGAACATACAGAAATACATGATAAGGCAGGCTGTAACTATTATACTCTATTTGTTTAAGAACCACCCAGAGCGGATGTACAGGCCAGCATTAGCTTTTTGCAGTCACATCGCATCAATGTGTCATCTGATAAGTAAGAAGAAATGTCACTGCAGAAATGTCAAAGACATGTTTATGGTGGTACAGCGGAGTGCGCTGACAAATAACAGCAATTACGGTGTAAAATGTCCCACTCACTATCTGGGTCACAGTTCATTAACTGTTAAAAATCAGTCTATCTTTTTTTTAAACATATCCTTGTTTACAGGGTGTGTGAGTGAAAATAGCTTTCCTCACAGCTTAAGACCTCTCCTCTTTGCCTCTAAACAAACTCTTAATATGAGCCTGTGTTGTTCCCCACTGTGCGTGTGTGTTGCTGTTATGTAACAGCTGCCTTCTACAATGATAATCCCCTACCATAACGGGGAAGAGTGAGGGAAACATGAGATAAGAGTACTCAGTAATAAAACATTACCCACCTGAGTGTGTATTTGCATGTCAACACAGCTAACGCTCTTTGTTTGGCTGAATCGCGACAGAAAAACACATATTTCAAACTGCATATAGAGGCAGGCAAACGTCTTCTTGTCTCTTGTTTCCATAAATAGTCTTTCTATTGACGAGAGTGGGACTCCTTTTAAAGACAGAGCAGTGGCTGAAATGATGCTAGAAACAAAACATACAGGGATGAAGCAAGACTGAAGCTAAACAGAGGTGTGCTGTGTTTCTCAGGAGTCCACTGGTGTACTCATTTGACACTTTGACCCTCTGGAAAACTGTCACTTCCTGGAAAATGACAGGCCTTTTCAACACACAACATGCACAGTCTGAACTCGGGTCTTTGGGAGTTCAAACTTGATGGGGTTGAACAGGAAGTCCTAACCCCCTGAGAACAGAGGGATGTGGTACGTGGCAGCATTGTTCTTGCTGACATCAGCAGGGCTCAGGTGATACATTTCAACACAACTGTGCACCTGCTGTGTGGCAAAATTGAAAATTGGTGGGATGAGTTATAATGTCCCAGTTAGACATGAAACTGGTAAGCAGTGTACAGCGTACTGTAGTAAGTGTATTCATAAAACCCCAACTTCTCTGTTGTAATGTGTGTGAGTTCCTCTAAAAGCTTCTCCATGTAGAGGTGCCCAATAAGAAACAGCAGCTTACTACGACCCATAGCTACAGCAGCTGCTATGTCGTTTTTCAGCCAGCCTCTAGCAGCTGTATTAATAACGACAGGAGCAAATAAAACGTTAGGTGACATAGTTTATAGAGCGCATTAGTACGAGGTTGGGGTGAATGGATGAGTCGACAGAACACAGGACTTCCTGTCTGAAATCAAAGTCAACGTTGGCATTTTAAAAAATCCATGACTATTCCATAAGCTTAACCATGTGTTTACTCTTGTAGCCATGATGACGAAGGTCCAGTACACCACTGCCAGTACACTCAGTTCTTACTCTTACTCGGTTATTATCGTAACCATGGCAACACAGGGCTGGCACGCCACCATTCCTGACATGCTCCTATGGGTTGTATCAGAGGGTGCAGACGAATGACCTATATGGTTAACGTGGTGAGACTTGCTGCCAATAGTGCTCGCTTTAGCCGTTTACACCTTGCTGTGGCTTTTTATCATTGGTCCAGTCAATGTGATGCACGACACGTGGAAGCAAGCTGCTGGTAAATCAAATGAGGCCGTTTCTACCCGTCAAGCTTACAATTTGACGAGGATGAGCTGAATACATCGTTAAACATGTAGCCATGAGTAATGGATTCAAGGACACTGAGACCTAAAAGGAGGCCACATTTCTCCACTGAATTTAGGGGAGCTGTTAGAATACATCCACCTATTGTGATGTATTGAGTCTTGAAATATATGGGCAGATCATGATATTCCTCACTTACTGATTAATTGCACTTTCCTTATGAATTTATACTTAAATATAGAGTGTTGTTAACAAGAGAAAGATTCTAAAGCACTGCTGCCAGCCTTTAGAAGACGCAATGTCCATTACACCTCACAAAGTCAATGTTATACCAGACAGACAACATACTGATGATTTTCCTATTCTCAGGACCTTACCAGTTATAGTGTATGTCCTGAAGAGGGCTGAACAGGAAAAACAACAGGATGTTGAATCAAAAGGGTTTGTCCCCTTGAGAGTATGACTGTACAAAGCATATTTTATGGCATTCCATGTGTCTATATTAGGAAATATGTGCAATATTGACAATTTCTCTTGAGAGAGAGCAGGCCTGTGCTCACATTATTTTTGAATAATTTTGAATAATCACACTCAGCTGGCATTTTATGAGGTGCACCTAGCTAAAACTAGGCAGCCTAATACAGCAGTCCTGCAATAAATCCCAGCTTTGTGACGGTTATAATGTTCTGTTTATATTGCAACTGTTTGAGAAAGGTGCTGATTCAACTGTAAGATCATTATGGAGGGTGCTATTTGTGGTATTGTTGAACTGTATGGTGTGTTGTGTTGTACCTTCAATGATATAAATGGAGTGGACAAAATACTAGAAACACCTGTCCACGTAATGCAATACAACTAAGCAGCACCACAAACAGCAGCCTCCAAAAATGACCATTAAGTTGAATCAACACTTCTCTAAATTAGAATTGTCATCTTCCAAAACGTATATGATATCACTATGCTATGTTAACATTGGCTTGGTCAGGTGTAGAGGAACATCTAAATGTCATGGTTATGATAATAAACACATGATTAAAGTCATAGAACAATCAGGGTCATGCTTTAAGAAATGTTGACTGTTCATGGGAGACAAGAAACAAACAGGGGAGGATATATAAAAAATTAAATGAATATGAAATAAATAATAATATCTGGTGATACTCAGTAAGGCACTGACTGCATATTTGCCATAAATCCTGGAAGCCAATGTATTTGATCAGTGTCTGCAAGTCTGTGTCGCTGCCTAAAAGGGAATGTGGGATCGTTTTTGGACTAAAGGATAAAGAGGTTTTGTCAGTGTGTGACAGTGTGTGAAACTATCCAGAGCTCTGCGCGGGTGGATTAAATATTTACATGAAAAATAGTAGCGTACTATGCAAATACACAAGCACAAAGACTGTTCTACAGTAATGTGGTTTCCCTCTACTGGGGTGAGATCAAGCTTTCTAGCTATGTATAGCAATGCAGTGAGAACTGATGTCTGTATCTTTACACCTCTGCAAGCTTTATTGTGTGGAGGGATGTAGATATGATTTATGCCCTACTGTCTGCAGAAAATCTGTCTCATGCTGCAAACCACTTTTCACTGACATGATACATGCCTCAACCTGCTACTTTCTATTTCCCAAAATACCATTCAGCAGCCTCTGTGTGTCCACAGAGATGTATTAACACAGCTGGGTCACACAGCGAGTCACTGCTGCTAATTTGCCTCGCTGGCAGTTGACAGGACACTTAACATGCCACACAAGCTCAATACTCATCATCTTTAAATCATGAAGGTGTATTATTTGCAAGAGCCTAGAAAGGCTACTTTAATGTGTGAGGTGTCACCTTAGAGTTAATTTTATGGGCATGTGTGGTGGGGCATACAATGAGGAAGCAATTCAGGAAGAGAGAAAACTGTCTCAACTCTGGCTGGGTGAGCAACAATCAGAATGGGAATGAACAGGCTCTGCTGTCCATAATAATACATCAGACATCACTTCTGGTAATATATGGAAGAGTGCCTCTGACATAAATTCAAACCTCATCAGGTCCTGGACATCCAGAAACACCTGATTTTATTTGGTACCTCTTTGCTCTTTTATCTGTAGTTTCAGGGTGGAGCATGGTACACACTTCTCCTTATACAACCACCCGTAGCACTGACCAGACCCAGGGGACTGTCTCTGCTCACATGGCTCCACTCTGGACTCGCTCGTTTGGCATGAAATTCAATCTCTTATACAGAGAACACATTTTACTCCTCACACTTGACATAAAAGCCTCACCAAAGTTCATCCACTTAACAGGAGGAAACACTAAGCAGGTAACGTGCACCATGCAAAAACAAAACAAGCTCTTATTGCTATAGACGTGGTTTAAAAATGGTAATAAGAGGGACAGAGGGACAGACGGTTGCTCTCTCATTCGGCTTTCATTAACTTTAATTATTACTAATGTGCATTCTCACTGAGTGGATTAATGAACTCCCATTATTATGGTTAGCATTTAAGTTAAAGAGCATTTTATCAGTAGAATGTCACTGGGTAATGTAATATTGTCTTTACTATTATTTTATCTCTTCTTCTCTTTTTTTACTGTATAATTTAAATTTTCTCATGTTTTGTTAAAGCGCTGTGTAGCTGTGAAGTGCTATACAAATTATTAATATTATCATTATTATTATTAGGAATGTTTTTTTATGGATATATATATATATATATATACAAAGGCTGAACATTCACTGACGGTGTGTTTCCTTTGTTTGAAATATTTCTTCACCATTTGGTTAAATACTGAAAAAATCAAGTGACTTGAAGCCATGAGGGAGGACATGTTTATCTTATACAGTAAATACTCCAACACTATAATCTCTTCCTAACTTTAAAAGAAATGTTTGGAGACAGACATGCACCCTCCAAGTTTCAAACACCTGTTCTTTGTGTGCGCACCGTCTATGCCAACCACCCTCATGTTGACCACAAAACACCTCCTGGGCTGGAAGAAACAGTACTGCCAGAGCACATAACCAGCAATCGTGTTTCCCCTAAATGGCAAAAACTGTGTAGTATATAAATGTGATTTGTAGAAGAGCAGCGGGGGGGGGGGGGGGGGCCTTGGGAATGTGTTGGGTTAGGCTGTAGAGAACCTTCACCCTGTACAAGCAAAATTCAGCACTCATTAACAGTAAGCTGGGAGACAATCAGGGTATGTGTCTACCAGGCCCACACCTCTCTCTCTCTCTCTCTCTCTCTCTCTCTCTGTTCACATGCAGATATGTTTTCACTCTAAACAGTAGCCATCTCTCACGCTCTCATTACCGCTCCCTCTCTGTTATCAGTCTATGGTGACATGTTTTTAGTCGAAACATCTGCTTTTATGTCCGCCTAATAACAAACACACGTACAGTCGCTTGGGTAATCTCACTCAGCCTGACCCCCAGCACCCCCTGTTTAAAGCTTTTTAAACAACACAGGCAACAAACGTGAATATGACACTATGAAGTGCACACTAGGCACAACAAGAGAAAACACTTAACCTACTACTACCATTCTCATACGTACTGACTGTTTTCCTTTTAATTCCACATCGATAATTAATCATTTCAGTCATTTACTCACTCGCTCCTTATTTGCTTGTCTTGGGCCCTATCCAAAGTGTAGAAACTCCACTAACTCCACTAAAGAAAAAAAAAAACCTCTGGCTCTTTAGCTGCTGAATGTCCACCACGTTCACTTGTGTGTGTGTGTCTGCAGTCTGGTGCTGGACAGGTTGTGTACAGTGGGTTTAACAGCTGCCTGCTGCTGCTGGAGATCATGCTTTAAGAACAGCGGTAATCTCTGCTGTCTAAAAACGTTTACAGCATTCAGTCCACTCTGTCCTGCTGTTATTACACATATATCAGCCGGCCCCGACCGCTTGACCTGTGCGTGGACTCGCTTCTTTTGATGTGTTGTGATGTTTAACCCCCGAGGGGCTGGGGCTTGTGGGAAATGGTGTTCATAAAAGGCTGTTAAAGATAGAAATATTGTATAAAAAACAACATTAGACAATTTCTAAAAAGCTACCAAGCCACACAAGATATGCTGAGAATAGCTCTGCCCCAATGCAGTATTTTTAATTATTAGCATAGTTGCAAATGATTTTTAGGATTTGGACCTGTAAGTTCTGGCTTCACTTTGGCTCTCTACATTGATTAAAGTCCCTTTATATGTTGGATCTTGTTAGTTAGCACGGTACCCATCCATATGCCCAAGAGGACTTTATTTTAAAAAAACTGCAGTACCTCAGCTAAACTGTCACGGACTCTAATCCTGCCCCCCACCCATTACAATGTTAGACACACATCTTTCTGGACAATCACTGTCACTGTCACACATTTGCACTCTACACTTTACATTTAAATTATAAGTATATTTATGTTCCTTGCACATACAGTATTTGCTTTTTGCTCTTTTCTCCTTACTCTTACTTCTACTTTTCTATCAGCCTTCATTTACTATCTCTGTTTTTTTTAGCACCGATATACCAAGACAATTTCCTTGTATGTGCAAACTTACTTGGCAATAAAGTCTGATTCTAAATGCTTGTTTGGCCATGATAGAATTAGAATGCCCAGGCGATCTATTGGACTCTCCCTGCTAACACGTTAACACACTTAAAAACAATAGGTACTGATGTCTTTTGATTGACATTTCTTGATAAAGGACGAGTGACTTTGTTTGAGACATTATATTAAGACTTTTCCGATGTTAGAACTCCTCCTATAGCTACCAGGGATAAAACCTAAACTTTTCCCTTAAGTTCCCTTATATCAGCTGGTTATGCCCTCCTTTATGTATGAGTTGACTGAAAACTAGGAAGAACACAGCACTGCATCAGCCTGCTAACAACGCCACACTGACTTAGTTGCTGGGTTGTAAACTAAACTGTTGATTTTACTTTTCATAACCCAAAGCAACAACCAAAACCGCAAGTCACTTCTACCACTGTGTGAAATTAATCCTTGCTATATTTAGCATTTTTTTGACAGTTATATAAAGTGCATGTAACATACTTTATCCTGATGAATATTCTAACAAAATAAAGAATAAATTAGGAGCCAACCTGAAAAAGGAGGGGGAAACTATCCATCCATGCTTCCACTCCTCTTTCTCATCTATCTATCTGCCGAGCTCACACTAAACCCTGGTGTATAGTGGCGGCTAATGGGGAACAGAGAAGGAGAAAGAGAGACACAGAGGGAGGGGTGAGAGGCATTGCCAGTGTAGTGGGAGGAAGAGAGAGAGAGAGAAAGTGGGTGTGGCCCAAAGAGAGAGAGAGAGAGAGAAAGAGAGAGAGAGAGACAGAGGAAGCAAGTCTCAGAGAGGACTAAAATAACTTGGTGTACTTCCTTGACAAGCTGAGCGCAAAACTGTCTGATAAATATTCACACACAAACACGTGCATGCCCACACACACACACACACACACACAAACTCAAACCTCAAACACACTGTGAGGTGGAAACAGAACAGGCCTGAGAAAGTGTGATTGTGACATTACACAATGAGTTCAGTTGCATTTCCTTTACTGCATACTGTTTGTGAGTAATTTAAGAGTGAATTACATAATGTAATTCATTTTGCCCATTTTGTTAATTTTTCATGAACATAAACACTGAACCACTACAAACTCTATTTTTCCTGGATCAGTGTGTTTATACTGTGTTCATACTGGGGGGCATTTGGTTGATTTATTAGCTAGTGATGTGTTCACAAGCTAAAATTGCAAAAATTAGCACTAGCTAACTGTCACTGGTAAATTTAGCATTTGAAGTTTGGGGGAAAATGTGTTAAAATCATTATTGTAATTGTGAACTTACTTATCATAATATGGGTGAAAAACAACACATTATATTACAGCCAACATATTTCTTTTCTTAATGTTTCTCATTAAACATTACAGATTAGCCATGTTTGACCCACATCCATGTGTTACATCATGACATCACATCATGACTGCTTGGATTACAATAGAAGGTCTATATAGCTGAGCCCTTAAGAAAGGGAGAAAGGTATGTTTGTTTTCTACACCAGCGTATTTTGTATGGAATATTTCTCCCTTATTTCAGATCATACAAAGAAGTAGAACACATAAATTTAACAAATAAATCCCTGGAGTATGGGTGTAGCTGTCTGCACACCTGTAAACTGAGCACACCTTTTTTACATTGTATTTTCATCTTCACATCATAATAATGTTTTTTAGTGAGTGAAACTACAGTTTGATTTTACATTGCACAGTAATAATAAGATATATGGGCTGTAACATAATGCATGGCTTATCACCCTGTACATGTATTTTCCCCAAACTTCAGTTTAGGTTCCCAGGACAGCATCTTGTAGGTACCCAGAACTTTAAAAAGTATTATTTTTGTATTTATTTCTCAATAAGAAATAAAATACATAAATAACTATTAAAAATCCATATGTTTATTTATCCCCTAATTTAAAAATGTAAAATTGATTCTCTCTCATTCCTTATAGTCTTGATTTCTTCAACCGTATCAGGAAGAACTGGTAAATATTATAGTGGTACCTGATTCATGCACCATAATTACCCTGTAAATCACAATATTCAAAAATAAAAAATAAAAATAAAAAATCCTGAGAGAATAACAAGCAAATGCATCATTTTACCACATTATTTCACAAACTTATCTTGTTGATTATGTAGACCATAAATGCAGGCCTTGAGTTTTATTTAAATCATAAACCAGTGATGACCGTGGGCCTCCTCTGACACACAAAGTCAAAGAGTGTCACCAATGTATCATGCAAACGCTACACAACACCCTCTGCCTTACAAACAGGCACCCGACAAACCAAATTAGCCACTAGTGCTGCACCATGATCTATTTCTCTCCACCCATGACCGCTGACAATTGTTTACTGGAGTGTCTAGCCAAGCTGGAGGCACAACTGTCATCGTTGCCTCTGTTGGCATGACAACTGTGGCCCCTGTTGCCGTGGGAATCATGTCCCCTGTTCACATGATGACCAGCGACCCACTGGCAAGGTTATTCACACACACAGACACACACTCAAATATAATCCGTGTCCTGGCCTGACTCACCGGCACAACAAGAAATAGCACTGCAGGAAAAACCCAGATTCTTTTCCAAACGTGTGATAGGATAGGTGGCCTCTTGGCTTTGTTATCTCATGTCTGTGGATGTAAATTTACTAGAAATGACGTGGCAGCATGTGTGAGATGCTTTTTGAAGGTTAACACCTGGTTTTAGGTTGAGGTTACAAGTTAGAGTAAAGGTTATGGGTAGGCATTCAGTTGTGACGAGGGCGGTTAAGACAAGGGGCTAGGGAATGTATCATGTCAATGACACAAGGGTGGGTGGGTGGGTGTGTGTGTGTGTGTGTGTGTGTGTTACTACAGCTGTGGGCTGTCTCAGTATGACTTGCATTTACATCTGTTCCTATCTTGTCTAATCAGGGCAGAAGGCTGAGTTTCAGCCAAGGGCTCCACCTGCTGGTCAATAATAAGTACTGCACTGCTGCAGGGTTGATCTTTTTTAATACATTTAATACTTTGGATCTTGTTTTCACTCTCTTTCACTCATTCCATCTTACCTCCTGGAGAAGAGCTTGAGTCCGGTGAAAGACTTGGAGCAGCCGGTCAGCATCTCCTTCTCCTCCTCCACACAGATTGGGGGCGGTGAAGAGGAGGATGGAGGGAGGGTGGAGGAAGAGGGCAGAGAGTAATTAGAGGAGGAGGATGCAGAGCTGAATTCTCCATCGTCTCCTTTTAGGTTTAGTAACCCATCTCCTTCCCCGTGTCTTTCTGTCTCTAAACTTTTTTCTTCAGTTGTCCCACCGCAGGTCTCCAGTTCAGCCCCATGTCCCAGATCAGCATCTACTCCCAAGTCCAGATCCATGACAGACGGTATGTTCAGTTCCAGTGGTCTCATGCCCTGTCACATTTTGGCAGGATAAGCTACAGCTCCTGGAATTCTGGTTGGTTCTTCCAAAATTTGCAATATTCCTAGAAACGAGAGTCCTAATGTGGCTGAAGTTCTGAATACTCCTGTGTAGTCCAAGCAAACCCGGAGGAGGACTCCAAACGTTCTTTTAAGTATTCCAAATATTCCCCAAGTGTTTAAAGGAATGCCATGTGGAGTAGCAGTTGCAATCCTCCTGCCCTATGGTCCTAAAGACTTTCTACAAAACCAACAGGCTACAAATGGAATCTTCTTTAAAATGTATCAAACTCACCAACTCTTTCAGATACTTTGGTCAGATACAGGTCAAGGTTCTCTGTCCTCAGCTGGTCAGAGTCACAAAATGGCTATAGCAATAGGTTTAAAATGTGTATACGACTACAACCAAAGGACCACACTTTACAACCATAGATACTATACTTAAAGTAGAATGAGACCACTAAAACACATGTATTCTGCTCCAGGTAGAGCACTGCAAACTTTAAGGTTAAAGTAATGAAGGTGTAGAAGTTACTGTCCACCACATATAATAAATGAACAATTATGTTTAAACAAAGTAGTACTATAACTCAAATGGCCATTTTACACTCAGTAGTATAACTACAATGAATTGTTACTACACTTAGACTGCTCTAGGACTTCAAACATGGCTACCCTGCAGAGGCTGCAAAGTCAATAATCCACATGCCAAAGGTCTTTTACAAAACACACAAGGTGTGTGACTGTGTGTGTGTGTGTGTGTGTAGAGAGAGGGATTAGTGTTGAGTCCTGAGGGAGAGATAATCCCTCCCAGCATTCCCCTCCACGTCTCCACTCAGTACTCGTGCTGTCAGCAGCAGCAGTATCAGTATCAGTGCAGTAGTAGTCCAGTGTTCAAGTGACTGTCAGTCTGTCTTCTCTTTCTTCTTTGCTTGTTCTGCTTTGTTCTCAGGTTTCACTCTGTCTTTCTCCACCTTCTCCTCTCCTTCTGGTCCCTTCTTCGTGAATTCAGATTGTTTCCCTCCTCCTCCTCTTCCTCCTCTTCTTCTTCAGTTTCTTGCTGAGTTTAATCACACTCCATGTGGGGCAGATGCTGTCACACACGCACACACAGCTGAGTTGCACACTGCTTGCACACACACTTCCATAAACACACTCTGATCTTCTACTACCCGCCCGGCTAAAACCAGGAAGTGGATAATGACAACAATCAGGGCCTTAGCTCTTAGCTGCCCTGTCCCATGCCTGACTGAAAATCTCTCAGACTTAACTGCTGTTCACTTCTGACTGAATGTGGCTGAACAAGTCACACTCCTGTTCTCAGCCAAGCAAGTAAGGACAGCAATAAGGAGATGAAATGAAAGGAGATGGCTTTGACTTCAGTTGTGTATGGAGTCATCATACACCAGTGGAGTTTTATCACATGAATAAGAATCTATCTCATCCTACAACTATTATTTCCCTTGCAATGCAGTTACATGTTCATGTATTCAGAACACTAGCCCACACTAGACCTCAAAAAGAAAAAATATAATTAGGGATCTTTGAGTGATTCTGACATAGTTAGATGACGAAAAGGTAAAGTCTACATGTCAGCAACATCTGCAAATGTTAGCTTCATCTGTCCTCTGACGTGATGTTTGGATTGATAGTGTTTCACAGACAACAGCATGTGAAATTAAAAGACAGTGCTGTGCACATTTCATAAATTCAAATTCTTGTTAGGTCTCAGAGGGCTCAGAGCTGTTCCTCGGTGTAATCAAATCAAGTTTTGGGCTGTCTGGCTGACATTTTGATGGTTGGAGCCATAATTCTGCAGACTTTGCTCAACAGGGTAACCCACAATACATACCACTGTGACAAATAAATGACATACAGCTGTCCTCCACCTTCACTCAAGCAAAAGCATTAGCACATTAAGGACATACATGTGTTTTTCCATCTCTCTAGTTCCTGACTTTCTGTGGTTATCAGCTCCAGGCTCACTGGTTTCTACTGAGCACATTCAGCAAATCTTTAAAAACACCTCATAAATATGTAGACTATACTCCTACAACATGAATTTCCTGAAACAGCTGCTCAGTGTAGTCTTACAGACATTACTCAGTTGGCTTTGTTGGAGGCTATTGTCACCGGCAGATTAATCACATTTGGTGCTCTGGTTAGTATTTGGGGCAGCGGGATGGTTTGTGTGGGATTGAGTTGAAACAAGCTACAGTGTGTGTGTGCTCATGGTGATGAAGGAACATGTCACCCAGTGCAATAGTGTGACTCAGTGATGTGTTTTCAATAGTTTCTGGAACACAATGGAGCTCTATGGAATAGAAGAATATAATATATCAGGCTTTGAATAGACACAAAGTACTTGCTAGAAGAAAAAAAATGAATATCATCAGGCGTGCTCTTTAAAAATTTATACAATGAGTTAAATAAAAGTTGCTCTCATGTGAATGTTTAATCAGATACGTTTCAAATTTAGGATCACATACAAAAGTGGTCAAATTAGAATTAATATTGTGATCCAATGTGAGCTGAATAACACATATTCATTAAATTCTAATTAATTTTAAATGGGAAAAAAATTCACATGGGCCTCTTTAGTCACAGCATCAACAACACACTCACTCACACAACACTCACTGTGACTCACAGGCAATAAGCCCTTCTTAATGTACTACTGTAGATGACCACATGAGGGTGCTGTCTGATAAACAGACAAGTACAGTCCACAAGCAGTTAACTATAAGATTTAATATCCAGTAACAGGATATATAATTGAGTATAATGATAATAATGATGATAAGTAGCAGGGGAATGTAGTAAGTCCAGGACTTCAGAAGCAAATTCACCATCATCAAGTATGGAACAAAAGGAATATTTGGTCATCTGTGATCACATTGTTTCTGTGTTTAATTCTCTCATTCATTACATTAGATGACTTTCAGCACAGTTGGTTTAGACCTAGTAAGTATTATATTGTTAATAGTGACGTATCAATGTTGAAGAAGCATGTTAATCTTGCAGCTGATGGAGGTGGTGCTATGTTTAAGTACTTAATGTGCTGACGAATATTTAAGTCTTTAACTGTGCTGATCATATGTTTTGCATGCAAAATCTTAGCCCTCAAAGTGAGTACAAGTATAGAGAAGCATAAAATGGAACACTTAAGTGAAGTACTCAAATTCTTACTAATTAAAGTACTTGAGTAAATGTTGTTAGTTACATTGAACCACAAAATTTTATTCCCATTGAGACAACTAATCAAATGAATAACAAAGTGTGGTCCAATCAAGGAACATGAGTGAATTAAGTCGTGGGCCATGATTACAGCTGTCCGTTTACATGCTTCACAATCTGACTTTAAGGTCCATGATCTAACACCAGACAACCAGAAAGATAATTAGTGGAATCGTCAAGGGGATGTCTGTGAGATAAGTAAACTGCAAAAGCCCCTAAATTAAAAAGTGTTGTCTGATTTCTCTAAGTTTTGTTTTAGGTTTAGGTACAAATAAACTTGGTTAGGGTTGGGCTAAGAGCGTGGTTTGAGCAAAAATAACTTTGTTAGAGTTTGAGAACCTTTGTTGTCATTGTTATAGTGATAAACACTTGGTTAAGATTAGGGAACTATCATTAAAAGAAACCACCAAACAAATGGTCTTGTGGTTTCAAGTCACAAGTTTTGTTGAATCGTCCGTCTGTCCAACTTCCCTCCTCTGTGGCATTCTGATAAAACCAACGATGCTATTGTTTTCGTCTTATACTTGCTGGAATATTGCATACTGACACTGAACACTGACATTGGAATGGGAAAAAGCAAAACAGATCTGCCAGTATTCATTCCTGCCAGTTCATCAAAGGTTCTTACATTGAGATCAGTTTGTGCACATAGACAGCTAGGTTACTGAACTTTACTAGGGACATTTTTGTCCTGAATTTGACCTCTCAGGTAGTGTGTAATCCCACACTGTGTACTTTCCCAAACAAATTACATAAATTCCATGGTTAGTTTCAGGTGTTGAGTCAGAGATGACTAAGTTAATGTTAGAGGTGGTTAGCATCTGAGTTGGTGGAGCTTGTTGTGTGGTAGCATTTTTACAGATATTTTACAAGAACAAGGTTTCAACAAAAATGCAGAGGATGTGTGAATTTGCATTCTCTCTATGGCAGAATCACAAATTCCTGCAGGAACTACTAAAAATAGATTGCTTAACTGTACCCTGCCCTGACTGTTATATAAAAATCTTAAATATAAAATAAATATCATTTAGCAGTTAAATATCTCTATACTGTGTGCAGGAGCAGGAATAAAAGCAGAGCAGAATGACAGGAAAGCTCTTCTTGTTGTTATGGAGCGATGTGATTATGGTTTCAGTCCCCTTGACAGACAGAGCACATCTTAGTACTGTTATGCATATCCACACACACACACACACACACACACCTGCTCCTCTTTTCTCTGTTATCACTGTTCCTTCTCATCCGTCGCCCACTCTGTATTTCCATGACAAATAAAATGCCACTCGACAGCACGACACACAATTCAGAGAGATCCTTTTAACTTACCAACACCCACAGCTGACCCATTTTCTCTGTGTCTCTATAACGAAGGACTTATTAGAAATTCTAACATTAATCCTAAACCTGACCCCAACGCAGACAATGTTCCTGATGAGTTCACAGCATTATTATTTTCATAATGTTGTAGGGACATTTGCATCTGATAACACAGTAATATCACAGCTGCTGAGTTCACGTCTTTTGTCCATTTACAGCCGAGGTGATTAAGAACTACAGATAAAATAGTGTATATAAGTAATACTCCGTATTTGCTTTATGTATCAAACTCAGAGTTGTGCTTGATAATAAGTGTTAAACCTGATGACAGTCATGGGGACTGGGTTCTTTTGATATAGATGGGTACTTGCTTTGTCCAAATATACCATTTAGGTGTCAAATGGATTTAATAGTAGGAGTTACAGTTGCAATAGCAGCTGTAGGCAGCAGCAGCAGTGAAAATTAGTGCTGGGTCTCTAAATATTTCAGGTATTTCAAGTATTCTAAAATGCTGATAACATGAAATCACTTACACTGACTGACTGTGCTGCTGCCACAGTACGTGTGCGTTATTTTTTACAGTACATAACAAAACTCTTCAAACTCGGATCTATGTTGTATCATGGCAGAAATAAGAAATGACTTGAGGAGGATAAAAGTATATAAATCAAAATGCGAACCACTAACAAACACTAAATGTCAAACTATCAACCAAACTGCAGCAAAGAGTTTAACCCAGCTCCACAGGCTAACAAGCACTGAGTCTACTGTCTCACTCTACATACATGAACAAATCTGCCCAAAGCCCCTACACAGTCTTTTCTGTATTCTTTAGGGTACTGGCTGCAGGTTGACATGTATGGGATGCAGCCAGCCAAATGCAGCCATTTGACACGTTAATACTTGACTATACTCTACACAATCGTTTCTGCTCTGTCACACCATGTTCATGCGATTCTGGCTTTAGAGTCCAGCAGACTGAATGTTCACTGCGATGAGTATGTAAAAGACTAAGAGAGAGGATGATGAATCACCAGTACAGATCTGCATCATCTGTTTGCTGACTGTGTCAGCTCCATCTGTGGAAAACCTAATGTACTTATGTTTGTGCCAACAAGTCTGGATGAATTTTTACAATGTGGTCAGCAAAACAAAAACATGGAGTCTTAAATTCTAAATTTAATGGTAAGTTCCCACTAATGTGTTGCACTGCACTTTGGTTTCACTTCTGTCTAGTTCATCCTTAACCAGCTCTATGGGCTAAAAATAAAGTCTAGGGGTGGATGGATGGTCAATGGGTCAATGAAACTCAGGACTGTCACCCAGCAGACCGCTGTTCAGTTCCTGTTCGTGGTCGTTGTTGTTTCTTTAATCCATGACCAGTTTTATCCCAAACCACCATCTTTTCCTGAATCTAACAAAGTACTTAATATGTCTAAACACAACTAAACTGCAACTCTTTCTAAAGTTCTTTACCTTAGATAGTTTACTGCTGACCTTTGCACCATTTAAGGTTAATGGAAAATAATGGAAAAATGGGAGTGATCTAAACATTTGACCAGTGCTGTATGTTTCTAACAACGCTGAGAATGCTGCAGGAATCAAACCTATAAACAAGTTATTACCATGCCATTGTCCATTATGTTGTTTTTAACCGTGACCCCACCTGCTCTCCACTGTGGGGGACACACAGCAGTGGGGCAGTGAGTAACCTACATACACTACTGACCCTGCAAATGTGGGTTACGTGTCATATCTACCTTCTAGCAGCTTGGATGCCATTCATTCCTGTTATAACTTTCATTCAATCTCCAGTCTATATAACTGTGGCTCCTGACTAATGATAAAGCATGAGTTTTAGGTGACTGTCAGGAATATGAATTGGTTGGAAAAAAAATTTCTGTACAAAATGTGAATAGCATGTAAATATTAAATATGTACATACTGATTGGGTATATTTTTATATTTCTGTATCTTTATAGTTTAATATTGGGTGTTATGTTATTACTATTATTATTATTATTTTGTTATTACCTTACTTTACTCTACTTTATTTCATCTTATTTTATTTTTTATTGTATATGTGAATTGGAGCACTGCAACTCAACAATTTCCCACAAGGGATAAATAAAGTATTTCTGATTCTGATTCTGATTCTGGTTTATAACAGGGGTCCTCAAAATCAAGGCCTGTTGACCAAATCTGGCCTCCCATCTTAAGGATTTAAATCTATAAAATTCTGATATTGTTCTTTACTAGCCTAAACCAGTTGGGCTAAACTTGTCTGTATAAATATACTGTGAAATCTATTCAAATGCCAGTGAAAACAAACTTAATTTCTCATATAAAACGAATATTTTGAGACATACAAGGCATCAGGCTTTTTACTAGATCACAGTACGATAGAACAGACAGTCCCTGGTGCAGAGATGTAGTTAGCGCCTTATTAATATCATTGCTTTTGAAAGCACTGAAGACACAGTCGGTCTGGCGGTGGCCAACATGGAGAACTATGGAAATCTGTGAAGTGTGAACTTAACACAGCTGAGCCTCAAGACAGCAGGAGCCTGAGTTAATGAGATTCACCTTATTAATTCCCCCATATCATTATTTTCTTACAGTATATTCACCCTACAGACCATTACAGTGCTCAGCATACTATTCACTAATTACTTGCATCATTTGCACATAATATCTTATATTTGTGCAAAGATAGGATTTCAGCCAAATGAAGGCACTGGAGGAAAGTGCATGACCAGAATCAGATCATCATTATCTGGTGTTCAGTGAGTTTCCCGGTATTCTGCTAATTTCATTTTATTCCCTGTGTACAAGTGAAACCGTTGCCCTAAGGTGACCTAAAGGAAAGGCGAGAGGGTCAACAAAGGAGAGGAGGAAATTTGTTTTAAATTTAGGCCAGTAGTCATGAGGACACTGTGCTCTGTTCTAAAACACTGGATGTAACAGACCAACACAAAGTCCAGACATTAGGGGATGTCACTGTCACTGGCTGCTCGGCAATTGTGTTTTCCACAGTACACTATCGCCTGCTCAGATCAGGTCATTAGTTCACTGTGAACAGCACAACTGTGTTTTGTGTTACTTTCAAACTGGCAAAGATACATACACAGATACATACACAAAAATAAGAGAGAGTGGTGCAGGGATGACGTATTTTTGTACGCCAACCCAGAAGTTAGCATCACCGTGGTTCCCTTGATAAAAAGCCATTGGAGTTTTTCATTGGTTTTTTGGATTGTTTCAGAAAATAAGCTCTGTGTCCAACAAAAGTTTGTGATACTGAAACGTTTTCTTCATCGAGATAATCCAGAAGTAAAAAACGAATGTTCGGCTACACCACAGTCACATGACGTTAACATCTCCAACACTAATTTGTAATTTAATTTAGCGCTAACCTCCGCTACAAAAGCCTTTCTTATAAAGTTCATAGTTTGAAAGAGTATGTGTGAGTATAAACACAACAAAGCTGTGAAGTTGTGTTAAAACCACAGACCTTATTTCAGGCATCTGACCAAAACCCATTAAAAAAAACCCACTGACTTTGGGACAAGGGAAGCGGGAGGTTTTAGGACTCATTCCTGCACCACTCTATTGGGTGCTATGATAGAATTCCATTAAGACAGGAAGAGGAAACATCTTTACACACAAACATTTATGGTTATGGGTGATTTAGAGTTTCCAATCCACCAAAACTTTAGCCAAGATTCGAGACATGTTGGACACAGATCATGACTGTATATAAGTACAAATGAGATTCACCTCACTATTTCTGTTTCGTGAATTCTCAAGTAACTCAATGGCAGAGAGACTTAACTTCTAAGCTTCTATCAGACATGCTTGTTCCCTGACAATGCAATTCCTCCTCTGATGGTAGCTAATCATCAACCCCGAAAAACTGAAATTAACTGGTGTTCCTGTTCTTGTTCTTCTGTTCTTCTTTCTATTATTTTTATTAGACAAGCTTAGTTTAAGCTAGGTGGACCCAATAAACTGGCAACTGAATGCAGAGGAACTCATTTGATAATATAATTGGACAAACAATATGTACTGAAAACTACACAAAGTCTGTAAACAAGAGGAGTTTGCTCAGTTTTTGATTGGTGGGTTACATCTTCCAAGTTCCTGTCTGTTCTTTTGGCTGTTTATCTTTGCCATCTGTGCTTGCTTCCATCTGGCGTACTGATGTGCTACATTATGCAACTTTTTGGCTTGAGGCAAAAAGTGCATTGTTCTTCCCCTCCCACTCCCAGTTGGTCAAGTTAATGCATCAACACGTCAGTCATGATCGGCAGTAGGATCATCTGTGTCTTGCCCGAGGACGAGGTGAAACCACCACAGATACTAAAGTGTCAGATAGCAAACAGACAATAAAGGTTTCAATAAAAAGATTCATTACCTGCCTGCTCCCTGTATTTACTTTTTTCTGTTGCCTGCCTGTAAGCCTGGTCCTCATCATTTATTCTATTAACGTCACTTCACTGCACCAACCTGCCTTTGTGTCTTTGCTTTGGTCCTCCCTGCCTGTGCTGCTACTACTAGCCATGACAGTCTGCTCCAAGTACTATGAATGAAAAATAATGTAGGATGTCCAGTTTGACTACAGGCTTCTCACACAACAACTTATCATCATTTTCATTAAATGTCAAGGCGATGTCAAGGAGACTTTGTTCTTAAGGTAGCATATCTCACTAGTAAGTTGGACACAAACCTGTGTCACTAGCAAGTCAGCCACATACTGCAAGTGTGGTGTTGAGGCTGACTGCACTTCCACTGTCCACTCTTCTGCTTGGAATAGGTCAGAAGGGCTCTGGGCTATTTTTTTTTTATCACTTTAATCATTAGATATCTGAAACCAAACACAAACCTTTTTTTTCTCATGTTTTGTCTTGTCTGTTTTATTTCCAATACTCATCCTTCAAAGAGTAGATATATCCGACTGTGCAGAGTAAACACGGTTGTGTTCCAATTAGTTTTATAATTACCAGGAAGATTCTTATCATTATCTGTCATCTGTCACAACATAACATGCATGAAGTATTTCCCTTTCAGTTAATTCAATGTCTGTGTTCCATCTGCAGGCTCTACTGTCAATGTGTCATTATAAATACCAGATACAGTGGTAAACTTGATTACATCTTGTGTAAATTGCATCTGTACTGTTGTCATGCAGTCATATTTTGGTATTCTACACAGCCCCACAGTTTACCCAGTAAAAAATTTTAGACAAGGTGAGATCTAATACCAGGATCACTGCATGATATTTTTGTCGTTTGTCAGATTAATCAATCATAGTCACAAATCCTCTCTCTCACCGAGCTGAGAGACATGGCAGACCACATGTCGGACCTCTAGCATTCAGAGCTTGCCTCCTTCCATCCTGTGTGATATCACTGTTCTACCCGACAGCACCAGCATCCAATACCTCTGTACAGAATCAGTGAATCCATAAGCATTCATAATCACTTGGTGATGCAGGTGGACTTCTCAGTCAGTAGAAAGAGGGTGAATATGATGAGAGCTTGATTTTTTATCATGATTTTTTGTGAGATGTATCACTGTAGCCTATGAACACAGCAGGTTGTGCCTTGTGGTAAATGTATTCGTAAAGTCCTCTATCTGTCTAACCCTGTGCATTCCCTGTTGTCCTGTCAAGTACAGAGTGTGAATGCACCCAATGCACACTGAGGATGCATTCAAGACCACATTCTGAGGTGGTCTAGGCCATACTCCTTTAGGAGAAAATGTGTCCTGGGCTGCACTAACGGACCACCTACTCCACTCACAGTCTGATTTGTCCACAGTTTCATAATGAAGCAAAAAAAAAGTTTTTACAGTGTTTCCCAGTCATTGATTTATTTGTTTGTGGCGGCCCGCCACAGTATCAACACCAACTGACTGCCACGGATTGATTTTCTCTTTCAAATGAGTAAAATCTTATTTCATTGTAGAGATGTGGGCAGTGCTTTGATTGGCTCAGCCCCTCCTTGCCCTGCTCTCTCTCCCTCACACACACACACACATACAAACACAATGACTGACAATGGACGTGTCTTTCATAGTCTGAATGGCTAAAACCAACGTATTTGGTCATTGCAAATTGAAATTATGTACATGTTTATTTGCATATAGAGCAGGGAAGTGAGATCACTGGAGATGAATTCTAATGCCAGGTGTGAACTAATGTACTTGAGACATGAGAGACATATTAATGCCAGGGTTTAAACAAGGCCTGGGAGGTAATGTGTGCAAACATTTATGATTTTTAACCACAGACAGAAAAACCCTGGATAAATGGAATACTGTTTGTTGTCCGTGGAAAATACAACTGCCTTACAGTGTATGTGAACATGAATGAAACCATATTAATTCAATAACGTACTTTAGGATGAGGCTACATGGATTGTGTTCTAATTAATTCCCACAAAATACATGTAAGTACATTTTTTAGGGAGGGATTTTTTTTTTTAAAGTGAATGAAATTAATATAATTAAAACCTCCCTCTTCTCTTTCATCACCTAAACCTCTCGAGAACTCTGCATCAAACACCATGATGTATAAAAGCAGAATCACCACTTCTCTGATTTCCCAGGTGTCACATGGAAATCTAGCACATTAGACAAAATGTCACAGTGTTCCTGATCTGTGATGTCGCAGAGCCTCCTGCTGCTCCCAGCTCCTGCTCCTAGCCATCATTACTATTATTAATATTACTTAAATCTCTACATGGAATCTGTATTGTGCTATGTTCTCTTTCACACTCTGAGTCTGGTTCTGCTCGAGGTTTCTGCCTGTTAAAAGGACGTTTTTCCTTGCCACTGTCACCTACTCCTGCTCGTGGTGGGAACTGTTGGGTCTCTCTATGTATGTATAATAATATAACGGTCTAGACCTGCTCTATATGAAAAGTGCCTTCAGATAATTTCTGTTGTGATTTGGTGCTATACAAATAAACTGACTTGACCTGTGTTCCTTTAAAGGTTCTGCTGTTGCCACTTTCTCTGTAGAGCAGTGTGTGGACCATCTTTAAGGCTGTGAGCATCCCTTCTGATATTTCATTTAAACTTTGTGATGAACATATGTTACCTCATCTGAGAAAAAGCAACTCCTGCGAGCACACACACACACACACACTCACACAGCGTTGCAGTGCCACAGATTCGGATGATCCTTACATAACTCCTCTGGTGAGTCAGGAGAATTGACAGCTGTGCCAGTTGGCCCCACCCCCACCACTCACACACACAAACACACACCAGCACAATCCCATCTGTATTACTAAATATAAATTATGTTGAGATTATGCCTCACGCTGGCAATGACATAAGAAGCCGGCTGACGAACAGCTTCACCGCGACTCTGTGCGTCTAACCTCGAGCACAGAGATGGAAAACATCTATCCTTTTCTGAAACGTTACGTCTGAAATCAGACACCGGCGCTGACATTTGGAGGACTGACCCACAAAACACAAATCAAACATTTGAAGTAGGGCAGGAGAAAATCTATGCACATTATGTAATGTGGCATTCAGCGCCTGGCAGGCGTTTATTTGTCATGAATCAGTTCAATATCAGACCGGCTTTTCACAAACACGCGGTTATTAAAGTGTGTCTTTTATTGATTGTCCAAATCCCACGCTAGTGAGAAGACACTGATGGAAGTGTGCTTGTATACCAATACAATTTTGTAAAGCAGATATTAATGGATTATTATGTATTGCCTTTTAATGACAGTGTAAATGTTTTATAACCAATATTTTTGTATTATTCTTTGCCATTACAAAGATTAAGAATAAGTAAACGCATCTCATACTGGACACTTAATTAAACAAACAGCGATTTAACAATGACTATTGTCATGTACTGTTATGTTCTGTCCTCCCACAACACAAATAAAAACCTCCCTCTACCTAGAGAAAGAAAAAGGAGTGTCAGAGAGAGATAGATGGCCTTTTTGACCTCCTCCTGCCTCCCTTTGACTTTTGTTTGCTCCTTTTACTTTGACCGCCTGGTGTTTTCATGCCTGTCTGACAGCCTGCTTGCTTGCAGGCCTTTGCTGTCATCACTGTTATCATTATTAAATTTCCTCCACCGTGCCTGGGCCTGAGTCTGTCTTTGGGTCCTCCTTCCTGTGCTCCAGGAAAATGACAGAACTAGAGCCACAGTGTAAAATTCAAAGTCAAACCACAATCTCGACACAATACAGTACTACAACATATATCCACTCTGTGTATTCATCATCATCTGTGTATTTATCTGTGCAGGTTTGTTAAGTTAAACTTCATTCAGCAGGTGTGTCTGGAGCAGTGAGAGGGCAGCTGCTGAGGGAGAGGCCTGTTTACAAGGAGGGACTCCAATTAGATTAGAGACTCATACACACTAACAGTTTCTACGGCAACAGACAGGCCAATATTTCATTCATAGAGAAAGCAACAGGAACAGCATTAACACTGACAATACAGCGGGGCTGGAAAACAGAGGAAAAACAACACAACTAAACTTCATGAGTCCTTTAAAAGGCGGCTGCAAGTGAGATATTTTTCATTACTGACGGTGACTCAGCAACAGTTCACATTATGGTTAGGTATGGTCAGGACTGTACCATGTGACCTGAGCGATTAGCACTCCCTAAACACAGGAGGCCCTGCGATAGACTGGCGATCTGCCTCTGGCCCAGTGTCAGCTGGGACTGGCTCCAGCCAATATGTATATACACACACATATAAATAAATATGTGTGCACTCACTGGTTTTTAATATCGTGGCTGATTGGTGTACAAATGGAGTAGCTAGAGGCTACACGGGAAATACTCTTTTCAAAAAACTGCTACTCTGCAGGTGATTCTGTTTTATTTTCGAGCACAAAGACGTCACAACTGACAACCAAAGAAGAAGAAGAGACAAAACCATGGAGACATTATGAATACTACTGACATCTGGTTTAAAACCTGAGCTTGTATGCCAGCTGAGTCAGGACCAGAGGACGTCATCCCTGTGAGTCCAGTACATACATATTGAGGCAATGTTAAGCTTAGTTTAGCACAAACATGGCAGCAGAGGGAAAGCGTAAGAATGAAGAAACACCCATTCTAATTCCAAAACTGTCTGAATTGGTCTTGTGATAACACAAGCGGTTTGTGAACTCAGTCTTCAGACAGGAAGCCTGGACAAGAGAGTGAATGAACAGCGGATTTAGACAAGTGTCAGCTGTCTGAGAGCGCCAGCATCCACTGGGAAGAGGTCAAAGATCGTTGTGACAGATTGGCAGTCATTGGCAGTGACCAGGATGACAGGGAGAAGCTAGGCAGTGTGCTATGGTTAGTCTGGTGGGTGCACGCACTTATGCACACACACACACATTGTTTAATGCTGGTGCAGTTTATTGGGTTCTATTTTGTTTGTACCCTTGTAATACTTCCTTACCCTGTAGCACTTCCTAGTCTGGCAAAAAGGCTTAATTAAAGATTTTATCTCGTATTTGTTGTAATTTTCTTAAATATAATGCTTGAGATGAATAAGTTGAATAGGCTTATGTATTTTTATTATATTATTGGACAGCAGTAGCCATATTATAGCTGCCTTTGGAGCAGGTGCTCATTGTGAAGCAGACTGTGGTAGTAAAAGTAGGTCCAGCTCTAACTGATGGAGCAGTAAATGGTGCAAAAAGTTTTCAAATATGCAAATCCCCTTTCTTTTGAAGCACAAATAAACTCACCAGTCCACTAATGGACGATGTCTCAGCTGCCAGTCTTTAAATTTGAGCTCATTTTTCCCAGTTAGTGTTTAGAGCAAAATACCCACATTCAGGTGTGTGTAGGTACACAAATAAAACTCAGCTGGGTACAAGTCAATCCGATGATGTGTTTGCACGAATTTGCAAACTCATCATCAGATTTATAAAGCCATATAATTTGCATGGATTTATTCAATATGTCTCAGTGGAACTGGGGATAAGCTTGATGTCCACATTAGCCATATGTGGGTGTAGATATACCTTTAACATGTCTGTCCTCTGACATAGAAATTACAGCCAAGAAGCAGCACTGGTGAGGTTCTCCGACAATGTCTGAGCCGTTGTCATAAGTCACCACTTTGACGGTCATATGTGATTCACCATTCACCATTAAACATCAGATATATAATCAATGATTTTGTTTATAGCAGTCATAGTGAGACACACTTTACTGTGCACTGATCTGAAGTCTGCGTGAGGTGCACGCATTCCCACTGCACAGGACAAAGTATGGTTTCAGGGCATATGCATTTATTCTACATCTGTTCAAAAGACTCAGCCGACACACGGAGAAAGACAAAGGTGACCATCTCCCTCCAGCCACCTGTTATCATGTGGTTTAGGATGTGTAGGTCAGACTGGTGACACATTAGTTGTCAGAATTAGCAGGGATTACTGTGTTTGCCATTCGGTCTCAGAGATGAAACTGGTCATAACTTTTCAGTTTGAATAAGAAGGATCATAAAAATGTGAGACAGCGCTCTTATCTCATCTTGAAAAAAAAAACACACACACACACACATGCATACTGTCATGTGACACGCGGTAACACCTAGGCAACCCAGACAGGAGGGTAACATTCAGGTAAAACAGGTTAGCAGGAAGTGGGCCACATGCCACTTTTACTGTTTAGTTTTGTTCGGGGGTGCGTCCTACCTGTAGGACACCTGCTTCCTGAGGTTCAGCTGGACAAACTCTGCCTCCATCTGGGACACTGACAGCTGGCCCACCTCCTCCTCCTCCTTTGCCCCATCCACCTCCTTCTCTCCTGGTACCTACAAAACACACACATCATCAGTCAGTTCATTTTAATGTGTAGCTTTCATATGCAAGTTCACTGAGCT
The DNA here is from genome assembly GCA_033238685.1 of Lates japonicus. Taxonomy (NCBI): domain Eukaryota; kingdom Metazoa; phylum Chordata; class Actinopteri; family Centropomidae; genus Lates; species Lates japonicus. Next base: position 176,237 of record BRZM01000071.1, on the reverse strand, counting down.
CATCTGAATACACTCTTACAGGGACACATCTTGTACTTATCACTGGTGTCCTTAAACACAACACACTGCATTGGTGGGTTTGACAGCAGTTATACAGACATCTATTATTGTGATACTTTCTCACTAGACAGGGGGAAGCTCACAGTGAGAAACCCCACGCAAACCCACCTGCCAGCCGCTCTTGGGGCTCCCCTCCACCGCGAACACGTCCTCCTCCTCCACCACGTCCTCCAGCCCAGGCCGCTCCACAACCGGAGGAGCGGAGTCTCTCATCATCCCTGCGGTTCTCCCCGTCTCCTCTTTGTTTACTGACTGATAATGTTATACGTGCTGGAGGTCTGTCGACTCAACCGCTTCCCTGCTGGTGTTCCTGTATTTTTAGAAGTTCCTATTTGGTGCGTAGGCTCCGTCCCATCCTCCGCGCGCCGCGCTCTGTTAAATAACCTGTAAAACCAGATTTGTGTCGGACTGTTGGACAGATCGCAGAGGGATGAAGACCGGATGAATGAAGTGTGTGTCCGTGAAATCCTCACGCGGTAATAAAAAGTTGTCGTCGGCTGGAGGAGAGCGGTGTTCTGCTCCGTCATCCAACTAGATGTTGCAGGAAATCAGCTGTGAGCTCTCTCTATCTCTCTCTCTCCCTCCCTCCCTCTCTCTCTCTCCTCATTTAAATAATACAAAAAACGAAATGAAATTACACGATTATGGATGATAATCCTCATTGTGATGGGACAGCATTATACGGCAAGGTGCCCCTGTCATTCTGACGCCGCCCCCTCCGGACAAACACTACAAACTGATAACCGATACTAGTCAGTTGGTCATCCATCATACAGCGCCTATACCGGCTTTATTAATGGTTGACACTTCATTTATGATCATTCCATAAACGTCCCTACTCTCTACCCCACCCCCTCCTTCTTTCCCCGTACCTCTCTTTTTCTCCACCCGACCGGTCGAGGCAGATTTGCAGCCCACCTCCAGTCTGATTCTGCTCGAGGTTTTTCACGTGGTGCTTGCACATGGTGGGAATTGTTGGGTTCCTCTCTGTAAATATAATAATATAAAGAGTACAGTCTAAGAAAAGTGCCTTGAGATAACTTCTGTTGTGAAATAAAATTGAATTCATAGGTTGTTTATGAGCATTTCTACAAATTTGGAAACAAGCTAAATATGCTGCTCTGATGACATTTTATTAAACTGGGATATGTGAGTGTATCAGTGACTTACTATGTAAACTAAGGCTGTTGGAACCTGACTGACTTGACTGCAGATTTTTGCCCCCTGCTCCCCTCCCTCCTGCCCTCCACCACCAGGTTGGACCAGTTCATCTCCAAGGCCCCCTTTTAACAGATCATGCCCCCATCACGCCAGACAGCAACAAGACCCCCCAGACACAGTGATGGCAGCCCCATGCCACACTTGTATCACACAGTCTTTTACTGTGTGGAGGAGTGATTCAGATTTCTGACACTGACATGGCAAAATAAGGAATATGGCTGTCAGATGGTGCTGCAGGCCTACCCTGGGTAATGCAGTTTCACTTTCATTTGAGCCTGCCCCCGGTGACAACATAGAATCTGCCCCTTGTTACAAGATAACAGGCCACGCCCTTTACAATATGAGGCTCCCTGGTGATGAACTGCACCACAGATGGACAGTTTCCAGCAGTCCGTACGAGTCAGGAAACACCCATTTCTTAGTTGTTGTTCTTTGTGTTTTGTGAGCAGAAGATAAATGAAGATAGATTCTATTCTGTTCTATTAACTAGAATGGTACTCAGAAGAGCGTATAGCCCCACCAAGGTCAATCAACCCTACTCATGTCTGTGTAGCTCTAGCTAAAGAGTAGTAGAGTAGTCTGATAACATGAATGGTTTACTTATCATCAAACATAGTAAGTCATAAACAGTACTCTGCCGGTGCCACATGCTCTGTCACTTACTATTAAGCACAGATCTGTGGGTAAAGCTGATTCAGAATCTTCTTCCACCAGATCTGTAACATTACCTGGGTCTGCACCAAGCTGTACAAACTCATAGATTACATGTCAGCCATAACAGATGTCAGATATATTCCCTCTACACAAGATGCCAAATACAATGAATCATTAAACCATCAGCTGAGGATCCTTACACCATAGATGGACAAAAAAACACAACTATGGATTATTACAAGTCCACATTATTTAACACGTTCATATTTTCGTATGCGCAATATGAAAGCTTACTACACTGATTTTTTTTTTTTTAACATCGTTATCGTTATATCATAATTTTCCAAGGAAAATCCAGAGAAGTTGGCACTCCTAGCAGACCCTATGGAAGTCCACAGAGAGTCTGCCTGAGGCTCTTTGTGGTTGAGTTGTGGATTTCAACAGCCCTCGGCACTCACAGTGAACTTCCAGGGAACAGGCCAAAATCAGCCAAATCTAACCACCATGCATGCCCAGGGTCACGCCTCGGTCACAGCCGGAGATCACGCCCCTTCTGACAGCAAAATGTCTCAACTAGAGAATGCAATCTCTGAAGAAATTACAGGATGTGCTTAATTGCTGGTAAAGTTGGGAAAATCCGGGGGCTCAAGTGAAGCTGGCTCAACTTTGTATGAGGAAGCAGCTAAGGAGTAAGAAGAGGAAGGGATGAAGAATGATGAAAGATGAAGAGCTGAACTATAAACACTGCCATGTCATCAGCTGCCTATCAGCCAGTCTCAATCAGCTGTCCCTGCCTGCAGTTAGCGGTTACAGTGGTGATGGTGTCTGTGCTGTGCCTGCATCTGTAGCTGGTGGTGGTCAAGTCAAATCATTTTTTTTCATAACCGAATGCTGAAAATATTCATAATTTAGGAGTTATGTTGGTTGCAGTTATTCCAGATAGGAAAGAGCCCTTATCTGTCTTTTTCTGGAGAAGTTTACGTGGGAGTCACCCCTGGCAACAGTTTGAGGCATTAAATTCAACAGCAGTTGTCTTTCAAATCTGAGTAAGTCTGAATCAAAAGAAAGATATGTTAATAAATCTGCAGGCCTGGATTTGAGAGGTGCCGTGCCAGAGCATGGAGTGAAGCTGTGGGGTGAAGTACAACTGCCGAGCTCTTTTGTGGAGAATATTCATAAAATAATGAATGTTAATCATCACTACAATAGACTTCCTTTGCATAAGCATGTGTGTCCTGGAGGCATTTGGCTCTGATGAGCTGCCAGCAAGGAGCCCTTCAATAGTGAGACACCTACTACTGCAAATAAGACTAGATTTATACTGTGCATGTCAAAAATACTCAAAGGCTGTGAAAATATAGTCAATGGCCTTAAGCAAAGCTGAAGACAGTTAGGGTTATAGTTCAGTTCACCTAATTAAAACCCAGCTAAACCTGGGTCCTTGGGAGCTTCTCCTCCTGGGTCAGGCAGGTTGTAGAGTTTAGAAGGTGAGACAGGTGATATGATGTCAGTCCAGCAGGGGGCAGCAGAACTCAGCCTCTCTGAAGGTGATCTGAGTGTGGAGAGGAAGTCTGAAAGAGCAGGAATATACAAAGCAAAAATACACATTTCTACTATTTTATAACTACATGCTGCACAAATCTCCACTCAGTGTTGATAGAATGGATGGATGATGTTTCTCTTCCCTGGCTAGAGAAAATGATTGCAAGTTGTGGTATCTGCCAAAGGCTGGGTTACTAAGTATTGACTTAGTAGGGTGGCCAAACATTTGCACAAGCAAGTTCTGTTTTATTAATGTTCATGACTTAAAAAGCAACAGTGCATTAACATTTAACATCTGTTTTCTGCAGGAGTTGTATTTACTTCTTTTCACTTCAAAAATTAACAAAATGTTGAATTTGCCAAAGGATGCTCAAACCTTTGAATACAACTGTGCTATGAAACAGTCTTTGATAGCTGTAATTGTTCCATCACATGGGAGACATTCTGTGCAAAAAGTTCAAGCTCAGTTAATATGAGGCTTCAGCAGTCTGGGTTAAATGTACATAAGAGACTTTCCATGGGACATGGTTGCATGAGGAGCAGATCTCAGTATAAACAGAGCATCGACCTCAGTGACTGAAAACTGATACAATGTACATTTAGGCATGTGAGTGTTCAGTACTAAAAAACTATTGCATTATGTGTGTGTGACAAAGCCGTGCATGTGGTGTGTGTTTGTTTTGTGTATTTCATTGCATGTGTGTCAGTGTTTTTGACATCCTCGAGTGTCAAAGTCAATTATATAAAAGGAAACATTCTAAGGGAGAGGTAGTAAAGGGTTGATGATGGGGATCGTAAAATGAAGAGAGACTAAACACGAGACAGAGGGGTATAGGTGACCCCCCTGTGTATTATTATAATGACAGGATGGTAAAAACATGTCCCAACATATATCATCCTTAGTTCATCATTTGTACTAGTACCAGCATTAGTTAGTATGTAGCAATGGGCAGCCAGGGGAGGCCCTCACCCGATCTCCTGCTGTTGCCTGGATTGTAGGACACTGTAGTACATGATCTTGCTCCACTTTTGGCACAACCAAAACACTAGGGGGCGTTGGGATTTCTGTGCCACTGTGTTGAGTTTCTTCATGTTCTTAATGTTGGAGTTCTAGCTAATAAATGTTATTTCTACTGATATTACCACGAGGCTGCGAAGAGAGAAGACGACGGAGGAGATGGTGCGTAGGACCACTGTACTGACTGAGGTCAATGGATGAATTTTCTCTGCTTGTTTGGCCACTGAGAGACATGTATGAGCCAACCAAGTGGACCAATCATAGCTGTTGTGGTCTGCATCATGGCGACTTGTAGTCAGCCTCTACAGCGCCCCCAACCACCTGTTTAACCCCATCCCATATTATTCTGAGGACTTTTGGTCATCTTAACTCAGCTGGTCTTCCCAGTGACACAGAGCCTCTGCTGCCTGGCAACATGACCTCCGACGCTCCACCTGATCTTGAGTTGGCTGTGCCCGCTGACACCCCAGCCTCGCCGCTGTCCCCTTCTCACAAGCCTGCTTATTTTCACCATTCTGCCCATCTCCTGCCACGCTCCATCTGCCCACCAGATGTCCTCAGGCTTTCCTCCCTAATCATCAAAGTCCTGACTCCCACACCCACCTTACCTGTTTCCCAATCTGCTATACCCAACAGTATACAGGTATACAGTCATCCTCTCCCTGTCATTTGCCAGACTTTTGCATAATTTATGGTCTGCATGTTGTTGCATTCTTGCATCCTGTTACGTGTTATGTTCCTGTGCCTGTCTGCCTGCACATAAGCCTTAACTATCACCCTCCTCTTCATTAAAATCACTGAATCATTCATGCCTGCCTTCCAGTCTGTATCTGCATTTGTATCCTGCTTCCTGTGCTCCCCACACCAACCGTGACAAGTAGATGTCTGGCAGATTTGCATGCTCTGCGGGGTGCTTTTCCTTTAAAAAATCAAAGGAAATTCAAGGGGAAATTTTAGGGCAAGTCTAATGTGTCCCTTTGAACTTTCTTTGCTCCTTATAAAGTGGAAAAATCAATGTATAAAAAGGGGCACGTCCACTCTGCGGGATGCCAGGTTGTCGGCCAAAACAGCTTTTCAGAGCTGTGGAAAGACAGAACACACAGCCATTGTCTGTCCCATTGATAAAAAACCAGAATGCTGACTCTGCTGAACTGCGGCCAGTCTAACTGCATCTACGTCTGGTCTGCGGCAGCTAGCGACCCCGTACCCCAACAACCTCCCCAAACTGCCCCTAAAACAGCCCCAGCCCCTGCTGCCTGGCCCAGTTGCTCTTGGCCTGTGCATGCATGGAGCAGCTAAGCCCCTGTGCTAGCTGGCCAAAGCCCTGCGGGATTAGACTAATGCAGGCGGCGGGAAGCCACTGGTGGTGAAACAACAGGCATGGGAAGTGACCCTTATCTTTATATTAGAATTTACTCTTTTTTCCACATGACAGCACTCAACTCTCTTGAACTGCCAAGCACATCTTCATTGTTGTCTCTTGTTCCAAATAATGTGTTGTTATTTGTATGATTTATCATTCTTATTCCTTCTCACACAACGTTTCAATAATAAAATTAATTCACGTGGACAAAAAAATGTGAAAAAAATACAACCGCAAAGCAAAGCACAGCAAGGCAAGTTCATTTGTACTGCACTGATGGAGCAGTAACTTTGAAAGCAAGAGACCTGGGCCTCTACCAGCTAGCACCTGATGGACGGGCTTACACCATGGGGCCTGCTCAGGCCCAGCCCAAAGGAATGACATGGTGCCACCTCCTTTTGGGAAATCCACTGGTAAGTCTAGACGTAAAGTTTGGTGCGTTGCCTTGGCGTGCTGACCTAAGGTAAGCAAACAGTCTTGGATCATCACTGCTGTGGTGGAGAGGGAGCTGGGTTGGTGATGTAGAGCTGTATCAACTACTGTAGATATACACTTACCAAGCACTGTACGCCTCCTTATTCATGCAACTACCCAATCATCCAGTCATGTGGCAACAGTGCAATTTATAAAATCATGCATATACAGGTCAAGAGCTTCAGTTAATGTTCACATCCATCACCAGAATGGGGAAAATGTGATCTCAGTGACTTTGACCTTAGCAGGATTGTTGGTGTCAGTCAGGCTGGTTTGAGTATTTCTGAAGCTGCTGATCTGATCACACACAGCAGTCTATTCAGAGTGGTGCAAAAAACATCAACATCCACTGAGTGGCAGTTCTGCAGACGGAAACACCTTGTTGATGAAAGGGGTCAGACTAGAAAGGCCAGACTGGTTGGAGCTGACAGAAAGGCTACTGTAACTGCGCTGCGCAGAAAATCATCTCAGAATAAACCACACCTCCAACCTTGAGGTGGATGGACTACAACAGCGTCAGACTACGTCAGGTTCCACTCCTGTCAGCCAGGAACAGAGGCTGCAGTGGACACAGGCTCATCAGAACTGGACAGCTGAAGACTGGAAACTGGTCTGATGAGTCTGGATTTCTGCTGAGGCAGCAGATGGTAGGGTCAGAATTTGGCTTCAAAAGCCACACACACACACACACAAACACACACACACACACACAGTCACCAGATCTGAATCCAACAGAACACTTGTGCATGAATGTGCAGCTGACAAATCTGCAGACATAATGTGATGCAGTCATGGAGCAGAATCTCAAAGGAATGTTTCCAACATACTGAGGAATCAATGACACAAAGAACTGAGGCTGTTTTGAGAGCAAAGGGAGGAAATAACCAGTTTTAATATGGTGTTCCTAATAAAGTGCTCAGTGAGCTGGACTCACATCTACACATCACACTGGCTTTGGAACCAAACTCTGTGATAGGGGTTAGATTTTCTTTTCTTGCCTAAGGTGAAAGGCACTAGGCAGGTCCTCAGGAAGCCCTAGCTGAGGACCTCTCCTAATCATATACTATCCAATATGACACTATAGGATTAAAATAAATTCTTACATGTGACATGTTGACTGATGCGGTCCACTTCATTGTCTCATAATGAGGAGTCTGTCTGATCCACCATTTACAGAGAGACAGAAAACAAGATGATGCTGACACATTCTACAGCCGAGATCAAGATAAAAGTATAAAAGAAACAAAACCCGATCAAATTTTATGGTTGAAACTGATATTTGTTGCTTGATATGACATGGAAATGTGACAAGACAACAGAGAGGACAACAGGACATCACCACTCATACTTGATTTTCAGCTTTCTGGATGCTTATTCATCATTTCAGTGAGAGACAAAAAGAGTAAGAGTGTTGCTGTTTGTAGCCTGTTAGTAGGTGTTAGAAGAAATTCACACAGGCCAACAGGTGTGACACTGTTTCTACAGACTAAATAGACATTCCTAGTTTGGAGAATAGAGGAAGGAACATTTATAGAGTTACAAAATGTTGCATTGATTGCAATTTTGCTTTTTCACTGCCATGTTTAGGCATTGAAATAAACTGTTTTATACACTGATAATTTGATCATTCCCATATGCCGACTGCATTTTTTTTGAAAACTACTTCCTGTTCCAAGACATGGTTTAGTTTTTATACTAATCAGGTCCTACTAATCAGAAAAATTAAAAATGCATACAAAATAAAAGCTCAGATCTTAGCAGGATAAAAATAAAGGTGTGGACAAGTTTTTCTAAGTTTTGCTGAGACGTATGATTCTTTCACTCAGCATTGGTGTTAAAAGTGGGTTCAGTTTGTGGACTTTATCAGGAGGGATTCAATGATAAAGAATCCTTAATGATTTCTTCAGTGTAACTCACTGGTTGTACCATGTTATGTATGTCTGTATGGTAGCCACATAATAATGGGGATATATCTAGTTGTTTTCAGTAGTAGAGTTGGGCCCAAGATACACCCTCAGTGTCATTTAAGACCCTGACAAGAGCTGTCTCATTGCTGTTTTATGGTCAAAGTCTAGACTGGAAAACATCATAATGGTTGTTTAGTGCAATATTGTATACAGCTCACTGTAATTTGACTAAAAACTATGCTTTTAACTGTTCATTAGTGAGTTGATGTAAACTGTATCAGTTGCATTATTAAATAAATAGGTAAAGCAAATAAATAAGCATCTGCATCAAGAGGACGTCCTATTAGCTTCCTTTATTTGGGCCAATTAATCTATTATTTCTCTTCATTAATAATATGTTAATAAAACATCTGCACCCTGAACCATCCGCTCTCATCTCCCTGTGTCAGTTGTTGCTGCTCCAGCAGCATTGTTTCTTAATCTGCTCTCCGTCCAACCACACAAGCAGAACAATACAGCAGCATTATGTCACTGACTGACTGACAGAATAGATATGTGTGTATCTGTTTGATGCACTATCACTCAGGTAAAATCCTCCTGTGTCTTTAGTCGGCTTCCTGATCTCATTGTTTCTGTCAGGCCCTCCTTCGGCAGGGTTTGTTTTGGCAGCCCTGGGTGTCTGGTGTGTGGGTGGCACTGGGTCGCAGCAGGGTCTGGACCTAGTAGTGCCCCCACCATCCTCAACCCCTGATTCTGCTGACGGGGCCCAACCCACCATGAGATAATGCCATTCCAGAGGGATCGTGGCTAAAGCCTCTCTTTCTGGCTCTCAGGTATATAAAGAGGAGGCAGCTGGGGAGCAGAGGACAAAGCACTCTGGAAACATTCTTCACTCACTGCTTTTTATCATCACTCTGTTCTCTCTATCTTGCCTCACCTTCTCTCACCTGCTGGACTCTGAGCTGAGCAGGTACATCTGCCAACCAAGCCACGTTGAGCTAGACCTAACTGTCTCCAGTAACTATGGATATTGCCATCCAGCACCCCTGGTTCAGACGTGCCCTGAGCTCTGTCTACCCTGCCCGACTCTTTGACCAGTTTTTCGGCGAAGGCATTTTTGACTACGACCTCTTTCCCTACACCACCTCCACCATCAGCCCCTATTACAGACAGTCACTGTTCCGCAACGTTTTGGATTTTTCCAGCTCCGGCATCTCTGAGGTAACAAGATGAGACTCGCATCACGATTCTTACTCCATTAGTGCTTTAGAGAGACATGAAGGCAAAGCTAGCTTAACTTACATTTTCAAAGGACAACAGATGTACCAACAAAACTCATATTAACATCTCTTAAAATTTCATTCAAGGAGTAGGAGCGGTAAATGTCTTGTTATGTGAACTGTGCTGCACTTTGTTCTTTCCTAATGAGCGACAGTTGAATGGAATTTAACACAGTTTCAATGCAAACTGGATTTTATCATAACTATCAATAGATTCCTTTTTTCCAGGCACTGTCCTGATATTTGTGCAGTTATTACATTTCCTAATTTTGCTTGGTTCGTTCCAGTGACACACTGAGTTTAGTTGCTCTACATTGAAGCATAACGTTTACTGAACTGAGCACAATTTGAAGTTAGGAAACAAAATTCTTCAGAACTCTTCAGAAATCATATTTTATGACCCTCTATGTGTTTGTGTGTGTGTCCCTCAGGTGAGGTCCGACAGGGATAAGTTTACAGTCTACCTGGACGTCAAGCACTTCTCTCCTGATGAGCTCAGTGTGAAGGTCACCGATGACTACGTCGAGATCCAGGGCAAACATGGAGAAAGACAGGTAGAGCTCCTCATCACTGTCAAAAATAAAGTTAATTATAGTGTTAATAAGACATGGAGTCAGTGTATGCAGGGGGCTGAAAACTGACAGAGCGCTCTATTTTATAAAACCTATATTTAAAAGTAATGTAACTGTGTGAAGGTATTGATAAGAGGCATGGTTTAACGTTCAACAGAATATATATTCCAAGAGGTTGCTCTATAGTTGAAATATTGTCTGTGAAAATTCACATTAGCAATATTTCACCAAACTGACCTGTAGAATGGGACCTCTGCTTTAAGGTCACAGCTGCTGACCTCTACTGTCCTTACAGTTTAACTCCAGTCCTACTCCCAGTTCAAAATTCCTCCCTATTTCCATGACCACAAAACTATGTGAAGGGGAGCAAATAGCAGAGTTAATGCTGGGTATATCTCACTCTGTTGTGTTATCTTCAACTACGCCTACAATGAAAAATTCTACCATTATCAGTCAATGAGAAGGTCATATAACCTCTTTACCCATCATGAAGGCAACTACTGCCCCTCCACCTCCACAGTGTTGAAAGGTTAAGAGTACATTTCAGGTATATGTCCGTAAAAGCTGTAGAAAGACTGTGCTACCATGTCATTACTCATACAGATGAACTACATGCTGCAGGAGCTGCTTAACAGTTACATTTTGGTGTAGTTCTTCCAAATCTAAAACTTTTATCCCAGCTCCCTGTTGGTCTTTCACTTTGAAGTTCAACTGTGAGATTTGTTGAGTTTGAGAACAGCGTCATTATTTAAAACCAGTAAGCAATACAACACTAAAAATAATTTATATAAAGACACAATTTCATTCCAGGGGTGAACTGCTCCTTTAATTAAAAGTAAGGTCTTTTCCTGGACTGTTCCTGTCATCATTAAATCAATTCCTGTTTTCCAGGACGACCACGGTTACATCTCTCGTGAGTTTCATCGCCGCTACCGCCTCCCCTCCAGCGTTGACCAATCAGCGATCACCTGCTCCCTGTCAGCTGACGGTCTGCTGACTCTGACTGGGCCAAAGGTCATCGGGGGGATTGAATCCAGCCGCAGCGAGCGCAGCATCCCTGTCACACGTGACGACAAGCCCAACGCCGCCGCGTCCTCTTAGAGGCCGAGCGGTGGGGGATGACCAGGGGATGCTGGAGGGGCCCAGTCCCCCTCCCCACCCCCCCAACAGCCTGCATCGACTGGGTTGGACGACCACGGAATTCTTCCTCTCTGTTTTGCTTATCCAAGTCCTCCTAGCTTCACTTTCTCCTCTATAGATTCCTCTTAGCACACTCTTACAGCATTATTAGCATCACTGTTTTGAGTCTAACAAAAATCTCCCCATGAGAGTGGTTAAGTGAGGGGCGGTTTTTAAGGAGAAAAGTCATCTAAAAGGGCGAGACATTCACACGACCTGACACTTCAGTCTGCTGATTGTTGTTGATTTGTTTCAGAGCGAGCCCTCTGACAGTACAGATGGTTGGAGTTAAGCTTGGAGGTAAATGTCAAACATGTCTTGTCCCAGATTTGCCATCAGTGAAGTTCTCTGAGCCCTGGCTGCTGCCATTCTTGTGCTGATTCTTCAAACCCTCTCCTTCTTGTCTTAAATATATCCTGTACTGTAGTATAGGCCTTGTTCAATGGATACCATACCTGCTCATTACTGAGAAGTCCATACTAAAGAAACATATAATAAAGCTGTACAATTAACAAAAAGCAAGTCCTGTTTGGATTTCTGTGTGTGTGTTTATGTGATGGGTGGGGGCTGGAGAGGTAATTAATTTATATGTCACTGTTGCTATGGTATTTTTATTCTAGTCCAAAAGTTTATTTTGAGGGGTAACTTAAAGGACAAACCTGCCTCACAAAGTTGTGTGATCTGGAATGCAGTAGTGTTACATGTTAATTACACACAGCTGCACAAAAAACACATGAAAGCACATTCAACCTTAAATGCTGCAAATCACAGATGACAGGATATTAGATTTCATGTATTTTATCATGCTTTGCAGTATTAGAAATACTTTCTGTTTGCTTTAAACTTTGCTTTCACACACACACACACACTAAATTTAGTTCCCTCTGTAGGAGCTAAGGTCTCTTTGGATCTAAGCCCTCCAACCTCCTCTGTAACTCACACTACTCCATTGCTATTGGTTTATGCCTTCAAGGTTCCGCCTCTGTTCGCTGAGACAGATCGTAGCACTCTCTGCCCAATCAGGACGTAACAACTACACATCATACACCCAGAGGAGTCCCCTGACCCTCACTGCACTGTAGCCAACAAACAGTCAGATTTCCTGAGGTGAGCCAAGCTGTCCACTTAACAGTGGGGTGCACACACAGGGCGCAAGTTACAGAGGTGCTTCTCCTCATCCCTGTGAGGAGAGGGAAAGGAAGCTGTAGCGAGAGCTAAGAGTAGCACTGTCTTGACTGACGGTATGTCCAAAGGCTCAACAGGTGGACCCGGAAGATCATCCAGCACCGTCTGCAGGTCTCACTGAGGGATGAGGCCACACTCCCCCCAAAGGAAGCACTTTACAAGTGGATGGCTTAAGGATGGCCATGAAGGGGCCACAAGCATTAACTGAGGGCTGTGTTGCTTACACATTCTGAATCATGTAAAACCACAGCCAGGAGGCCCACACTGCTCAGCTTCTCTCTCTCAACCACCAAACCACGGGGCAAGAGCCACCCGCTGCCAGGGTGAGCTCCACCACAATTAGCCTGACCTGGTCCAGGAGCCTGGTGCCTGGGCTCTTATACATCATTAGTATGGCTGCAAGACACTACGTCCTGACCCTGAGGAGTGAAGGCATCATCAGCCACTGGGAGGGGAATGTGTGAAGCAGACCAGGAGGCAAACACATCCACTCCAAGAGGAGAAGCATCGCTCACAGAGAGTTCTGACTTTAGACCCCATGGTGGTCCTCTAACTGCCTAACTGAAAATAACATCCACATTACAAAAGATAAGCTTGTGTACAAAATGACTGTCTGAACACAGTAATACACAGACAGCTGAATGAAAAAAGTTATTATGGAGAAAACATTTTGATAAATCCAATGCATATTAACATCATCTGAATAGAAGCTGTATCTTATCAATAATTGGTGATAATCCACATATGGAATGGTTGGACTCTCTCACCATGTACAAAGCAATTGCTGATGCTTTTAATGGCTGATGTTTTTAATACAACAGCCTCATATATTCATCCCAGCCTATCCCAGCTGACACGGGGCGAGAGGTGAGTACACCCTGTACAGATCACCAGTCCATCACAGGGTCAAAACATATACAAATAACCATTCACACTCACATTCACACATTTAGAGTCACCAATTAACTTGCATGTCTTTGGACTGTGGGAGGAAGCCAGAGTACCCAGAGAGAGCCCACACAGGCACAGGGAGAACCTTGCTGTGAGGCGACAGTGCTAACCACTGCACCACCATGTCTCCCGCTATTAGCATCATCGTAATCAGTACTACTGATGATGTTCCATTTAATATATGTTTTCTATTGTTAGTACTGGCATGTCATCTAATGAATAAGAAACTATTACACACCTAGTTGGAAGAATTTTTTTCAGTAGTTTGATGCACTGACACAAATAACCAAATCATCAGAATATTTTATTACGTCTGCCTAAGTCTGTGATGTGTCCACCACAGCAAAAAATCTTATAAGAGTTCACCACAAAAGAAAAATAAAACGATGGATAAAACTCCTGTGTCTATTACTACGACCGTTCTTTGATTATTTTTTACATTGTTAATACATTAGGTGATTGAATGTTGCATTTAGACTTTTTCAGTTGTGTTAAAACAAGTTTAATTGTGTTGTTCTGAAGGACAAAGGATCTGTATTAGATGATTTATTATATTTGTTCCATCTAAACTTTTTGTTCTCTTTCTCTTTATAATATTAAAGGTCCCTCTGACAATGATCCATCCAAATCTATGTTTCCTAACACATCAGAACTGTTCTAATCTTAAATGTTAAATACAGCCATGACAGATTTTCCAGGGGCTCGACAGCTAACTCAAAGTGTGTTCCACTAGTTTCAGCCTGGATGCAGTGCAGGCTGTGAGATTCATCCAGTCAAATCATCAGAGCTCTTTAAACCTGCGACCTCCTGACCTCTAGTGGCAGGAGTCAGAGTAACATACTGTCACATAAGTCACCTTCTAATACATGTTTTAACTTAGTCAGTTAACATACTGACATTATTCATTTCAAATCCATTTAGTGGAAAGTGGTCAGTTATCAAAGAAGAAAACTCTTGAGATATTTTCAGTCATTATACTGACATATGAACTGTAGTAAAACCTGCTGGAATAGATTATTGTCAGTAGTCTCTCCGAAAGACCTTTCCCTCGGTCATGTACTAATAATGAATAGTTTAAACCAAATCTATAGACAGAGAAGGAGTGGAAGAATTAAACTCATCTATAAATAAGTAGGTATTAAAATAAGAATTAAAGACTTATCTAAAACTAAGCTGCAATGAAAGAGTTTTTAAAAAATTTAAGAATTAAATCTGTCGAATCTGTAGATTATAAAGTGATGAAAGAGTTCAAACTTATCTTCAAATTAAGGAATCAAAGAGTTAAAAACTGTCTACAAACAAAGAAAAAAATGAAAGAGCGAAAACCTAAATAAATATTAAAGAGAGATTAAAAAGTTAAAACTTATCTGTGTGCACCCTGAGGATTTCCCTGACTGTACTCATATAAACCTATAGACCTCTAGCAAAGCACCAAGTCCCTAACATCAAACCACAGCATCACTACAGTGACAAACCAGCCAGCAGTTCAGTGAAGCAAGCCTTCTGTGCATCTCATTACTTACACTTGCAAGCTTTTCCAGTCTATGAATTTAGCACACAGTGTGTAGCAGAAGATAGATATTGTTATAAGATTAGAAACTGAGAAGAAGATTAAACAGAAATGAGCAGGGGCCAATCTGCGTCACACAAAGTGGCACGACTGGGAATAATACAGAAACAAACTTTAATGTGCTACAATTTGCCACAGTTGAACTCCAGTCAAAGCCAACACGATGCATCTGACCAAGAGTCTGGATACTGAGTTTGAGTCAGTATGGATCAATGAGTGTCAATCAATGAGAGAAAAATACTTTATCCGCTTAAAATCAAATCTACAACATTATAAAGAGTGAAAAAACTGATGGGGTCTGAACATTTTTTGAAGCAGCTGTATATATCAAACAAATATTGTATCAGTCTCAGAAAACTGAAGGACAGTGCCCTGAATGTATGCAAACATCATCTTTAATATGCCTTGTAGAAACATGTATGATCATATTTACACTCAGTGGGTTACAACCAATTAAGGAACAATAATGTAACAAATCTGAAAGCTTAAAGAGTTTAGATATAAAAGGCTCTCTGTTTTAATTTAATATGCAGGTTTAACTTGAACAAAAGTGAATGAATGAAATGAATTGTTTTTGTTATGTTATGAATTTTTTCCTCCTAACTTTGCACATGAAGTGCTAATAACAGGGCAAACACAGGCAGATCTGATGTGACATGAAGGGAAGTTAACACAGGAGGAGGACTGGACCGCAGATACTGAATCCACATCATCCCCGACCCTGAAAACACACACACATCCCCACACTTTACTGTCTAAGTCGCACTAAAATCGTTCATTATTTTCAATTAGACTTCCACAATTTTCACATTTTACAACGTTAAAAATAAATTGAAACACCTAAACCTCCTGCTCTCTGTGACCACCATCAGTGTTCAGGTTAATGACAAAAGCTCTGCTGTGTAGGTTTGTATATTTGGCTCCTCTGCCATTTACCAGTAACAACCAACTCACTCAGCAAATAATAACAAGCAATAATAATAGTTCATTTCACTCTAGTTATTCCCACATATTACAACTCAAACTGCGGTCCTTTTACTCCAGTATTCAGTACAATAATCAAAACCAAAATCAATATAAACTTCATAGAGCACTGGTCTTTTTCAGGGATTAATAAATTGGTTAACTTCCAGCTTTACTGCATCAGTGGAAGTAAATGAAGCGAAGGCAAGCCAATACAAGGCAGCGTGGGAACAAACTGTGTTACTAAATCTTTTGGTGCATTATTGGGACAATAATAGCACTGTACATTTCCATCTTAATGTCAAGAAGAGGGGTATTCACAAAGGCAGTCAGATGAGTTCATCCTCAAACCCAGAACATTAGAAGAGGTTTGGCTTTAAGTGGTTTAGGATGAACTGGACCAAAGCAACCTGAAGTGCAACACATTTGTGGGAAACTTCTGCAACAGTGTTGGGATGAACCTTCTAAACTATATTTGTTTTCCATTGTAGGAAGAATGTCTGAGACAGCACCAGCAGTGCACCAAAACACAGCAGCAGAGGTGAAGGAAATTCCCTGCTGTGCCAGTTTACAGTTACCTTTGAGGAATCAAGCTCTCCTTTTGGTCGCTGTCTGACTCAACTTATTTTAACTTCAATTCGATTGCAAAATAACTTGTTCAAGATTAGACATGTAAATGTATTTTTCAACATGTGTATTTAAAGACTAATCTGAAAAAGCTTTTCTCTGCTTTGACTTATGGCTCGAAGGAGCAACAAGGGTTCAACAACTGTTGTGACGGTGATACCTGTTGGAGGGCCTGCAGGTCCTCCAGGGTCTGCTGGGCAGCTTGCCTCAGGCTTGGTTTCACACTGGAAGTGAGCTGGCTGATCCGAGCCTGGAGATCCGGATCCAGCAGAGAGCTGCCCAGCGTGAGCAGCACCTCCTCCTCCAACAGCACCGACTGCAGGAGACGCAGAGAGTGGAGACACACCTCCCAGTCTCCATCTGTCAGACAGAGATCAGAGGTGGTGAGGAGGCTGATACCCTGAGATCTCACCTGCTTTCCAGTTGTCATCAAGCTCATTATAACAACCGTGTCTTTCTCATTCACCAGGCCGCCACCTGCCCCCTGGATTCACTGTGTTTCACCATCTCCCCTCATCCACTCTCCACAGCAGACTGAACTGTTTGTCATTAAAGCCACTCACCTTTATTCAGCTGGTGTCCATGTCTATGTCTGTGTTCCTATACTAAACCTTTCTGGCAAAACCTAACAATCAGGACATTCATTTTACAGGGGCACAGTCTCTATAGCCTCCATCCATAATGACACTGTGGATTATGAAGGACTGCAACTAACAGTTATTTTCATTATCGATTTATCTACATTTTTTCTGATTAATCAATAAATTGTATATAAAAGTCAAACTTGATGATTTACCACAGACAAAGGTGACATGTTCAAATGTCTTGATTTATCTGGTTAACAGAAAAATCCAACGACAGTCTGTTTACTATTATGTGAGAAAGAAAAGCATCAAATTCACATATCCATCCATCCATTATCTATACCGCTTATCCATGAAGGGCCGTGGGGGGGCTGGAGCCTATCCCAGCTGTCAATGGGCAAAAGGCGGGGTACACCCTGTACGGATCACCAGTAAATCCACATATTTGAACTATAAATAGTTTTGCTTTGAAAAATGATTAAAATGCTTACTAGATGTGATCTTGGTGTTGTGGAAGATAAATTTCATTTTGTCTTTTACTGCCCTCTGTATTTTGATTTGAGAAAATGTTTGTTTAATAAGGTTTAATTGAAGAATCTTGACTTGTTTTGGCTGTCTGATGCAGTTATGTTAAATTGGCTTTTTAAGGTGGAAATCTTTGCATTGGCAACATTCATAGAAGATGCTTGGCAGCTGAGTCAAAGGACTCTGTATCCAGTGTGAATTTATGGAAATGTCTATTTTTATTGTTATTTATTTGTCATGTAGCCATCAAGGTAATTGTTCAGTGTCTTGTAAGTCCATATGGGCTGGGCACCAGAGAGGTGCAAGACACTTAAATAAAATAATCAATCAAACTAGATCATCAAAATAGTTGTTTCATTTTTTTGTCGATCAGCTAATTGATTCATTGTCGTATCTGTGGGATCTGTGCAGCTCTAGAGTTGTGATATATATAGATAACAGTACAGTAAATGTGATGAATGAAGAGAGCTGTCATGAATCATGAGACTATGACCTCAGGATCAGAATACACTGAACAATGTGTTTGTTGCTGGAGGTGTACGATGGGTGTACTCCAAAAGCAGACAGGTGTGATTTTCATTCCACTTCTACATGGCACACAAAAGTCACACCGACTTCAATCCATGCGTCACACAACCTGCTACATACACCAAACAGCACAGCAAATAATATGAGAAACTACTGCAGAGTCTCTGCCAACACAAAGGTGTAAACACACTCTAGATACACACTAATTAAAGTGTGTCTCACCTGCTGCTGAGAGAGGTTCAACATCAGACCTGCTGCCTCATGAGCCACAGGCACTCTGCTTAAGTGGCTTTTTCACACTCACAACTACATAACAAGCAGCACACAGACATGGCCAAATGGACCGCAGCCACTCACACTGTGACAGCACCAACTTCAGCCGAGTCAGAACTGACTCACAAAGCTGCTCTTTCCCTGATGTCAGAGTATGATGAGGGACTCTGTCATGGACCTCTCTCAGCGAGACCACAATCACACAATATGCGTGTATATTTCTGACCTCTGATTTTGTTGTGTTTTTAGAGAACCTGCATCAAATTAATGAAAGAAACAACATTAGTTCCAGTGGTGCAGAGTTCCTAATGGTCTCCTTACCGTTCAGCAGGGTCCAGATGAGAGGCATGAGTCCTGGGTTCTCACTGATGTACTTCAGCCCTTTAACACTGATGCTGACGTTATACAGAGCCATCAGCATCAACCTGCAGCAAAACACCAGCACAGTCAGTTTTACTAGAACACTACTGTGCACTGCAGAAGAACAGCACTGACACCCACTGCCCACATCTACATACTAACATGCCTAGACTGAATCTTTATGTGCATTCATTTGAGCTGTAAAGTACACAAACACTGACTGCTCGACATTATGTAGTTCAATATGTCTTTATTGTGGTTATATAAGCTGTTGTAATTACAGCTATGGGGTTCTAACTTAGAGAGGTTAGGACAGTCTTTCCTCATTCCTCCTCTCCATACTGGCCTGAGGTGTTCAGTGCATGAACAAATCAATCTTTAACACTGAATCTTCAAAGTGAACTGACTATGCTGAATCACAGTTGTCACTGTCACAATTGGCAGTGTTTGACAGTGGAGCTCTTTACTTGTAACTGTTGTCACTTAGATGTAGTACACTGTATGTTACTCTCTTGTTAAAACATAACAAAAAACTGCAAAAGTATCTTGTGACTATAGTAAATAATAGGCTGCTGATTAATTAACCACATGTAGAGAGCTTGTACAGGCTAGTTTTGAACGTACACGTGCAGCTGATGTGTGATGATGAAGAGTGAACAAGCTACACAGTCAGTGACTATAAATCTTTTTTACTTAAGTGAACAAAACAATTTGAATCAACAGAAATAATCTGTAACCGACATCTCTAACACTGACCATGAAGTTCAACTGAAGCTGAAGGATTCAGCAGAGTGACCAATAGTGACCAATAATTCTTCCATCATACATTTGCCACCTGAGTGCTGTACTTAGACAGATGGAAAATCTGAGCCTCTCCTGGTCTTTCTGCAGTATCTAATGGACATACTGTATTTCTTTTGATGGTTATCAGAATTTATTCACTAGCTTTCAATCCATATAGCTTAATAACACTGGGACAGAGCCACACCCTGTGACAACACAATGCACTTCAAGAAACGTAACACCTCATAAAAGGTTGAAAACTCCTTAACAGTTCGTTTAGGTTAAAAAAAATCAATTCATGAGTCTGTATATGTTTGCAAAACCTACATATTTCATATTGAGGTTGCGCAAGAATATCAATCTAATGTGATATAGTGAAAACAATAGGATTTTAATTATGTAAAAGCAAAGGTGGTGTTTTATGGATCAGATGATCAGATCAGATGCAACTTTATCTTACATATTTGAGGCTGTGTACAGGATAATAAAAAATGTTTATAAGAGCAAACCAGGAATCATTCCATGGAAATAATTAGCAACAGCAGCTACCAGTGGTTTGTATTCTGTATTCTACCGCAGCTCTACGTACACTTTCAGTTTAGGGAAGACACCAGGCTTCATCAGCTCCAGAAGGTTCACCAGAGTGTCCAGCAGGATGTGAGCTTCGCTGGAGAGGAAGTTCCGCCCACTTGTTACTGCTGCTATGTCTGATTGATGGGAAATAAAAACAAGGCAGGTGACTGTGGGGAGGTCGTATGAAATCGCTGACGCATTTTGAGTTTTTCAGATTATTCTCTTTAATGACCAAGAGAAAAGAAGTGCACAATATGAATTAATCAACATGCTGCGATACAGAAGCTGTGAACTCACTGGTAATGGTTCCAGCCAGAGCCAACACAAACTGGTGCTCCTGGGAGTTGTGGTCCTCAGTTTGAGTTTTCACCTCTGAATCCAAAGACCTGACAAAGCTCTCCAGAGTCTGGCCAGCTACAGTCAGAAAGGACTGCAGCTTCCCCTGCTCCATCAGCACACAGATTATGTCACAGTTTACCCTGGGTGTCATAAGGATGAGTATAACACACACACACAGACAGATATGTGGAGACAACTCACATCAGCCAGCCAGTGTGTGACCGTGTCCTCGGAAGCAGAGCAGCTCCACAGCAGACTGCAGGTCGCAGATCCCAGACCAGAGCAGAAGTCTGCCTGCTGCTGCAGCTCTGCTCCGCTCTGCCACAGCTGCTCACGTAACAGCAGCTTCTCCTAAACACACACACACACACACAGTAGTAATGCACATAATATAATAAATAATGCACAAAGTAAAGCCAGAAAACATGACCTTTTTCAGTGTTATTGTAATACATATTATTACTGTAATAATACTGCCCTGTCTCACCTCTCTCTCTTTCTGACAGTCAGACTGCACTGCATCCAGTCTGGACTGAAGGTGCAGACACTCCTGTCGCAGCTGCTCCTGCTCCTGCACAAGGTGCTCCTTCACTACACACACACACACACACACACACACACACACACACACACAAAGTCTATTTAAGTTTGTGAGTTCAGTTACCCGTGTCATATCTAGAGTGATATCTGTACACTGTAAAAGAGCATTATATTTAAAAATAACACAATAATCTGTGGATTGATGATGATGTAACCATATGGAACATCATTAACTTAATTATTATAGAAAATCTGCTTCAATCTTCAATCGCACGATCTACAGCACTGAAAAGCTTCTGCAGTGAAATAGAATGAGATTTAATACCTGCTTTATAATCATACCTTACTTTTTACACACTTGGTAAGTAATTCTACTCATTGCATTAATTCACTGAGATTTATAAAAAAAAAAAAAAAAAGAACTAATCTAGACCTGGATAAGCAGCAGTAAATGGATGTATGAATGGATGTATGAATCAGTTAGGAAATAACTAGTTTATTGAAGGTCCACATGAATTTTACACAAGACTTAGGACTTGTAATGGTGAGATAAGACAGACCAAGACTTTGTGTATGTAAGTAAAGGTGTGGTAATAATCATATCTACACTCAGGTTCATTACAAGCACATCTTGATTTCCTACTGGCTGGTGCCAATAAACTAGTAACCTCACCACCTAGACATAAGAGTCAGATGAGAGGGAGTGAAATGATGAATCCTACCCTCTCAGCTTATTGGGGGTGTCCTCTTTGTAATGACTCTGGTCTTACAGTAGCATAAGCTAACACAACATGCACCTTTCCTGCCTCAAGGTTAAGTGTAATGGAAGCGCACCTGTCTGAGCTGTTCGAGCTTTGTGCAGCATCTCAATCAGGTCCCCGTTCAGGACTCTGGGCAGGAACTCCCTAAGCTGCATGACTTCTGTGGTTAGCTTCTCCAAATCTCTCTTTCTCACTCTGACAAAGCCATCCTGAAAGAAGAAAGATGGACCTTAAAGCAAACCCGAGTCTGGAAAAGATGTTAAGCTTATATGGGATTTGAGTGGATGTCTCCTTGCCTTTACCTTTCCTCCATGACTCAGAGCCGACGATTTCCCGCCTAATGACGCTGACATTTTATTGTCGGTGTTTACTGTCTTCTCTGGCCTTTACTGTTGAGACTACTTAAATTACCTAAAAAATATTTTCAATGTTTTATGCCGGGAACGAGCCTTGTTCAAATACAATTCTAATTTTCCTTACTTTTGAGTACAGTTTCAAAGTATCCCTCCGACCTCTAGGGGGCACGACGGCGGACGATGGTCCCAACCGGTTTTTAGCCAAAACCGCACAAAGCTAGTCAAATGCTTCTGTTGCCTGACTCCAGTCCGGGTTTTGTGATTCTCCAGCCGGTCGGACAAGCTTATCTCTCTTCCTTTGTGTTTGAACGTTATTTAGTCTGTTTTATGGGACCGGGAACATCGGTGGGAAACGTTTCTGTCCGCCACTTTGATAGTTCACTCATGTCTGTGAGACAAGAACCCGACTTGTACAGTGATGAGGTGTTTATCAGTCGGTTTCCCATCCATCGCGCCTGCCGGGATGGAGATGTTGGAGCTTTGGTCTCACTGTCACAGCAGCTCTCGAACCAGGCTCATTTGACTGCTGAGGACTCCTGCTACGGATGGACCCCCATTCACTGGGCTGCTCACTATGGACAGGTAGAGATTAAGTTACAAGGTAGCTTAAGTGATTTACCAAGCGAAAGGTAATCTCCATACTCTGTCAGCGATGTTTTCTGCTCCGTGGAGACATTCGCTCTGCGTAACTTGGCCACAGTTTACAACACAGTACTTAATTTAACAGCAGTCAACTTGAATCACGGCTTCGCTAATTAACCTTACACATAATTCTTTTCAGCTTACATGGCGGTGGACAGTAGCGACTAACATAACCATTTCAGAAATTTGATATATTATGGAAATAATGCACTGTTACTAAAGTCAGCCGCAGCAGAAGCACCCGCCGTTTTTCCTTTCAGTGTCGTTTACTGCCCTAATACAGTTATGTCTGATTGTTAATGTACAATAAAGTTTTTTAGAAGAAAAAATAAAGTAAGAAGTTGCAGCATTTCTATTGGTTCCAGCGCAGCCAATGGCTATTAAGGCGCCAAAACATTACCAGGAAATCAGGAAAAGGTCATGTTTACTTTATGATAAACGTACAGCTTTCACCTAAAACAACATCCAACGTGTTTTAACATTTTCTACATTAGAATAAACTTATTTCAGACTCAGTAATGATAACAGTCTTAACAGAGTTGCAAATAAATGTCACCAGAGTCTATTACATTTAAAACCTGGTATTTCTTTACAGTTAACACTCAGCTAAGTCAACAAAACCATAGCCTTCCGCTGCTTTATTTACAGCAGCATCTCTCAACGTTGGGGGAGATTTGTAACAATAAAAGCAATTGAGTGCACACCAGAAGACAGTCAGAATTCTTTACCATTTCATCAACACAAACCTGATGTTTGACGATTCACTTGACTCTCATTATTGCCCTGTTCTCTGTTTCACACACACACACAGCTGGAGTGTGTGGTGCACCTGGTGCAGATGGGTTGCGAGGTGAACACAGTGACCAGCCGCTTCAACCAGACACCAACACACACTGCGGCGTTCGGAGGACACCCTCACTGTGTGGTGTGGCTGACCCAGGCTGGAGCTGACATCAACAGGCAGGTCAGTCCTTCAACACTGTATAACAGAAGTATAACCAGATGTGTACTGTGCACTTACATTTAAAATGTGTCATATATGTGTCATATGTCTGTTATTTTGCATAGAGACAGGCTACACACTCTACTATTTGTAATGTTCTGAGTGGGTACAGCTTGTCTTGTTCACATATGCAATGCTGTGTTTGTAATAGCTTCCATTATTACCTTTATAAATGGATATCCCAATAGAATTTTCCGTTGTGTTTTCAGGATTTTGTAGGTGAGGCTCCCATTCACAAGGCAGCTCGATCAGGTAGCTTGGAGTGTGTCCAGGTCCTGTTGATAGCAGGTGCTAAACCACAGTAAGTATCCTGCCGTCTGACCTGTGTGCACCAACACAGCAGCTCTGTCATGTTGAGTGTGAACCACAGCAGCAGCTACACCTGTCCCAGCTCAAGTGTGGAGGCTAAATCTACTCATTAGATTTGGTAGTGATAATCACAGCTCCAGTCCTGTTTCACTGTTTAAAGATACACTCTCTGATTTTGGTGGACAGTCTTCCCAGCTCATTGCTGGTATCAGCCATCCTTCAAACAGTCGTGACCCAGCAACAGGCTGTTTACAGTGAAAATATTCCAAAGTAAATCCAGAGGATTTTAATAAAATGGCAGTAGGCAGCATCATATTTATCCACTCATTTGCATTTCCTGCATGTTCTGCACAGTTTGATCAGAGGTCTAACTTCAAAAAGTAAATCTGACAATAAAGATATCCTGAATAAACAACAAACTGAGTTTGGCCATCAGCCCTATGCTTTCATACTTTCTTTTCATGCTGATCTCCAGTATTTCCTAACATTGCAGAAGTTCTGCTGCTGTGGTGTAAGTGTATATATTTTCTGTTTTCATTAAATCTCTATGTATTGCTAATGTCACATCAGCTGTTTGGAAGGAAACAGGCCACACTTGCTCTTATACTTATCAACTACATTGTCAGCGTTCTTCATAATAGTGTAGGCAATTTTAATAATGATTATTATTTTAATTATTAAATGACATAATGCTATATATATATATATATATATATATATATATATATGTATGTATGTATGTATGTATATATACCATTTTGCACAGTGTGATATGACATGATCTTGTTAGACTAATTTCTAGAGAGTTTCTTAAACACAGAGAATGTACTGAGAACAGGTGGCATTATCTTACCACCCTCAGGTGAGTTTAATCTGATTCTACCTGACATGATGTTTTTGTAATATACAACAAAGTAGTGTAGTTAATGATATCCTCCCCCACAGCAGGATTTAAAGTGTGGAAATATTCCAGATGTTTTATTGGCTGTTCTCTTCCAAACCAGCTGATTTAAAGTGGAATCATACAACTGAGTCATATTTTCTTACAGTCATAGTTCACAATGATAGTAATGTTATTTGTGTGTGTTGTTTTTTCCTCAACAGCTGCACAGGTAAAATGTTCTTATATTCATGTTAGAGTTAGTCAATGAGAATGTTGATATTATGCAAAGGCGGAAAAGCTCATGTGTTTCTATTTACATGTGGCACACTGACAAAAGGTGTTAGTTTCACTTGGAGACAAATATGGAAATGTATGTATGTAAATTCAAAGTAGATCTAAGACATCTACAATTACAAAGGAGAGGGTGAGAATGAGATCTGATTTCTGATTATGAATGTCTTCATTTGGAATTATTTTTTCAAAAACACTGAATGTTGCTACTAATACAAAGAAGGAGAGCCACAGATATTCCAAACATATAAAAAGAAAGTTACTCCAAAGAAGGACAGATGTCACCTCTGCCTGCGGCTGATGATGGTAAAACTAAATCTGAAAGCTTCAGAAAACTGCCTCCATGCCTTTGTCCTTCTTTGAAGTAACTTCCTCTTCATCTGATTTATAAGTGGAAAGGTTTTGGATTTCTTTTTGATTTCTCTTGAAAAGCAGATTCAGTACCTGTCTCCATTTTACTTAGGCTCTTGTCTTGTTAATTCTGATGCTTTTCAGAACATTGCCTATTTTTTTTTAGCAGAATTAGCACAATTGAGAAATGAGCAGAATGACTCTGTGCTTCCTAATCAGCATAAACACAGCCGAGGCCACGACTGAAGTGAAATTAAATCAAGTTATGTTTAATTGAAATAACATTTGAATACAATTTGAATTATACATTCAATTAAGGTTATATTCAGGATGAAATAAAATTATTAATTAAATCAAAGATGAGATCTGATTGATCTGTGTTTACTTTTAGAAAAATGAAAAAGAAAAAAGTGTTGATTTTGACTTTTTTTTTTCAAGCTAAAGACAAAAATAAGATATTTTTTATTATAGAGTCAAAAACTGCAGATATAAACTTATAATTAAAGTCGACAATAACTCAGAAACTAAAAACCTGCATTTTTACTTCTCTGAAGCCGGTGTCACATCATATACTGTTGCCACCATAAAGTGTGACTGCAGGGGGCACTGTTGCATAGATGTTACTCTGTTAAAGTGGTTGTTCCCACTGTAATTATGGCTTTAAAACTGGTGAAAAAAAGGTGTGGTGGCTGACAATATTTTAAAGCTGCGTGCTGACACATGTCATCAGTAACTGTGACCGTCACTCTGCTGTACCTCAGTTGAGCTGTATCTGGAACTAGATAAAAATGCCTCATGCAATATTTGTCAGATACTTTAACATTTAACTGACCTTTTTAAAGACTGAACAACATCAAAGTATTAGAGAGAGTATTAGATTAGATTTTTTTTGTGGTTGTTGCAAAATTGTTTCTCAATTTGAATTTTTTCATAAATTAAAAATCAATAAGCTTCTTTTTTCCATTTTTAAATCCTAGTTCATAAAGAGAATTAAAAAAACATCACTACACATGCTACATTTAAGGAATTAAGAGTTTTCACATGGTAATGTCGACCGATTTTAACTGTCTACACAATTTTATTTTGTATTTTTCACATACATTTCCTGTCCTGACAGTGGAGCTGACTCTACAGAAGAGGCCTGCAGGCAGACCCCTCTCAGTTTCAGGGTTTTCTGCTGCCCCCCAGTGGCCAAAGTATCAATGAACGCAGCTTTAGTATTTAGTTAATGCTAATGTCGCCTCTTTTTTGCGTGTACTTTTTTTTCCCGGTAGAGTTGGTATTGGATCTAACTTCAAGAGAAATCAAATGTGTGGGGGTTGATCTGGACACATCAGTGTCAGTAAATACACATCATGAGCTTTTCAGTCTCGGGGACTTTGACAGTCAGTGACAGTAAAGAGGGTCTGTAGAAACTTGTTCTAGCTGACTTTTACTTTGACACTGTTTAATTGGTCCTAACATATTGTTACATTCTGAACTCAATATTTCCATTTGCTTTTGGATCTTATGCTATATTATGTAAAGAAAGGATAACCATGAGCTTCATTTTCAAACTGTGCTGGCAGAGACAAACACCCTGCACGTTCTGATGTTTTACAGCTATTGAATTTGAACATGATTTTCTCAAGTAATCCCAGAAAGAGGGAGCAATCCATATAGGCACTGCAGAATCTGGCACACGTGCATCAGCGAGCATCTTACAGTTGTGGCAATGAGTGTTCACTATCGCTTCCTACAGTTTCTGCAACTGGCAAACTGGCGAGGTATTTCCTGCAGTGATTGGTTTCAATGCTAAGAAAGCACTGATAGTCATGTGTAGACCTGCATGCTTAGCTTACAACTAACTGTTTTCAGACACTGTGCAAACAAACTGTGAGCTTATGGACACGCCTCAGGAGTTAATGTAGAGATCACAGGGAGCTCAGTCAGCTGGAGGATTATTGTACTGTAGTGGATGATGTGAAAAATTAAAGCATGTCAGGAGATGTAGAAAATGAAATGCTTCTTTTAACAGTTTCTTAAATAAATATCACGATTTGACCTCTATGGATGTTAACAAAGGGTTTCTACACAGTGTGACAAAATAATCTCCATTTACTAGCTTTTTCTAAGCTTTCATCCACATCTCACATTAGAAAACCTCTAGTCTCGATCTGTATGTGGTCACACAGTAACATCTGGCCATATGTGAACGATGTGATGACATCTGAGGCATCACTGTGATGACTGGACAAACTCCATCCAATGTTAAAGTCTAAGGTCAAAGGTCAGAAGAAGCTAGTAAGCAGATTTTGAATAAAGATTTTTTATACTGATCCCAAAATCAAGAAGCGTCCATGCTCAGAACTGTGTAGGAACTCTGATGAAGCTTCTCTCAACACCAGACAAGATGCTTTTTCATATTTACTGTAGATGATGATCAAATAAAAAAATGTCTAATCCTAAAAATGAGTAGTTATTCTTTAACAGCAGGATAAATGCTTTTTAACTATCAATTATCCATTAGATATCAGCTTATCCTATAGAGGGTTGAGGGTGCTGGAGCCTATCCCAGCTAACACTGGGTGAGAGGCAGGGTGCACCCTGGACAGATCACCAGTAAGACTGAACTAAGAACAGTATCACAAATTTCTACTCAGGCTTATGTTAAGACACACAGGTCAGTCAGGGTATGTACTGGCCAATATATTAATATCAGATTTTTCTTAACTGTCAAATATCAATATGAATATTGGCTCTAAAAAATCCACTGTCAGCCTCTCTGATGCCAGAACTTGGAGATTTTAGTTGATGTTTAGTTGATCATTTTCATTTTGTCTGGTATTGAGGAAGATTAATAACATTGAAATTTGATTATTTCACACTGTAGTTAAGAGACATTTCATTTTATGTAAATGACTTAGAGGGAGGGTTACCTAACTAATGACTCAGTTAACAGGACTGTGATCTTTAAACTGCACATTCATCTGAAATGTACTTTACTGTCATGTTTAGTTCTATAGAGGAAAGATCTTCTATTGTTAGCTTTCATCTTTAATCCTTTTTTATCTTGGATGGCTTAGATACTCTCTAATGTATTCACAAATATGGCCTGTATTCTATTTACTCATCTTTTATTATGAAATGAGGTTTTATTCATTTAGTAAAGTGAATGTGTTGCAGAGGGAGGTTGTCAAGACCAGAGTAAATTTAGCATATGTTGATACATTCTCTCTGATGATGACAGATTTATCTGATACCTGTTGATGGGTCATGATGATCTCTCCCTGCAATACTAGGTCCTCTTATTTTCAGGCTTATATGTAATCAGAGTCAGTGAGGAGTGCAGGATGCAGTCAGGCTGTTAGAGATGAGACTGTGACGTCCAACAGGAAGCAGTTTTCCTCACTCTTACTTTTTGTTGTTCAGTTTAAGGAATGCCAGCGGGCAGACCGCAGCAGACCTGGCCCACGCTCAGGGCTTCCTCGACTGTTTCCGCTTCATCTCCAACGCCCAGAAGCACCTGCTGCAGCTCAGCGGGCTCCATGTGAACGGAGCGCAGGGTGACAACAACCCCTGTGGTCAGGGCCTGCTCGGCAGGAAGAGGCTGCTGAACGCTGTGGATTCTGGACACATGAAGAGAGCCAGGAGAGCTGACAGTAAGAAACGTGCTGGTGTTTGGAAGCATTGTTACTGCACTACACACTGTGAGCCACATAGGTTTATTTCTATACAACAGACTGCTGTGTTTGCTGTATTTAACAGTTATTTCCATTGCTAATTAATCTATATTAACTTTACAATGAACATTTACATTAATGCAAAATAGAAAACATACTGGATGTCTGACTACACCACTTAAAATTATTATCCTGTCACCTCCTGTGTGGCAGTGCTGAGATTCATATATGCTCTCTCTTGATGAGGTACACCCATATAGTCCAATGCAATCCAGTATAACAGCTCTGTCACATATTCTCATTATATCAATCTTAAAATGGCTTTGGTGTATAAATGTGTGTGTTAGAGAGCACTTACAGTGCATTGAATAAGTGCTGTACGAATGTGTGTGTGAATGGGTGAATGTGACGTGTAGTGTGAAGTGTTTTGAGTGGTCGACACAACTAGAAAAGCGCTAAATAAGTGCAGTCCATTTACCATTTAAAACTTTCTGTTTGGTGTTAATTAAGCTATATCCTTATTACTTGTAGTCAGTGGTGTTGTAAATGGGGTGGACAGAACATTAGAAACACACAAGGCTGCAACTACAACCTTAATAATAAACAAATATACAAAGATTACTACCAGCTCATCATTATTATCTTTGTAAAAGTAAAATTCATGACTGAGCTGTTGTATTGGATTGCATTAGATTTCTCAGGCGTCCCTAAAAAAAAGTGGCCACTGAGTGACTGTTCTGCTGCTCAAAGCTATTGCTCCTTATGATTATTGCTGCACAGAAGCACAAACAGAAATCTCTCATGATCAATAACCCACACTGTGGTCATTTTGGTAGAAAATGTATTTTTCAGGTCTCTATCACTCACAGAGAAATACTGGTGGAGAAATAACTTTGCTTCAAGATCTTTCAAATTTCAAAACTAGTCATTACAGCCATCAAAGCCCACAGTGTACTCCTTCTACTTTTTGTTTTTGTTGTATTCAAATAGCAGTTCACTGGTTTATAAAATGACACAGATCCTAATGTAATTAGCCCCTACCACAGCTGTTCGATGCTGTCATTCCCCTGCTGCAGATATGTTGGTGCAGACACACAGCAGTGGAGGTGAGGAGGTGGAGAGCATGAACACAGAGTCTGCACAGGAGCTCAACTCAGGTGAGACTGGAGCTTCTATGTGATTGGTCCCAAATGTTGTTGCTCATGAAGAGACCTGCTTCTGAACTGTGTTTTTAAAAAAGCAGATGATGACACCAAAGCCATCAGCATCATCAACGGCCATCATCACACACTGCCTTATGCTGCCCAGGATGACCCTGACCCAGACAAGACCCTCCCCTCGACACCTCCCCCTCCGGCCAATCAGCCGCCGCTGGCATCAGCAGCGCCCGCCCAGCACTCCTCAGCTGACATGTAAAACCACCAAACCCGAATTTAACGCTCACGTGTCCCACCGGCCGGCCTGGTGGACGCTGATGGGGACGGACTGCGGGGACTTCCAGCATTACGGACACTACCACGGCTTCGGAGACACGGCGGAGGAGCTGAGCGACAGCAGCCACCTGGAGCACAGCAGCAGCGTCCAGGCCGAGCACAGATACAATGAGCGGTAGCCGCGCCATCCTACCGCGGCTCATAAACACAGAGGTTAGAAACAGGAGGGTTGTCTTCTATTATGCTCTCTTCACTTTAAAAGCAATGTTGACATTTGGGATAAATCATTGGCTGCCATACTAGTCACTACATGAATGCCATATATGATGATATGTTCCTGGTTTAGTGAAATAGCTTCACATCCTTAGCCCAGAGTAGCTTGACCAAAACAGAAAGAAATCTGTCCCCAAACAACTGAAACTGTAGCTAATGTATTGTCCACTGATCAACCACAACATTAAAACGCACTGGTTGGATATTAGCACTATTGTCTCTGATGCAATAAAAGAAAATAGAGGAGCTGCTAAGTTGTAAATCGGTTTAACTATAAATACTTATAAACACACTTGTTAATACCAGTAAGTGGGGCACAGCTGATCCCTCTGAAGTCCTGTCCTCATAGTGTGGCAGCCTGGTATCAGTCCTGTCTGAATTTAGATAAATACAGGTGACTCATAGGTGTTGTGGTGACTGTGGTGTTGCAAATAAATCAGACGGGTTTGGAGCTGATCTAAGGTCTTATTTTTACTCTGTTTGTAGCCTTTGTGATAAGGTAGAATGGACATAGTCCAGAGCTACAAATCAAACGTATCGTATTTGACAAAAAGCAAAACAGCACTGGATAAATTTTGCTCAGTTGTTCGAATGTAACTGATAACATTCTTCTCATCTGACTCTTGGTTAGACAGCTAACTTTACCCAAAATGTTAGAACCTGATCCTTTAAAGCTCCAGTATTTGTGACACAAATGTTGTTGGATTTGTACAAAATGAAAGTCAGACTTTTGACTTATTGGCTCTGGACGACTGTTCTCGACTGGACTAGTTAACCTTGACTCTGGCTAGGTACCACCTATAAATCAGTCAGCTTGTCAGCTGCTCATTTCAACAGAGTATTTTGCCTTTGAATCCTTTATTCAGTTCTTCAGTAAACTGGAGGTGTGGACTGTGGCTCTGCACACAATAGCGACCATCAAGAGGTTCTGTCACCTTCTAATCTCATACACCTCACTGATGAAATTGAAACAAACACACACACACAGATTACTTACATATTTTCTGCATTTACAACATTGATCTTTATTGGTATACTGCTACTGCTTACTGGTTTGCTAATAGGGCTGTTTGGTTGGGTTATGTGTTTTGTGTGTGTGGGTGTGTGGACAGTGGTGTATGGTGGTAGGGCTGTCCTCGTGCTTAACGATGTGCAATATTGGGGACTGAAACTGGCGCCCTGCTGGCCTTGATCTGCAAAAGGAAAGCGTTATTGGTTTGTGTTTTGTAATATTTGAAATCATTGTGTTTATGTTTAGAACAGATGAATGTCTTTACTTTCGAGCTGTACAATGTTTTATAAAGCATACTGTAGGCTTTTGAGATCTTTCCTCTGAGTGACAGCGATATATAGACAGTGTGCTTTGTCTGTTTGTAAACTACTATGTCAACTCTGTGGAATGTACTATTAAAAGCAACCATTTCCTGACGGCTGTTTATACTTGTTCCTGGTTGGCCTCTTTCTATTAACCTGTTTTGCAGTTTTCATGAAGCAACGATCGTTTTATGGGCACAGTAATAAATTTACCACTACAACTGTGTGGAGCAGAAAACATCAGAATGAACATGTAGGCCATAAGGTGGATGAGCTACAGCAGAGAACCACGTCCGTATGTTATGTTATGTTATGACCTCATGTCTTGGTTTTTGCTCTGATGTACTCTGGCTGAGATCTTATATGAACAAGTGTGCCTTTCAAATCATGTCAATAAGCGAACTTACCACAAGTGGACTCTGATCAATGTTGCTGCAGCTTATCTGAAGATGGTGAAGAGAAATGGAGGAACTGAACTAAATTTCCACAGGTCATAGTAGCGTTTGAGAATATATGTCAATGTGATATTTCAGCTTTTCTTTTCTAATCAGCTCCCTATGTGGATATAAAAGGCTCTAAGCCAACAAAAGCACAACAATTATGAGTTTTGACCAATTAAGCACAAATAAAACATACTATATTAATACCATTTCTGCCAATGTTACTGAAGAAAAGTCATTAGAGAGAGAGAAAAAGGTTTAGCAGTAAGGAACAAACCAGTGCTGCTCAAACCCTACTTACTATCTAACCGACTCCATCCTGGCGAAAATATATTTAAATGCTTTGTTCTAAATCTTAAATAATACTCGTCATAAATTATAAAAGGTCAGTACAGCTTACAGTTGAATCTGCGACCCGACATACAGCATTTCATGAAAACATGATGCAGAAGTAGCTCAGACAAAAAGCTGTAAAGTGAAGCTGGTGTATCGCAATATTATCAGCTGAATGGTCTTCACCGAACTGGCTATGCTGGCGTCCAAGCAGCCGAGCCGTCTCTGAGCATGCCGTCTCTGGTGTCAGGTAAGCCCTGACCTCATGCTCCCAGTCAGACTTTAGACCACCTCGCACTGGGTCGTGGAGTTCAGCAGGCATGCCTCCTTCTCGGCTGCTGCTGAGCCATCACTTGGCGCCAACTGGCAGATGAGAGTTCTGGTGGCGAGGTTTCTGCAGGTTTGTCTGTATCTGACATCAGTGTGTAGTACTGTGTCTCTGAGGTGGACAGGGGTCAGTTTCTTTTGATCAGTGTGGTCCTTCTCTCTGCAACCACGCTGAGTGTGTGGGATCAGTTACTGAGAGACCTCAGGTACTGGGCGATGCGTTCAGTGGGGCTCGGCTGGATGCTGTCTGTGCTGGGAGTGGTTTTAGGAGACTCTGACTACTGAGCCGTCGACAACTGTGGGACAATCTGATGAATCCTGACTGAAGGATCACAAACAGGCAAAAGAACACTGTAGCACCATCATTCTGAAAGAGAACCCACTTTGTATGCTGCACGAGAACATGCACAGAGCCTACCTGTTTGCGTTTTCATCACTCAGTCTGTTGGGCAGTGATCGCTCACTCTTCTCCCGCTCAGCATCCACCAACCTGCTTTTGGTTGCTTCCAGTTCTGCCTGCGTACAATATATCACTGTCAGCAGCGACAGAACTGGTGATATCTCTTATCTGAGTGTACCATATGTATCCAGCTGAAAATAACAATGTAAAGTCAGATATTTTTTGAGGTCAGTGTCTCCATTACAGCATCTGTGCCCTGGAACAAATTTACAGACACTTGCTCACACACTACTTCATAACCCTTTCGTACATGAATTATAAATCTGATCAGTTTTGTTCTTTAGAGCATAGCTCTTCATCTAGTGAACAGATGATTAATTGTAATTTCCTCCTTATATAGGTAATATTTAGAAATTTTAACAATGTTATTACTCCATAGATGTTGCTGTTACCATTTTTTTTTTAACTACGGTGATCTCCTTCTACAGAAGGACGATAGAATATTCTGAGCTGCTCAGCATTCTAATATCTGTCGGCCATCTTGGTTTCGAAATTTGTGTTTGTGTCCAATGTGATGGCTGATGTGCAACTTTACCATCAAATACATGCATAACACAAAGAAAGTTTTTAATAGCTGTCCTCTGTAGTGACCACTATGTTGTAGAGGTTAATATCATTATAAGTCCAAACACTATATCATAGTTACCTCAAAATGATGCATTTGTATTTGATGTGCAGAATTTCTCACAATTCTTTGTTAACTAAGTGAAGAGCCTTATAAAAAATGCTAGTTTTATATCACAGATTTATGCTAAAAAATATTTTAAACACTAATTATTATAATACTGGTAAGAAATCTGTGTGTTGTATTATATGTTGTATGATCATCACACAGTAGATGACAGATCTCAGTAAGTTTGAATACAACGAGAACAAGCGTTCTGGCCTCTCTGCGACTCTGTGTGTCCTGAAGGGCTTTCCGTAGTTCGTGAAGTCTTCCTGGAGTTCCTGCAGTCGGGACTGAGCGGTGGTGACTCTTCCTGCAGAGTCATCACCTGGAGACATGTGATTGGTGTCATTCCTTTATTTTTATCATATCAGACTTACGACAGAGTAAAACACACACAGACACACACCGTTACCCTCTGAGTTGCACAGTCTCTCATTCCTTCCTCTCTGCTTTTTCTTTCTCCTTCTCCTGTAACTGCTGGCTCAGAATCCTCACCTGCCTGACACACACACACACACACGTAAGTTGGGATCACTGAGCTGTGCGTGTGTGTGTGTGTGTGTGAACATGCTGCAGTTGTGTTACCTGTGCAGCTCAGTGTTCTGGCTGTGGAGGGATGACAGGTCTGGAACACTGTCAGTCTGGCTGTTCGAGCTCCCAGCATTCATCAGTGGTGAGGACACTGTCTGCTCCAGATGACTGAGCAACTTCTCTGCTACACTACCTGCACACACACAGTGGATTTTAGGGGTTTTACTGGTTTATATCTCATAGTACGTAGTACAGTGTGTGTGCAGCACAGTGAGCACTGTACCTTGTCCAGCGATCAGGGCCCGGAGTTCCCCCAGCAGATACTGAACCGTCCTCGCTCTCACTTCTGTCTCTGCACTGCAGTTTTCCCAGCTGAGTGTGTCCTGAGGGATCTTATCAGCCTGTCCAGGCACCACATGCATGTTTGACATCTTCATGGTGCAGGTGTGTATATGAGAGAGTGTGTGTCTGACAGCTGTGTGTGTGTCTGCAGCAGTGTTTTGGGTATTAGTGTCTCTCACATGCACACACTCGTCCTCGTCTTCTCTGACACATTCTGGTTTAGAGTGTGTGTGCGGAGCCTCAGAGGCAGACAGCTGGCCTGAGTGAGAAGACGACTGGAGGACAGACCGGGGTGGATGGACGGAGGTGATGCGGGGATCTGAGTGTGGAGTGGAGAGACGGAGGTCTGGGACGGAGGTCTGGGTGGAGGGACGGTGGGGGAGAGGTGCTGATGCATTTGGCCGAGTGAGGGAGATGAGTGAGACTGCAGCAGGGGGTGAGGTTGCCTCAGAGGTGGATGCAGCTTCACTCCTGAGTGTGCAGGTGGAGCAGTGAACTGACGTGTTCTTGGAGTTGTGCTGCCTGGTCCACGCTGGCATGACTGAGAATTCTTCTGGACTGGAAGGAAGATGTGGTAACATTAAGCAGATTTTATTAGAGGACTGAGTCATCACCTCTGATGTTTATGCTGCAACTACAGTACATATGCCTGTAACATTTTCTGCTGCACCCACCTTCTCCTACAACCTCTGTATCAAGCCAGTCTGGACTTTATTCTTGACTGAATTTCTCTGTAAATTCTACAGATATCAAAATGATGTCTGCTCATTTGTAAGAATCATGCATGAATTACCAAGTTACTTATATTCCATAAATACACTTAATATAATCCATGGCTGGGGCTCATAACTACTCTACAGAGAACTGGCTTTGAGTTTAGGTGCAACCTTAATTCCAGTCATTAAGTGGTCAATAAGGCAGTTGGTTTAACAAAAGATAGCCTGTAATTAAAGTTAAAGTTGAATGAATATCTCACACAACATTGCAGCTCATATGAAATGTTATATAAATATTAATTATGAGGTTAAAATGCATGGATTCACAGTGACACTGGGCCTTAACTACCCCAGTAAGGTACATTCATATTTCATGGTGGCTTTTTAGATGAACACTGTAGCACGTCTGTGCAAGAGTATAACAGATTTAATAAATATGTAGGGTTTTGGACTTTTTTGCTCACATTTTGATTTTAATTATTGCTTTGGTTCCAGATGTAACTCTCTGCTGCTGAGTTTGAGGCACCAACACTTTGATTCTTTTTTCAGCACAAAAAGCTTCAAGAGGCTTCACTAAGTCTCTGTTGTCTCATCCTTAACATTTTGCAGTTGTGTGTGATTCATTGTCCCCCTTCTCACAATATCAAGTAAACTAAACGCACACCTACCAGTCTTTTTTGGTAGTTTCTTGAGGGTCTTCTTCCCCAGTGAGGTGGATGGTCTTGATTTGGCTGCTCCACCCGTCACTGCTCTGGGAGGGCTTGGCAAGGCTTTTACACACATACATAAACACAACTTTATGCCATTATGACAGAACAGGATTTTGTGTCATCAGATAAATCATACAAGATCATCAGAACAGAGAAGCTGCAGCTAGAGGACGGTTGGTGTGATGGTTGAACGCTGTCTGACCTGCCTTTTCTGCCTGAAGGATGCCATTGAGCAAGGCAGCACAGCGGTCCAGACCCTTATGGAGATTAGTGACCTGAGAGGACAGAACACAGCTGTGAGCATTAGAGGGTGACACAGGGGTGGATTTTCATTCCTGTCCCATCCCACTCCCACAAAAATAATCCTGGCCCGTCCCAGTCCCACACTGTAGACAAAGTGTGAAAACAGTGCTGTGTTTTTCAAGACTAGAACTCAATGTCTTTAGCATCAACATCTTTGATTCACAGGTTGGTTATTCTGCTCAATATGTCCTCTCATGTCTTCGGTGTTGACTGTTCATTACCTGGTCCTCTGAGTCCGTGGAGTACAGAGAGTAGGCCGGCTCAGGGCAGGCTGATGAGACTGGATCTGGAGTCACTCTGACAACCACAAGTTAGAGGAGCACAGAACAAGGAATTAGGGATGTGCTAACAGGAATATACAGTGTGTATGACAAGTATGTACAGGAAAAACTTTAAAAAGAATGAATAAAAGCCAGAATACTCACTGTCTTTTGGCCTGCTGCCCTTTCCCTCCACCTGTCAGCCTCCCTGATGTCACCACCTGTCAGTCACAACCAACACGCCACAGTCAAACAGGCCATTCTTCAGACTTGTCAGTAGCCAGTTCATTACATTATTGGAGCAAATATAATGTTTATGCATTAGGTTATGTTAATAAAATCTTCATTTAGTCATGTTCATTATGCTGAGAGATTTAAAACTGGACTGGGAACAGTTAGTCTGTACTTATATTTAGTATGCATTGTGCATTGACACTAGCATTATTTTTCTCTTACATGTATGATAAATGTAAAAACAACCATGCTGAATAACTACAACTACAGCAGATGAGAACATTAGCTCGGATAACTGACATCTTGTTGACATTAACAGCTAATAATGTGTCTCGTGCCCACGCAAACAACAGAGCGTGTGTCATTGTGTCATGTGTCAAGTGTCATTCGCACTCAAACCAGTTGAAAATTTCTCATGTCTTTGTTAAGTAACTCTCTCATAATACAGCACTGACAAACAGTTAGCTACAGTTATGTGACAATATTGAGTAAAGTTTGACATTTGTGAGTCTTACCTTGTGTTTAGCTGCTTTCATGGCTTCACCGACACAGCTCCGCCGAGGTTGAAACTTTAGCCTGCTAGCTTAAACCGTCCTCTACTGTGCTGTCAAACAGAGCAGACTGTCTGGTTCGATTTTTAGGTTTTAAGTGTTTTCTCCGTGTATGGCTTTACTCCATTTCTACAGGTTCCGGTTGCAACACAAGTTTGAAACATGTAGCTGACCAATCAACTGGTCCTGTTAGAATGACGTAGGCGGGGCTACAGGACCAGGAAGGAGGTGTTCCACTGACTTACTACCTCTCAGTACAGTACGTCTTTATTAACAGTGGCAGAAACAGGTCTGTTTATCGGGATACTGGAACGTTGATTAGAGATAGTTGGTTGACTACGTTTGATATCTGGATTTCATTGGTCCAGCGTTACTATCACAGTACGCATGCGCTACACTGGCCGTTGCTATGGAGACGATGCCAGTCAAGCTCAGAGCCGCCTAAAGTCTTGAGGTCGAGTCTGGTTTACATTTTATCCACTTAAGATAAAAATAATATTTATTATGTAATGTATATAAATATGTAAATTTAAAAAATCCTATTTGTTCTATTTCTTATAAAAAGGAAGTGATGATAATAGTTTTATGAACTGTTTTATGTTGTGTTTTATCTGTGGCCACACTAAATGTAACCTGTTGTGAGACAGATCACTAACAATATATGCAAGAAAAGCACTACCATGTTAAAATAAAGGGATACTGCACTGTTTTTAAGACCAGAGCCAGATTATTCAGACTGCTAACATGAAGACATTTTGACACAGGAAATCAGTTTAAATATTCAGTGATATTTTTGTTGTTGTTGTTGTTGTTGTTGTTCAGTAAAGACTAAACCTGGGGGCAGACATACCAGTGTAAATATCTAACATACGTTTCTGTGAATATATTTCTTTCCCCAGGCACCCAGAAACCAACCAGCACTGTAGAAGAGAAACAATTAGTTGATTAATCAAATAGATTATCAATTAAAAAATACAATTCTGATAAGCAATTCATCTTTCAAGCAGCCACTGCAGTCCTGAGATGGAACAATACCACCTGTGACTTATTTCACTCAGAAAAACTGAAGTGATTTGATAAAACTCAATGTTACAACAAATGATCCCAGTATTTCTGTTTGTAATCAATACAAACAAAGAAACTGTTGTAGAAAAGGTCTTGAGGACGAGGGGTCTCAGGAGAGGATTTTTTATTAATACAAAAAGACCTGAGTTTGTCTCTGCCGAGTACAGAACTGCGTAGGTATTATAGTGCATAGAACTACATAGTGCAAATATTTGATTATCAAGCCTCTCTCCTTTGTTGAAATCTTCAATCAATATGGCTGATTGGAGATCAGACCACATGGGAACACATTATTACTTTACATGATAAGCTGTAAGATAAAAAAAGTGTTCCCTGATGTGTTTTCTTGGTCCCGCCAACACTTCCTCACTCGTCACTAATAGTCTTACAGTGATTATATAAGAGTTTTAAAAATCTGTTCCGGCTCTGAAATCTTAAAGGTTCCTTAAAATCTTCCAATTTGAGAAACTGCCTGTAAAAAAAAAAAATCTGAGGGGTCACTCAGGAGTTTTAGATTTCTTCATCATCTCTGCTGTCGCACGATACCAGGCTCGGAGGTGTCCGCACGAGGAGCTTCGACTTCTGTCAGAATTCTTGGTCGGTCACATGGTGGTGTCCCCGCTTTCTCCCCGACTTTCTAAGCCAATAAATGACCCCGATGAGGAGGAGGAGGAGGAAGAACTGACAGCCGCACACCGCCCAGAGGATGGTCATCACTGAAGAGAGAGAGATAAAAGAAAGCAAAGGACAAGAAACACAACTGATCAGTTGTGGAACAGTGTGTGTGTGTGTGTGTGTGTGTGTGTGTGAATATCTCACTTTTATTATTCCCTTCAGAGGGCAGCTGACACTCTTTGCGCCGGTCGTCTGAAATGGAGAGCTTTGTGATTCTCACAAAGTCCTCCAGGGGGCAGTCAAGGGTGCAGCCTGGTAACTGCAGTGGGTACGGATCCACTTTGCTGTCGTTCCGGTAAAACATGGACACTGAAACAGAGCTGGAGGCAGAGAGAGGAGGGAGACATCATGTTTATAATCCACGTTTGACAAGATGTCAAAGTCTAATGTCCACCATCACAAACAGTCTATACTTTTTTGTCATTTCTTCCTCTCTTTCTGGTATTAACTCCTTAATATTGAATTGAGTGTATGTGTGTCAGTATTATACTTGAGTAGGTGTCTACAGTATACTGAGTGTGTGTGTTTTACCTGTCGTCGTCCCTGTACAGCTCAAATATCTGACAGGAGGCATATGGTGGCTGCCTTCCATTGAACACATTCAAACTTGCCTGAAGAGCAGCTATACTGGTGTCATGCTGTGAATTAGGCAAGCAAACACACACACACACACATTATATAAGATTATCAACACCACTCTCGTATCTATATCCTCAAAATGAAGTGACATTAAGCTAAGCTAAGCTAAGCAGCAGCTGGTTAGCTTACTACAAACACTGGAAAAAGGGGTAACAGCTAGTCTTACCCCTGACAACATCATCATTTTGAGCCGCTGTTTTGGGTCTGGGACGGCCATCTTGGAAAGATTCTTCACTATTTCACCTAACAGGATACCTGAAAGACAAAGAGCAGTTCTTATCTCCCAGTTTAATCCTGTATCCTAAAAACAGTCCCCAGCAAATGAACGATTTCCTCCTGTTTGAGTAAGTCAGGCTGTCCTGATACTTTTTTATAAAAGAATCTTTATAGTTGTGAGTCATTAACATTGTTCAACAGCAAGGTAATAATCTGAGAACAGGTTGTTGCTGCACTAACACACACATACCTCCCTGCACCCGGCTCTTTTCTTGTTGTTTGTAGTACCCAAATGTGACCTGTGAAAATCAGACATCAAACTATACTTACAATACTTTCAACTCCAAAATAGCATTTAGACCATCACGAGACACCAAATAAATAAATAAAAGCTAAAATGCTTGTTGCTGCTTTTACCTGAAATGCAAAGTCGATGAGCTCTCTGAGCCTCTCCATCACGTCCCGAGTCACCCAGTCGGGAGCTGTCTTGTTGTGAAGGGACTGGACACACACACACACACACCATGAAAAAACTAAGAAAAAGAAACAACTAAGACAGCATGAGTAGCAAACCAGATAGCCTGACTTCTTCACACCAAGGAACACTACTGATTGAAATAGTGAACTTTTGTGAACCTCTCCATATTAAAAAGTAACTGACTGACTGTGGTGCACAGTCTGATGCACGTACATCTCATAGAGCTTTATGTTTAAATGACTACTTCACATAGAAAGGTCATAGTTAAATGCCATGTTTCTGGGTCCACTGAACAGTTTTCATCCAAAGAGGTGGTTTGTGTTTGTGTTTGTGTGTGTGTGTGTGTGTGTGTGTGTGTTCTCACCTCACAGTAGAGAGTGTCATACACAGTCCAGGCTGACATCACATTGATATTATCCAGCCCTGTTTTATTCCTCACCAGCTCTATGACGTCCTGAAGAGAGGAACACAATAACCTCTGCAACCATATACTCGACACAAGTTTTTATTGATACAGCATTTCACTCGTTTCTTCACAGTGTGTGTGTGTGTGTGTTTATTGTTGATTTAAAGGCATTACTATAATTTTAGAAGTACAAATTCACCTAGCAAAGTCTCACCCACTGTCTCTGACTCACCACATTTGTTTCAAAACAGAGATATATGTACATACAGTATAGATTATCTATAACATAGAAAGACAAATTCAACATTTAACTTTTTGTTTTTATCATCTCTAAATGTCAGATCCTTATATCATAATGTAAATGTTGACACACTACACTGACAGAAAATATTATTCTGCCAAGTAACAAGTAATTTTAAGATAATAATATTTCAATCAGGCCCATTTTATGCTCCTTTTTATGTTATATAACTCTCCCCAGAACTATTATATATTTGGGGAGGGGTGGGATCACCAAGCCCCAACTTTAAACATTTAAAAAATATTGAAAATAATACTGCAGCTGTGTTATCATTTTTGCATCAAAAAACATCAAGTTTAAAACAGAAGAAATCAAAGTACAGTTGTGTTATCACTATGTGATTAAAAAAAAGAGCAAATGCATTTGGAAAGAAAGATGAAGTCAGTATGTGAGTGTTCTCACTGCATTAGCTTGTTTTGCACTTTCAATTTTGCAGCACTCGTCTCATCAAGCATAACCAACACCATGTCTATAGCAGCAGGGAGAAGGAGCTGCCCAGCCGTAGTGTGTGGTTTCTTGGCCTGGGAAATTCTGTATGCAACTTTAATTGCAGCCATTTGTGCTTTGTTGTCGTTAAATATAAATTAATATAGAAAGGAGAAATAAAGAAAAGAGAGAGAAAAACTGTACTTGGTAGTTAGTGGCAACATTCATAAATTCCTGCGTGTGTTCAGTCTCTTCCAACAGATGTTTGTAGTGAGGGCAGTCTCTCTGAGGAAACCAGAGAAGCTAGAAAAAAAGAGAGCAAGTTCAGACATAGTGCTGTGAATCACTTTCAGCCGTTGATGATAAAAATCCACTCACGTACATACCCGTTCTACACTTAAAGGCACAGTGTGTACGGGTATTGGCTGCCACTTCAGGTCGGGATTGAAGACCTGCTTGCCGCTGGGGGGGTAGAGACCTGATGGCGACAGGAGTCAGACTGTTAAGGTGAAGAGGAAGAGTCCTAGAGAGGGAAGTAGTACAGGTAGACAGAAGAGAAGCAGGAGGAAGAGGAGTTAAGTGATGCTCAGACCTGCCAGGTTGGCCTGAGCGCTCATCAGGGTGCGATCAAGGTCTGAGCTGCGGACTAAGATCTGAGAACAAAGAAGCTGTGAGTTAGTGGTCACAGCCTTTAACAGGAAGCATTAAATATGTACAGTCCAAGTCTACTGGAGAGTTTCATCATGCTCCAGGATTTACAGCACCAGTGCTAACCCCGTATAACACCAACATGGCAAAAGGCCCTTCTCCTATTGGTCACCATCTGTGTGGAAGGGTTCTGATGAGGGGTCATGTAGAGTATCCCACCTCATGTCTGTCATAGGATTCCTTGAGGAATCCTGCGTATCGTTTCCTCAGAAACTGGCCCAGCTCAAACTGCTGCCTCATCCCCTCCTACGAACACACACACACACACACACACACACAGAGTGAGAAGAGAGTCACACATTATACCACTTAGCAAGAAAAGCCTTTATAGGCTTTTTTTTATAAATGTATTATGGAACACATAGATCAGTGTTTCTGCTCTTGTTAACTTCACTTCTCTCTCTTCGTGGCTAACCCGTTTTAATTTTATATTATGCAAATTGTGCTATGTCTAGGATTGGTGAAAACCGACCGCCTCTGCTCCAGATTGGTCCACCGTCTCCGTGCACACACCACTCCAGGCGGCCCTGCGCGATGACATCAGCAGTATAAAACCCGGGTGAACCTGCCATTCACGGCAGCTGTGACTGGATGTGAGAAGCTCGCCTCGCTGGCTCCATACTGTTACCTTTGTTATCTTTTTGTTGTTTTATTGTTGCTTTCTGGTTGTGTGAGCAGTCCCTCTTGGTTCATTAAAAAGTTTATGATTTTGCTACAAACTTTTGACCACCTATGTTACGACCCCTTCCCCTAGCCAGCCAGGGTTTTAACAATCAGTGAGCATTCTGAGGTTTGAACAGTTTCCACTGTATACAGGTGCTGTGTTATAGATGTAATGGACTAGAATAGATTTTAGTGAAATGAAACCATCAGTATGAGCCTATGGACAGTTGATTGGTGTGTAGTACTGCACACTATGAACTAGAAATTCAGTTTGTACTGTATTCTGTAGCTAAGATCTAAATACAGTTCAATGCAATACATGATTATGGGATTGTTTTTCAATCTTAACTCATAACCTGCAATAATACATTGCTCCCACCTATGAAGAAGCTCACTACCTCATAGAATGATGTACACATGGCTGCATGAGTGTTATGGATTCTATGGATGGAGTCAGGTCAGCCTGGTTATACCTGTGTTAACTGTCCGAAGCCTTGCGGCCAGGAGCTCTCCTGGTATGGGTCAGTAGGATAGGCTGAGAGTGGTGATCTGTCACCATGCCGAAACACCTGGAGGGGGGAGAGGAGAGATGTCAGCTAACACAGAACTGAAGACACACACTGATTGTTTCATTGAGTGTCAGCAAGTAACACTTTCACTACTACTGTTGAGGTCATGGCT
The DNA here is from genome assembly GCA_033238685.1 of Lates japonicus. NCBI lineage: Eukaryota > Metazoa > Chordata > Actinopteri > Centropomidae > Lates > Lates japonicus. The sequence goes on along the minus strand of BRZM01000071.1, from coordinate 131,753 downwards.
TTAACACAGGAAAAAAGAAAAAAGAAAAAAAAAAAAGGAAACTGAACCAACCCTCATATTCAAAATAAATAGGATGCTACTCTAGGTATCAGTTCACTTTTACAGAATAATCTAAAAGAAACACACACTTTTTCTGCACAGGTTCTTCAACTTCATCATTACATTATTTGGCCTCAAGGCAGCCAAAGTGTTTGTGTTCCCAGCTTGCCACACTGTGTTCTCCATGGGGTGAACAAAGAACTGTGCTACTTTGACATCACCATCATTATTTGCATTTAAAAAAAAAGAAAAAGAAGCAGACACATGAAACTCAAACAACTTTTTAACCCTGCAGAATGCTACAAAATCCTGGCATAATGTGTAATAGTAGGAGATAAACTGTATCATATTGCACATCTTGTCACTGTTGCTTTGTTCTGTGCAGGGAAACATACAAGGAGACACAATAGACTTTTCTACATGAACCATATCATTTTCAGTTTGCTGGCAGAGTTCATCATGATCATCATCATCATGTTTGTTTGGTGGTGTGTGTGCATGCAAAACATGCCTTGTCTTTGTTATATTCCAATTCAAAGGTACACATTCAAAGTAGAACCCAGGTCTTATTTCAATTGAATGCCTCCTCTTTCAACGAGTTAGCTTGTTGTTCTTACACAAAGCCAAACACAAACGAGCTTCGTTAAAAAAATTAAAAATAAGTATAGCTAAATGACTTTTCATACGCCGAATTTACTAGAAGAACCCAAAGATTTCCGCCAGACTTGATTCGTGTTCAGAAGAAATAAACATGTTCACAGACAAAGAAAGAAAACTAAAAAAATATATTGACAGCAGAAGCGTCTGTCCATCCCCAGGGAAAGGGAGGGAAGACGCCGCTCAGTTCGACACAGCTCCCGCACCCTCATACCAGATAAGGAGGTTACTTACCACAGTCACATAGACTAACTTCTTCGCTCCTGCCGCTTGCCCGCAGGCTGACACCACCGTTATAGAAAAGAGCAGCGCAGCGGGCACCATGGCTGCATCCGAAATCACAGTTCAGTGTAGCGGACTGTACAGTAGGTTCATCGCGGCACAGTCTTTAAACACTTCCGGAAACTACTCGTTTTCTCTGCGCCGTTGTTGATGTCATTGCTGTCGCACCATAAAAACACGTTAGATAAACAATCCATAATAAATACTCCCAGTTTCAGCTTTCAGCCTTCTATTACATCAAATGTGAGACTTCTGATATATTTCCTGCTCTGGAATGTACATTTTATTCGTATATTTTATTTGTTTTACTGTATTTTGGCTTATTTTTATTTTCTAATCTCTAAACTCCTTAATAAATAAAATAGTATTTGAATGTCCATTTATGAGTTTCTTTCACTTTGCCTCAATGCTTTTCCAGTATTATGTAAAAAGCTCAGACTTGCCTTGTTTGGCATCCAAAAAAGGTTCTACTGAAAAATAAAAGACAATCTCACAATTAACAAAAATTAAATATTAATTAAATATTATCTCCCTTTCTTATATCTTTTGTGTTAACATGTGTTTTTCAGTGACGATCTGCAGATTTTTTTCGTCCAATCTGTCTGCTTCACTTTTTTTATGTCAGTATTTTTTCAATGTCACTGGTCTCCGGTTTCAATTGTGTGTCAGTGTTTTGATGGTGGAGGGGGAGGACAAGGAGCACTGGTGGGTGGAGTGTGGTGCTCTCTACACACACAGAGACAGGGAGAGAGGAGGAGAGGAAAAGCGAGACATGGCGCACCTGAAAACTACCTTTGACAGGTGTCAGTTCTATGTAATGTTGAGTCCTCCTCAAAGTTCGAAAGTAAAATTAAAAATGTAAGTGTTTAAAGGTTGCCTAATTTCAAAAGACTGAAAGATAAATTGTTACTGAGTCCCTGTGTGTAGAGGCCTGTGTTGTCAGGATCAAATGCTTTTGGAAGTTCGTCAATTCAAGCCTCACATTTAACGCGTTTGACAATAAAGGCAGGTTTTGCTTTGAACGCATTTATTGTTTGACTGTTAGTCAGACACATAACTATGTTAAATGCAAGTGATGATTAAAAAGGAATAAAACAAACAAAAAAACTTTCCATAATGTGCTGGTCAGTGAAGTTGACAGATTATACAAAAGTTGTTTTCCTTGCTTTAACATCTCACTTGACATTTATACCGTTGTTCAGCCTGAGACAAACTATTTTTTTCACTGAAAGAAAACCACGGTGATAAAACTCCAACAAGCTGAACACCTGAAAAGAAAAAGAACTCAGGTCAATGTGTGTGGGTGTGCTGCTACAATAATCTCTCTATTCCCATTCTTCCTCGTCAGCTGCGGCCAGAGCAGCCGGCTGGCTCTTCATCATGTTGTCTTGAAAGGATCCTCCCTGTGGACAGAGAAGGCAAAGTGAGAGCAGATAACTACAATCACCTCACAAAGACTCCATGAGACAGAAAAGTCCAGTCCTGTTACCTTCCTGGAGTCTGTGGAGGCAAAGTTCTTCCTGGGGGGGTTGAAGCCTGTACTGAGGCCGGAGAATGCGTGCTCCTCTAACCATGAGGGCACTTCCTGCTGAGCCTGTCAATCCCAATCAACATACAGAAACTCTCAGCATGTTTCCGTGCACCCTAATATTTCATTATTACTCTGAATATTCTGTTTGCATATTCCAAATTTGGCCTTAGGCTCAGTGTGAATGTTGAGTATTAAGGTGGTGCTGTCTTAACCTTGGAGAGGACTGTGACCAAGGAGCGCGCCAACTGGACGTCAGCATCTGGGTCGTAGAAAGACACCGCCCTCCCGACGTTACCGCAGCGGCCGGTTCTCCCAATACGGTGGACATATTCATCAATGTTGTTGGGGAGGTCAAAGTTCACCACATGCTGCACATCTGGAATATCCAGGCCACGGGCGGCGACAGAGGTGGCCACCAGGACCGGACACTTGCCGGAGCGGAAGTCTGCCAGGGCCTGCTCTCGCTCCCGCTGTTCACGGTCACTGCCGGGGAACAAAACACGTCACTCGTCCGCATTAAAACAATGTGGAAATACAAGTCCCTGAACGCAGCACTTACCCATGAATGCTGGTGGTTGGAACCTTCTCCTGGCACAGGAAAGTGGCAATAAAATCAGCTTGTCTCTTGGTCTCCACAAACACCATGGTGCGCTCCGTTCCTGCAACACCAGTCATCAACACCACGACTGTCAGACGATCTACACCAGCTCATGTGCTCATTAAATGTTTAGAATTTTTTCTGAACATGAAAAATCAAGAGGCTCCAGATAGCAGCCAACAAAACCTACCAGTGGTCTTCAGGAGGTCAAGTAGCTGCTCCCTCTTGGAGAATTTGGTAACTTCAATAAATATCTGCTCCACGTCACTGCAGGCTCCTCCCACCACACCCACAGCCAGGAACAAATAGTCAGTCTTGAGGAAGTCAGCCGCCATCCTGTAAAAACACGCTTCAACATTCATACACGCTAACCAACAACCCAGCTCACACACAGAACAGTAAGTTGTCTACTTTGTCGAAGCTGTGGTTTACCAGGGCACAGACCTTTGGATGTCCTCAGGGTAGGTGGCACTGAACATCAGAGTCTGACGGTCCTCCTTGGATGGCATTCCAGGAGAGCCCACCAGGCGCCGCATGTCAGGCTCGAAGCCCATGTCCAGCATACGGTCAGCCTCATCCAGCACCAAGTACCGCAGCTTCTGCAGCCCAACCTAGAGCACATACACATCTAGTTACATGTTCACACCTTCAACTAAAGACTGAATCACTGGTGTGAACATAGAATAACTAAAAAAAACCAAACACCTGAATTAATTTACCTTTCCTCTTCCAATCATATCCAACAGTCTCCCTGGTGTTCCACACAGTACACTGCATCCCTTTGATATTTCCCTTATTTGGTATCCAGTGCTGACTCCACCATAAACAACCACCGGACGCACACACGTCCTACAATATTCAAAGGAAACCAAGATTAGAAGCCAGGAGAATGTGCATCATCCAGAAGGCTAAAGTCTAAAACATACCCAAAAGCAAACTTCCTGGCCTCTAGGTAAATCTGGTTGATGAGCTCCCTGGTTGGGGCCACAATGATGGCCTCAGGCTCCTGCAGCTCACTGAAGCGACTGGCTGCCACACCGTCTGCCATCAGCTGCTGCAGAATGGGGAGAAGGAACGCAGCCTGGAGGAAGGAAGACACATTTAAACTCTGTCCCCATGCAAACTCATGGGTCGGGTGTAGGGCTGGGTACCGAACTTCGGTTCTTTTATGGCACCGACCAAAATACTACCCGGTATCAAAAGTCAGTCTTTGTTTTTGTGCCAAGTTTCGAGACCAAGGAGTTAATCACGTGATCAAGATCTGATAATGCTGCCGGTGACTGGCTGTAACATTAAACGCAGGAGAGGCATGCAGGAAAAAATGCTACCGATGTCAAAAGTGTGTCTCCTTTTTAGCAAGATTGATGCCAATAGCGCATGATGCAATATTTGCAAAAAGGACATCGTTGCTAAGGCAACACAACCAATTTGATGAAGCATTTGAATGTGTACGGAATCAATTTACGAGCAGAAAGTTAAAGGTCTTTTAGTCTGCAGCAGTGAGCATCAGACACTGACTTGTCACTTGTTCTTTTGCACTGAAAATTATTTGTTGTACATTTTTTATGTTAGAAAACTGCTTTGAGTGGAAAAATGCCAAAGCTGAAAAGAAAATTGTACCATAATATGTAATGTAATTTTCTTTGTTAGAATTGATTTGATACAACTGGTATCAAAAAAAAGTATCGTTCAGGAACCAGCATCGAAGTCAAGGTATCGGTATCAGTACCAGTATCGAAAATTTTTTAACAATATCCCGCCCTAGTCAGGTGTTGAATTTTTTTTCTTTTCTCATCTCACCGTTTTACCAGATCCAGTCTGGGCACAGGCCATGAGATCTCTGCCGGCAGAGATGATCGGGATGCCGTGCTTCTGCACAGGGGTCGGCTTCACGTAACCAGACTTGCTGACGTTTTTTCTCAGGGATTCGCACAACATTGCCTCATCAAAAGTCTGAAGGCAACAGATAAAACAGACACAAGCTTTAGTGGAATTAAAGAAGGGGAAGGGTAAAGATGTTAGATGACTGACGTATCACTGTCTACAGAAGCCACAGACTGAGCAGTCTGCTATTATTGTCAACAAATATGAACTATCCCTTTAAAGCCACAAAACTCTGGGAAGTTTTACTCTTTATTTGCATTTTAACTCAAATCCTTGTGTAGATCTAGAGAAAAAATACTATTTGAGCTTCTAGTTAATTATTTTCATCCAACTTTAATTAAATGATCACTCATCATCTTTATAAGATATAAAATGGCCATCCATTACCACTAATCAAACCATCTTTAAAAATGTCAGCTATGACATTATGACACAAAAAAACAGCAGGAAATCTTAAAACATAAGAGACTAGTAACCAACTAATTCTTGAATCAAATCATTGTTTCAGCTGTTCTTACCATGAGTGCCTGTGGTGGGTTGGTTCCACTGACATCAACCATAATGTCGTCATACTTATCAAAGTTGATGCCTGTCTCGTAGTGGGCAAAAACTGAGTCTTCGTCTTCAGGTAGGGTTGGTGGAATATATGTGATCTTTGGTCCTGTGGGTTGAAACAACAACATTTTTTTTAGTGGAACGAATTCAATCATACTGTGGGACTGCTGAAAATATTTACAAAGAAAAGTTCATTAACTCACTGTCACCATCACTTGCATCCTTCTCTGGATCTTTATCTTCCCCTGTATCACATCCACATATCAAGTACATTAATGCAGTGTTCAAAACCTAAAGTGAATGGCTGAATGGTTCAGTAAATGATCAAAACAACTGTCGCAACCTCGAGCAAAGATCTGTTCATCTTTTCCTCTGTAACCTGCAATGACACAAGACACTCAACATCCACTGACATGAAATAAATCACTCTTCCATAATGTTTGATGATTGTTCCCATACCTCCTCCAAAGCCTCCTCTGCCACCCCGCTCACCACCTACAACACATTATCAACCATTAATCATCTGCTCTTCACATTTCAAATTAAGACTGGATTTGAATCTTAGAAAACAAACAGCTGTCCCACTTCACTATAACAGGACTGAATCAAATACCTTGTCTGAAACCTCCACCTCCTCTGCTGCCTCTTCCTCCTCGGCTTCCTCCTCTAAACCCTATTCACAACAAAGTGGATGAAATGACTTCATTGTGAGAAATGACAAATTCAGGTCTAAAATTATCAACCTACAAACAGAACCTGCGTCTGTGCACCTGTGTGCGTGGAAATAAGAAAAAAAACACCCACCATTTTCACACACTCCATCGTCGTCTCCTGTCAAACCAAGGCAGTTCACATAAAGTCAGCTGAAATGTCTTTAGGTTAGCTGAACTCAGAATTTACCTGATTCCAGATGCCTCAAAGCCAAGCATAACAAATCATTACCAGTGAATTCACTCTGATCCGTTTTGCCAAATCCTCTGCCACGCCCTGATAAAATAAATGATTTCATTAATGTAGTTCAAAGAGTTGACATCATCTACCAATGCACTTTTGCTCTTCACGTTGTTCAGATGATTTAATGGGAAATTTACTAATGAGACCATTGGTCCTGGAAGCCTACACCTGTCTTAAGCTTGCCTCTGTCTCATCTAGGATGTTCCCTGTAAAGTCTGTGGTTTGAAAAGTTTCTATGAATGAGTGAGTGTTGCAATCCTCTGCAACTACAACCTAACTCCAGTTGACTTTTTTAACCTTTTAAAGCCATCTTTCGAGCCTACAAGTGATTGATATTAAAAGCTGGTTTTCAGGGGAGTTTACCTTCAAGTCTAAAACCACTGTGGTCAAGACAGAAAACACTGGCAATAAATGTTCTGTTAGTGTGGGTGGGTGAGTCATGTCTCACCTCGACCTCCTCTATCTCTGAAACCACCTCTCTCCCCTCCTGTATTGTTCCAGCTGTCTGCATATGTGAAGAACAAATTGGAAGGTCAGTGGCATTAAGGACAAAGCAACTGTTAAGTAGTACTGCCAATACTTACCATTCCCATTCTCATCACCTATAACACAAAGGTCAAAGCAGCAAGGTTAGTTTCCTTCTACAATGCCAGTTGAGGTCAAGTCATTTATGCATTAGTCTGAACTCCTACTCACGGGTCTCATTTCCAATCCACCCCACATCCTACCACATACCTACTGGCTCTGAATGTCTACAAGCAGCAACAGTGCTTCTTCAGTGTGGATTCAGTTCAGTGAATAAAACAATAAATGGACTTAATGCCTGGGTACAGCTCTTTAATAATACAAGATGAACATGCACCTGACAATGAGCTTGTAAATCCCCCTCGTCTGCCTTTGCCTCTTCCACCGCGACCTTGAGAGAAATAGAAAAACATTCTTCATCATTATCAATGTGTTTTACAGCAGAAATAATCACTGCTCGTCCTGTCTACTCTTACCCCCTCCAAATTCACCACCACCAGCGTTCCATGAGTCTCCTTGTGTGACTGAAAACAAGGTGTTCATTTCAATCAATCTTGCATGTTAAATATGGATGGACAAACACTAGTGCAATTTAAAACCTAGAGTCAAATTAACATTAAATAATTTACATACAGAGGAGTGGAAGTACCTTCATTTGAGGTGTGGCTGGTTAGTGTAATAGGACTGGTAGCAGTTGCCTGTAAACATGGGTAAATGTAAATCAGGTGTTGACTGTCTGGCTCCATGACAGGAACAACAAAGCTGGACATAATTAACAGACTATTTTTCGTTGGTGTTTTGTCTGTAAAGTAACTTACCTCTTCGTCCCAATCATCCATATCTGTTTACCTGAAAGATTTATAAAGACAAGACCACACTCAGATTCTAGGACTGTATTACAATAGCTTTACTTGCTTATGTTAACACACAAAGTTTGACAGATTAAGATTAATATAACCATCCAAGCACTTAGTAAAGCAAAGCGGCTGAAACAAATGAATGCATATTAAATTATTACACCGTTGTGCAGATAAAAACATCTAATGGAAGATCAATTATTTAATAAACGTAGAATGTCTTTGTTTAATCAACATCCTCAGTCCCTAGCAGTAAACTTGACCTTTCCAAAGATTTCCGCACGCCAGTGTCGGACAACCACGTGACGTGTGATTCGCGTATACAAGGTTAACTAGCAGGCACGTGCCCTTTTCAAGCTAGTGTAAAGCTAACCTAAGCCAACACTACAGTTTAAATTAAGTTTAAACTGAGAGCGAATGAACTAATATTGACTTAAAATATATCCCATTGGTGTTTTTACCCATAAAAAAAATATCAACCCTGTGCAAACAACTTTATCGAAGTAAACTACGCGTAGCTAACACCATTGCTACCAGTCCTTTGTTAGCGAGGTGGCTAATACCGATAGACAATAGAAGAGCGGGACGGGTCACTGTCGCTTGATTTGTCCGCATATACCAAGATAACTAATATAATATTACCAACCTAGACTTGAAGGTGACGGCCAAGGACGAAAATTGTATACATAACAGGAGCTGACAAAAATTAGCTCAATATACGTCAACAGCCAAGGAGAATAAAATATGTATTATTAATATCGGTTTTGTGATCTAACAATGTTTTACGAACTGGTGCAATAAAGTCTACATCTAACTTATGCATAACCATACTTTACCAAATTCTTCCCAGGTAGAATTAGGCGGTTATCCTCGTCGCGGTGCAGCTCTGCTCTCCGTCAGGGGTCATGCGTAGTGCGCGCACAGCGGACAGCCAGCGAGGGTTGCCAGTTCCGCCGCTTTCCCGCCTAACGGGACTATTTTCAAAATACAACAAAAGGTGACTTAAGATGAAAAATAATAAACTGTAATGTCAGAGGTTTGGATATCTTACTCTGTAAATGACGTCTGCTGAAAAAAGAAATCTCCTTCATTTCCGTTTGTGAAGCTGTTCCATCATTCCTGCTCTCTGGCCAAAAGTCAAACGCTATCTACTGGGAAAAAAAGATAGGATGCTTTTCTATCACATGACTGTGATGGTCAAATTTGCTGTGTCTTCTTCATCACATTTTCTAATACCTTTCTTTTTTTTTTTTTCTTTTTTTACTTTTGAGTGTGTTAACAAGACTTCACACAATTAATCCTGGCAAGTATACACCTGACTTGAAAACCTGAGCCCATGTGCACTGCAAACTGTTACATTTTTGAATTTGAATGTGATTCTAGAGATAACAACATGGCAAACAAATAAACAGCAAGCATTTAAATAATCTGATGTTCATGTTTGTAGGTCAGCTTTGTCACTGTGTCATAAAGCCCATCATCTGTACAAATTATGTGTGTCACTTGTCATTACATAGATACTTTGATCTAATCTTACCCTATTGAACAAATCCAGTAACTTATGGGGATCACTTTAAAAACAGCACTAGGTCAAATGTGCCCTCTTTGCCTGTCTCATTGCCTGACTTACTATGTCCTTTGCTTGTTTGTACTTTATTTTGCGCCCTATTTCTATTTTTCACCCCTTCTTTACATTTATCATTCCACTGTGCATCACTGCACACGTTGTCTGCAGTGCCCTCTGCTGGACAAACTATGCATCGACTACACTATTTCCAAATGACTTCAAATATACAGCGCTTTCACATATATGCCAAATACTTTTAGCACTCTTTTGGTACAAATTAGATTTTCATATCAGGAGTCATAGATGCTTAAAGCAATATTACAAATAATATCATATCTTTCATTGATGAAGAGTGTGTGGCTCAAAATATTACACCCTGGGAGCAGCATACAGTGTGTGAATGTCAGTGTAGGTGGGTCAGGAGTCATGTACTGGCCAGCTCTATTTTCATTCTTATGAGTCTACTATCTATGGTTTGTTCAGGCAATAAATGAATAATAGTACTAATACCTGGAAAATACCCCAGTTGTTTATATGCCTTAATTTATTTTTAAATGTGGCTTAAACCAGTGGTGTGGTGTTACAGAGGAAATGGGTCTTGGGGGTGGTTGTGCTACATTTCAAAGCCAGGGGACACAGCTGGGCAAGAGCACAAAATAGGACCACATACTGTAGTGCCTGAAGTTGCATTAGAATGTGTCAGTCCTCCCTGTGGAGGCTGTGACAGCTGATGTTGTCTATTTCTGGTGTTCATTCAGTCCTTCAGTCTTCTTTCATTCATGTAATGTTATATATGTTGCAGTAGCAGTGTGGACATACCATAGACTGTATATCAAAGGAGATAAACAGAATGAGTCCAGTTCCTTCCAGAATTATGATCCACTCCACCAGGTCTTGTAGTTAGAACGCAGTGCATTGTGGGACGTGGGCTGACGGTGAAGTCAAGATGGCTGTGAACCTCAGGCAGGGTAAAGAACCTGCAGTAGGAAGGCCGTGAATGAAGTTTTGAATAGAAAATCCTTCGTCGCTGCCGGTTCATACTGAAACCATCGTGCTGTTGAAGTTGTAATCAACCTGTGAAGGACTTGATACATTCACAAACAGCAACAGAATAACAAACAACTGAGGATAAAGTCTCGTATGAATTCCGACGAGAAGGAGGACTGTGAGTGTGCGCCACCACAGGCCGAGACTAGCCCCGCAGGAGGACTCGATAGGTGGGGACGCCAAGAGGAAAGAGTCGGGGATGCTGGGGATGCTAGGAGAAACACTGAAAGAGATAGCTAGCTCGCTGTAGCTGGTAGCAGTGTAGATGCTTTTGCTCTGTTGTTTCTATCAGCATATTTAGGACAAAGTTCATGGCAAGCATTAGTTGAGTAAATAATAATAATTGATCCTACTTTTGAAACGTCAATGCATGAATAACAGTTGAAATAAGGCCAGTGGGTTTGCTAGCATTTGCTCAATTAGCTTGCTAAGTCAGCGTCAGGATGTTCAGGTACCTGACATTTCTCCGGCTTGACTACCCCTGCTGCGCCGGTTTAAAAAAATACGGTGTAGGATTTTGTTTAATACGTATTTCGACAATCAGTACCTGGGTACGCTCACTAACAGTTATACCCACACATCTAGAAAATTACACTGATTATGACTCTAATCACTGTCAGAGTAAACTGGTTGCCTCTAGCTACAAGACACCGACCCCTAATGCTTTTTAGCTAGCGTGTCATTTTAGTATCGTTTTTAAGACACAGTCAATTTCTAAATCAAAATATGTTCTAATATTCACCCACAGTCCCTAATGCAACCAGCACGGAGCTAATAGTATTTATTGTAATTATGATATCAGTGCAGCACATCGTGACCTTTGCCGTTGTTCCAATTGTTATTGTTTGTTGTTCAATTAGAGACTACGAGGAGCCTGAAGTAGAAAACCCAGAAGCAAGCCGAATGTAAGTTAAACTCATTTTATACTTACATAGATGTGTGTGTGCGCGCATGCATTTAATACTGACCTTCCACACAAGCAGCACCACTCTTGTGTTTGTCTGTTGTCATTTCTCACTGTTCTGTTTTTCTCCTGTTATAAACGTTTTAACTGGCTGCCATTGTCATTTAACAAATAACATATAACAAAAAAGTGACACTAACATGCTAATATTTGACTCCACATTGATCTTGCTGCAGTGCTAAGCACTAAGCAGCACAACACATTGTTCATTCTGAACAGTTTGAGGGACTTGAATTATTTCAGGAGCACAGTTTAGTCTGGGTGTTCATCAGCAAAGAAGAAGACTCAGTGATATGGCTGAAAGTTCTTTGTCAAAGGTTATTCACAGGGTCCGAACATTCAAGCTCAAATTTAAGATCTTTAGCAAAAAAAATTGAATTTGATATTGAATTTATTAAATTCAAAACTCGTTATCCATGCGATGCTCCTCTTCACTGTCCTGTTTAATAAAGGCAAAAAGCCCAAAAAATAACTTTAAAAAAAAAAAAGAAAAAATAAACATAGTCATATATTGTCAATGCACTTTTTTTTTTTCAACACACGTGACCAACACAGCAGAAATGAATGCTTAGTGATTCCTAACTTTTAAACAGGGAATTATCCTACTCTTTACTACGCATCCCATATTGCACAAAGTGCTGTTGTGATGAATAAATTGGAGTCACGCAGAGCTTCTAACTTGTCGTACCTTACCTCTGAATGCAGGAAGCGAGCAGCTGCCAAACATCTAATAGAGCGCTACTACCACCAGTTAACGGAGGGCTGTGGGAATGAGTCGTGCTCCAACCCATGGTGTGCCTCATCAGTCGGCTTCAGCCGCATGGATAACAATGCGGCAGCGGTCAAAGCCCTTGAGCTCTACAAGGTCAATGCTAAGCTATGTGACCCCCACCCCTCAAAGAAAGGCACTGCTTCAGCCTACCTGGAGAGCAGCGCTCACAGCAACTCAGCCTGCAGCAACAGGAAGATGAACCATAAAGATGTCAACTCTGTACGGGACAATTTCAAAGGTGAGTTGATGCCAGGCATTGAGGAGTTTCACATTGTTGGTTAATAATATAGAGCAGAGTTTCCGGTTCCATTTTTAGACTTTATGATTTGTGGAGTTTAATCTGTCAGTTTAATCCGATTTTTCCTTGTGTGATTCTGTGTTTAGATGTAATTTACCTGACAGAGGAGAAAGTGTACGAGATCCTGGACATCTGTGGAGAGAAGGAGGATTATTCGCCTCTGATCAGGGTAATAGGTCGGGTGTTCTCTAGCGCTGAGGGCCTGGTGCAGAGCTTCCGAAGGTCCAAACCTCACACCAAAGAGGAACTGAAGTCCCTCCAAGGTAAGGATGAGGACAAGGACGAGGACGAGAAGGAGGCAGCTGCCTGCTCTGCTACAGCTATGGAAGATGACTCCCCCGCCTCTTCCTCATCATCGAGACTCGGAGAGGGCTCTTCAGGGGAAAACGATGTCCAAAAGTTGGCCCCCGACGAGGTGTCGGTGGACATCGAAGCTGTGCGTCGGGTTTACGAGCGCCTGCTATCCAATGAGAAGATTGAAGCCGCCTTCCTGAATGCACTGGTCTACCTCTCACCCAACGTAGAGTGCGACCTGACATACCACAATGTGTATTCACGAGACCCCAATTACCTAAACCTGTTTGTTATAGTAATGGAAAACAGCAACCTCCACAGCCCAGAGTACCTGGAGATCGCGCTCCCACAGTTCTGCAAGGCCATGAGCAAACTCCCGCTGGCAGCCCAGGCTAAGCTGGCGCGCTTGTGGTCGCACTACAGCGCCGAGCAGATCCGGCGCATGGTGGAGACCTTCCAGCAGCTCATCACCTACAAGGTGATCAGTAACGAGTTCAACAGCCGCAACCTGGTCAACGATGATGATGCAGTGGTAGCGGCCACCAAGTGCTTGAAGATCGTCTACTATGCAAATGTGCTGGGTGGCGACCTCGACATGGAGCATAACGAGGAGGAGGATGAGGAGCCCATCCCGGAGTCCAGCGAGCTCACCCTGCAGGAGCTGCTGGGCGAGGAACGGCGGAACAAGAAGGGCCCTCGGGTGGACCCGCTGGAGACGGAGTTGGGAATCCGCACCAACGATTGCCGGCGGCCGCTCATCCCCTTTGAGGAGTTTGTCAATGAGCCTCTGAACGAGGTGCTGGAGATGGACAAGGACTACACTTTCTTTAAGGTTGAAACTGAAAACAAGTTCTCCTTCATGACCTGCCCCTTCATCCTAAATGCCGTCACCAAAAACCTGGGCCTGTACTATGACAACCGCATCCGCATGTACAGCGAGCGGCGTATTACCGTGCTCTACAGTTTGGTGCAGGGTCAGCAGCTCAACCCCTACCTGCGGCTCAAAGTGCGCAGAGACCACATCATTGACGATGCTCTGGTCAGGGTATGTGTCAGTTCAAAACATCATCGAGTTTAACGCCTTTTTCTGGTTGAGTTAGAGGCTCATTACACTGATCTGTTTCTCCTGTGTCTCTGTAGCTGGAAATGATTGCAATGGAAAATCCTGCAGACTTGAAGAAGCAGCTGTATGTGGAGTTTGAAGGAGAGCAAGGTGTTGATGAAGGAGGTGTTTCCAAAGAGTTTTTTCAGCTGGTGGTGGAGGAAATTTTCAACCCAGATATTGGTAAGAAAACACACAACAACCAGCGTTTTATGTTGCAGAGCTTAGGGAATGTAAGTAGGAACCACACTAGATCTCAAAGATGTCAATTTCAGATACTGTAGTTGTAGTCACAGCAGGGTGATACAGAGCTTGTGGGCTGTAGTTAAAGGAAACTTAAAACGTTAATATTTCACCAACTTGATTGGTGTGATATGGGGTAGCAGTGAGACTAATCAACAGATTATATGTGGAATTATCACAAGGCTAGTTCAATCAAATGATCTAAGCTCCTTTTTGAGAAGTCAACACAAAGCTGATTAAACCTGAAATGTCCTGTACAATTATTCCAATGTGTTCTAAAGCTGTACGTGTGCACAACTACAGTTATCATTAGTCAAAGCTGAACAGGAAGTAACTCTCAAAATGTTACTGAAACTTGAAATGCACAGTTGCAGTAATGTTTCACTTGAACATGTGCTTTCAGTTTCAGTTCCAGTGGTTGGATAATTGGGTTGAAGGAGACTCGCTCATGTTTTCAAGTAGGGCAGTGACAGCAGTGTTTCCCCTTATCATTGTCAACATGAAACGCCCTAATATTAAAAAAAAAGAAGAAAACAAAATATTTGGCTTCTTTTACTGCCTTTTGTCGTCATTTTTGGTCGTTCCCATACTTCTGTCTTGTTTCGTGTGTGTGTGTGTCTGCACATACACACAGAGCAGAGGAGCTTGGCTGACGACTCGTCATGTTAAGCACAACGAAAGCTCCTATAATGTCAACGAATCTCTCAAAAATCATAGATGGACAGATGTTGACCCCAAACTGGAAAGTCAGACCAAAAGCACGCAATCTAGCGACAGTGGTGAGGATGCTAGCAGCTGATAGCAGGGATGCTTGTCCTGGCCTGAGCGCTAACAGCTCCTCTGTAAGTTTCAGTGAGAGCATTTTCAGGACAACAGTTTATCCTTATTTGAATTTTTAACAGATGACGTTAAAACTGAGCTTTTTGGTCACGATTACCATCACTGTTATTTTTTCCATTAACAAAAAGCAGCAGTACATAAACATTTGAAGGAAGACTTGAACTTACTTAGCTCAGGTGTACACAAACCTATTCATACTACTACATACAACATATCAGGAATTTCTGACAACTGTGATATCCTGTTTGATAAAGATAAGGCAACAAACAAGTAGCCACATGTCATTGCTGGCAGTTATATCTAACTAAAATTAAACAATATTAACACAAATACAGGAAGTTCAACTATACTCGTTTTCACTTGTTTAAAAATGCTAAAATGTAGGCTTTTTAAAAGCTGTCACTACCAGGTAGATCGCATTCACAGAACACATGGGGGTAACCGTCTCTGAATGATGTGTGTACAGATTTTCCTGTTCCCTTTGTGCAAACATTGTGTGCAGTATAAAGTCAGACAGGGCAGAAAGGCAGGTAGTCAAACCCTATTTGGACTCCACCCATGTAATTGGCTTTAATTGTGTGCCAGATAAGATGGAGGGGGAGAATAAAACACGACTCAATAAATGTAGGCTGCATGACTACTGTAGAAAGAAACGTCGTATCAAAATACACATCAGACGGTGTCAGAGTAGAAAAAGCACAGGTCCCAGTGAGCAAACATGAACAATCCCAGGACCCTGTCGTTTGATTTTTTACACCTGTGATTGCCCCTTTATTTTTTCCTGTCATCTTTTCCTTCCGTAGGCATGTTCACATATGATGAGCGCACCAAATTGTTTTGGTTCAACCCATCATCTTTTGAAAATGAGGGCCAGTACACTCTGATCGGCATCGTTCTCGGTCTGGCCATCTATAACAACTGTATCCTGGACGTCCACTTTCCCATGGTGGTCTACAGGAAGCTTATGGGCAAGAAAGGAACTTTCAGGGACTTGGCCGATGCCAACCCGGTAAGAACTACCTCAGCAAATGCTGTGATTGCTCTTTAGCCGCATAGATCATGTACAAGTCAGATTTCACCTATTTGAAGCAGACATTTTTATCAATTGAGGATTAGTGCTTAATATGATGTCTTACTGTGTTGGAAAGGTTCTGTACCAGAGTCTGAAGGAGCTGCTGGAGTACGAGGGCAGCGTAGAGGAGGATATGATGATCACTTTCCAGATTTCCCAGACGGACCTGTTTGGGAACCCACTCATGTATGATTTAAGGGAAAATGGGGACAAGATTCCAGTCACAAATGAAAACAGAAAGGTGAGTAAAAAGCATTTTCAAACCATCCCTCTGACAGTAATGAATGGATGCAGTCTGTCTCACTGCAGCCTATCAACACACTTATATTCTAGGACCACCAAGGTATTTAGTACATGTTTGACTGGCGCTGGCATTCAGATAAACTGGAGTATTCATTTATAAAAGCACATATTCTTTAGTATTGTTTGGTTAATAGTAACAGCAGTCTCAGTTTCACATTGGCCAAAGTGAACTCTGGCGTCCATTTGTTTCATTCCATTTCAGCTGCTTGAAAAAGAGGGTGTGAATCCAGCAGAACTCTGGTGCGGTTTGTTTGCTGCTGATCCTTTTAAGGAAAAATTATGTTGCAAGATCTTTGGCTAACACAAGTTCTAGTATTTAATCTGTTACATCAGATGTGGAAAGGGGAAGTAAAAAAAGGCAGTGTGCTGCGCATTTCAGCAGTTCCTGATTTAAAAAGTGAGTGAATTAGAGTGACTGCTCAGTAACTATCTCCAAACTAGTACTGTGATGTGGCAGCAAGATGTTTCAGTGGTGGATTAATTCCACACAATAAGTTGATATGTGTTGCCTTAAGAGGTTAAAGCACCCATCCAGATTCTAAATCGACATTGGGCATTAAATATTAACTGTCCCTGTTAACGTGTGTTTGTGCAGGAATTTGTGGCTCAGTATGCAGAGTACATGCTGAACAAAAGCGTGGAGAAGCAGTTCAAAGCATTCAGGAGAGGCTTCCACATGGTCACCAACGAGTCACCGCTCAAATACCTGTTTAGACCAGAAGAAATCGAGCTCCTCATCTGTGGAAGCAGGGTGGGATTTGTTAGCACAAATTTTGAATATTGAATAAGTAAGGTGTTAAAAATGTGCATAAATTCTTCATTTCATCCATGTCTCGTCTGTGTGACGTACTGCAGAACCTGGACTTCCTAGCACTTGAAGAAACAACAGAATATGATGGTGGTTACAACAGAGATTCTCGAATCATCAAGTAAGAAAAGCGTGTGTTTCTATGGTTGTTGAATATTTTAGCTAGTCATCACAACTTCATTAGGTTTAGGTTGGGGGTTAGGTTTAGGCATTTATTTGTTATGTATAGTTAGGGTACAGGGCTGTAGGTACAAACCCATTGATCAGCCACAACAAAAAAACCACCAGCCTATTATATTTATTTGTATGTTTCCACTGCTTACGTTCTGACTGTCAGCGATGTTTGTTTCCATCGTAGGGAGTTTTGGGAGACATTGCACTCGTTCGGTGAGGAGCAGAAGCGTCTCTTCCTGCAGTTCACCACCGGCACTGACAGAGCACCTGTGGGAGGGCTGGGCAAACTGAAGATGATCATTGCCAAGAATGGCCCTGACACAGACAGGTGAGATTTTGTATAGTCTTTTTTTTTTACTTAAGGCATCATTCAAAAAATCTTCGATACTGGTACAGATACCGATACCTTTACTTCGATGCCGGTTCCTCAACGATACTTTTTTCTATACCAGTTTTATCCAATCAATTCTAACAAGGAAAATTACATTACAAGCAGTTTTCTAACATAAAAGATGTACAACAGATAATTTTCAATGCACTATTGGCATCAATCTTGCTAAAAAGGAGACACACTTGTGACATCAGAGTCAGTAAGATCATGTTGATGTGTGGCGTCTTATGCTCTGCTCTGTTTATAGGCATTTGTGGCATCACACATTTAGAGTTATATGTTCTCTTCTGACTGTGTGCGATCGGTGATAATGAGTAATGTCAGTTGAAACTTGTTGTTTTAGATAAATAGATGTGTGTTACAGCAGCAGAGACAGTAACAATAGGTAACAGCAAACATATACAGGAAAATAATTACAGTTACAGTGCAGTATTTTTTTCTAAGAATGGATGTGCCAACTGGCAGTGAAGTATATAGGAAATATGTACAATATTACAACATGTGCTACTGTTAGTTAATGAAGTGAATAGATAGTCCCAGTATTTTCAGAATGTGTGTACAGGTGGCAGTGACGTTGTGTTCTGATGGTCCGAATGTTTGACCGTGCATGGCGCTGGTGTGTGTGTGTGTGTGTGTGTGTGTTTGTGTGAGAGAGAGAGAGAAAACTGACCAGCTGCGCGTTGTTTTGTCCCGGCAGGTTACCGACGTCTCACACTTGCTTTAACGTGCTACTGCTGCCCGAGTACAGCAGCAAGGAGAAGCTGAGAGAGAGACTGCTGAAAGCCATCACCTATGCCAAAGGGTTTGGCATGCTTTGAGCCCCTGCTCCAAACACTCAGCAAAAGGGACTCCTTCTCAGAAAGCCCATCAAACCCAGCCCCGCCCTTCCTTTATCAAACACAATCTATAAGGTGACAAAAGACAGACCAGAGTATGTTTCGAGGAAAAGCAAGTCAATAATGAAAGAAGAGACATGGTTCCAATAGAGCGCTCTTGTAGTTCTTCTACTGTGCCTGCATCATCCCACATCAGTCAGTGTAAGCACAGAGACCTCCTGATCAAAATACCCACCCCCACATCCACATTATGTGAATGTGCTGCAGCCTCCCCTTCTCTTTTTTTTTTCTATGTACAGAGAGGATCATTTTCCTTATTATTTATTTTAAGGCTAAAATGGGTGATTTTTCATGCCTGCCTGTTCCTTCCCTTCTTGTGGAAAGGGGGAGGGGTTAATATTAAACTGTAAATTTAGGACAGTGCATTAACAAGTCAATATAAACCCCATTTATGGAACAAAAACGTGTTAGAATAGCCATGAACTCTCGTTCACAGATCGTTGACAGAGGAAATCTAGTTTTAGAGTAGTCCTGACTACAAAATATTGTATCCCCCCCCCCCCACTGAAAAAAAAGAGCTCTCACTGACCATTCCACTCACAACCATCGCTTACTGTTTCTACCAAGTCCATGTTTGATCAAGGTAAGCATTTGGAAAAATTACTGTCATTTGGTCCAAAACAGGATAATCAAATAGCTAATTTTCGGTTTTGTTTTGGGCCTTTTTTTCCTTTTCTGGGTAGAGGGGGGGGGGGGGCGACACCGCAGGTTAGACTAAAACCTTGTCAGAGCTGTGTAAGTGCACTTAGACATTTTCAGAATGTTTGTTTTTTGGCCACAGGTTGCCATGATTGAAGCATTTTATTTCCATGTCTTCCTGTGTTGACGATTCTAAATAAAAACAGTATTTATATATCAGTGCGGTTGGAACTATGATACCGTATAATGTGCATGTTTTGGAGGATGTACACATGTAAACCAGTCACTGATGATGTTCTCAGATAGAGACATAGAGCTCTTCTTGTGCCAACCCATACAGTCAGTTGATAGGTAAAACCCCAGTAAGCACTTTGTGTTGTCTGTTTCTGGCTTAGTCTTGTACGAATAGACAGCTCATACTGCAGAGTCTCTGTTCAGTAACCCCCCATTTATCTGAACCTCCACACATACAGTCAAGGGCAGTTTGTATTAGAGAAAGCGTCTACAGACCTTTTCATTGTCACTGATAAGCTTTGGTATCTTGTAATCTTTAGTCCATTGGACCTAAATCTCTGGCTTTGGTTACACCTGTCATTTAAACACAACCTGACACGTCACGACACGACAAAAGTGTTTTGATTGGACGCTGGGCGAGTGAGTGAGGACAGCACTCTAAGCACAATCTGAGCAAAGTGATTGTTCCGTCCAAGCTGCGATCCAGGGTCAGTCGACCCTGATGTTACAGAGTCTAACACAAGCCCCTGATATGCTCCCATCATGAATTAACAGTGTAACACTGTGGTTTGATCTGATATGTTTATGAGAAACATTTAAAGGAACAGTGACATTTAGATAAATGAGAAGTTTAATGTTAACTTCTGCATCTAGCTCAAAGACTGGAGGCAGGCAAAAACAATAACACAGCTGTCACATTCACATTGTATATTTTATGTTAACGCATACACAAAGGCAAGGCTACCTGCGCCCCCCCCACCCCCTTCCAGCCTTTGGTCTAAGCAAGGCTCATGACGTCCTGGACTTGCATATCTCTGTACTGTACGCGCAGGGAGAACACTGATATTGATTGTCTTCTCTGACTCTGGAGGATACGGTACTGTGTGGATGCATCACTGTGATCAGATTTAGATTTGGATCTGTGACACTCAGTGAGAATGAAAACAGGTGTAACCACTGTCTATGGAAAAGTCTAACAAAAAGCGTGTAGTAAAACTTTTCTGTTTATCACCATCAATTGGAATATCAACTGTGAAATCATCCCCCTACAGAACAGGCAGATGTTTTGTATTTTTTTAATAGTTCTGTTTTTTTTTTTTTTTGTTTAGTTGAATGGGCTGTAATTGTGAAGGTAATTTTCATTTTGTGAACTCATCAATTTCATACTTTGGACACTGTTGATAGAGTGCATTAAGGCAAGCAACACAAGCCATCAGACACCCAGACAGGTTTTAAATGAACCTACAGTTTAACCAAGTTATTTAAACCACTTATTTAAAAGTGAAAACAAATGGACACACCTGAAGTGTCAGTTTCTAACAGTTCACTGTTTTGATGTTTTCCATGCAGGATGTGTGATATCCTTTTAAATTTGCTTAAAATCATGTATAAACAGAAACAAGCTGTGTGTTAGGGATTGGATTTTTTTCTGTAATTTGTTCTTTCCAGTCTTTACTCAGATTTCACCACCAGACGAAGGCAGTTTAACACTGACAAAAATCAGCGTAGACTTGATGGTCATTGTGATGGTTTACAAAATGGAAAATATCCACTAGAACTTGCAAACACACTGGACCTTTAACGTTTACTCCTTGTTTTACTTCTGTATAAGTGGTTGAGATCATTTGGGTAAACTGCATAAAAACCATGCACACTGCTGTAAAGCTGTCCTCACAGTTTTAAATGGTGCAGAATTTATGTCAAAGTCTGCTTGCCAGCTTCTCTGGACTTTCAACCACAGCTCATAGTGGCTCAGGTGTCATCACATGACCTATGTATGGAACTTAAGTCACGAAATACCAAGTGGTAAGAGACGGTAACCCCTATCTCTGTTTAGGGTCAGATGTGAACGTCCTTGATCTTTCTCCAGCTATTTCAGTTCAACTTTGATCGAATGAACACAGCATCTGCTGTCTTTGCATCCACTGGGAAGAGGTCAAAGGTCATCAACCATCTACCAGCATTTCTCCCTCATATACACCCACCTGTTATGTGACTGACATTCCTTTCTTAGGTCAAGTGATAACAAGGAAGCCAGATTCATGACAACCAAAGAGATGTGGTTGAAACCTGAAAAGTGCTAAGTGGACTTAAAATGTTTCCTCTAACCAGGACTGTAACAGACAGAATATATCTTTGTTGAAAGCAACAGCACAGGGAACTAGATACAACATGAGAGGTTTGTTTGCACTGATACACTCAGTTGTGTTGGCATGGTGTGTGATGGTGATTGACAGGAGGTTGAATCTGTGACTTCTCACTCAGACCATGAGGTGCTGTCCTAGCGATGTGAATGCAAGACTATCTGATATCTTTTGAAACTCTGCTCAGCCTGTGAGTGTGATGGTGCCCACAACATGCCACTAAACCACGGTGCTCAGACCACCGCAGTACTCAACGACCCTGAGCCATTCTTTGTGTTCCATTGCTCTTATTTTCTCATCTTCATAGTTTCAGCCAGACCTGGGCAAAATGATGTTGGAGAGCACCTTTCACTGCTTGTTTTAGCCTTCATTGGAGTCACTTTGGTCAGTACAAGGAGTGCCTGATAATGTGGGCATACACTGGACTGTGTAGCAGAGTCACCACAGCACTACAGTGCATGTATGTTTGTGATTAACAACATAGCTTGTTATATTCTAGTAAACCTCAATCACACGGAAGGTTAAAACAAAGGGTTAAAGATTTCTTCCAACTGTTATTGAGCCCAGATCTGGTTCCAGCTGTTTAACATTACTTTGTACCTCTGTTTTGTAATGCTGAAGATGCTGCTCACCTGGGCTCTAGAGCCTAGTGAAGGTAAAAGGTGAAAGGTCAACCTGATCTTGGAAAGGGAAGCAGTTTTCATAAATTGGTTTAACTCAACAGTTACACCCTAAAAGTTAAAAACTGATGAAAGGCTAAAAGTATTCAGTGTTGTGAAAACATGCTAAATAAAGATGACTGCTTTTTTCCAACTTGTATTGATTTCTAATCCTGACTGAAGTCCCATGTTGTCATCAAAATGAATCTCATCATGCTCAGCTGTTTGTAGTAGGTCCCTGTCAGTGTAGCTGTGACCAGAGACTGACTGACTGACTGTCATTCATTTTGCCGGTTTTTGGTCATAAACCAAATAGAAATTTGGAATTTACCCAGTTGGGGGGGTGTCCGTCCAGTCAGTCAACCTCATGGTGTCATTAAAGAAAAGGTCAGGGGATCACCAAAGACTCTAATCCTCCTGTGAACCAGGAGTGTCTACAAAATGATGCACTAAACCATTCAATAGATGTTGAGATATTGCACTGGATGAAATGAAAACTCTGACCTGATGATGGCACTAGATTAAAAAGTCAAGATTAAGTCATCAGGATTCATCTTCCAGGGACCTTGAATATTGGTACCAAATTTATTAGAAATTTGTGGAGATGTTTTAGTCAGGATCAAAGTGGGGGAGTGGTGGTGGAGCGACGTCACAACAGTGAAATAAAGCTAGCGTGGCTTAAAAGGGAAACTGCATTTAATGGAAGATCTAGGCATGGTGGTGGTGGTGGTAGTACCTGTAATTTTCCTGATTACTTTTTATATTAACAAGTAACTTCAAGAGATGGTGTTGTAATTGATAACAAAAGTGCATTGCAAGGGCTAGGGATCATTCAAATGACTTCATTACATGTGTGAAAATGACATAAATTTCAGCTCTGAGTCCAAAATGATACCATTTTGATACCTTTTGTTGCTCAGTACTAACAATTTTTTTCTACAAAAAACCTTAGTATTTTGCCATACATGGAAACAATGACTGGAGACAGACTGTCCAGCTGCTCAGCTGATCAGATGCTATTTGGTGTGTACAAAGAGACCTCAGAAGGAAATGGAAGCGTCCCTGCAGCAGTACCAAGTACCAAGCCAAGCTCTACTCATTGTCTACTCTGAGGGTTCGGACCTGGTTTGACATATTGCTGAGCCGCTGTTTGAGTTTCCGCTGAGAGGATTCGTACTGTTCTGTCAGCTTTCGAAATTTTGTTGTCATGACCTCAAAACTGGCTTCAATCTGGTTGACTTTATCCTCCAAATCTTTGGCATCAGTAGCAGAGACCAGCGACTCGTCTATGAGATTATCTTTCATCAGGATGGCCCTTCCCTTCTCCTCCAGTGCATTTTTAGCATCAGGATACTCAGTGAGAGCTTCCATCAGATCGTCTTTGGACAGGGCAAACAGATCAGAGTAGCCCACGCTTCGGATATTGGCCGTTCTTCTGTTACCTGCCTTGCTGCCCTTGATGCCCAGGATGCTGATTTCTCCAAAGTATGCCCCATCACTGAGAACCACAAACTGGGTAACCCCGTCATCTGCTACTACAGCCAGTTTTCCTTCTTTGATAATATACATTTCCCTGCCAATGTCCCCCTTCTTACAGATATAGTCACCAGGACTGAAAACTTGAGGCTGAAGCTTGAGGACCAACTCAACAAGCAAACCTGCTTCACAGTCTTGAAAGATGCGCACTTTTTGTAAGGTCTCCAGATGTACATTGATGGCTATCTCAGCCTTTAGCTTGTCTGGCAGATTCTTCAGCACCTGCTTCTCATCACAGGTTTTCTCCTCTGTCCACAGGTAGTCAAACCACTTCACCACCCTTGCCTCCAGGTCTTTGGTGACCTTTCGAAATTGCATGTACTGCTTGATAGAGTCAATCTT
The DNA here is from genome assembly GCA_033238685.1 of Lates japonicus. Taxonomy (NCBI): domain Eukaryota; kingdom Metazoa; phylum Chordata; class Actinopteri; family Centropomidae; genus Lates; species Lates japonicus. The sequence goes on along the minus strand of BRZM01000071.1, from coordinate 107,546 downwards.
AGCCTGGAACTCTACACGCGCAGCACTCATGTTGGAAATCATGGCACCAACATTGCCAACAATTGTAGCAAAGATCAGAACCCCGGTGAGGAAGTCAACTACCACAAAAAAGTATTCAATGTCTCGGACTGGGGGCGGTGTCTCACCAATAGTGGTTAAGGTAAGAGTGGACCAGTAAAAGCAGTAGATGTACTGTCTGGCCAGGCGAGCAAACTCAGGATTCTTCATGTCTGGATACACCCAGGTGTCTGAGCCAAAGCCAAGTATCTTGGAGATAGCAAAGTAGAGGCAAGCATTCCAGTGGATAATGATGATGATGTAAAGAACAAGATTAGCAATTCGGAATATGTTGGGGAAATTGGTTCGGGTTTCAGTCCGGTCAAAAAATTCAAAGAGTCGGGCTAACCTAAAGAGACGATTGAACCTCCATTCTGGGTTGTTGATTCCAATTTTGAGGAATACAATATCAGTGGGAATTATCGATATGATATCTAATCTGAACTGACGTGTTTTCATGTACTTTTCTTTCAGGACCTTTTCATCCTTTACAAGCAGTCCTTGCTCCAGAAAACCTGTTGACACAGTATGATTGGCATTATCATATAATCAAAGTTTCATGGAATCACAAACTTCATACATTCAACAAGATTTCCATCACTGACCTGTTCTGGCTCTCACAAAAGTGTCAATGTAGTAGAGGACATCTGAGGTGTAGTCCAAAACCATCCACAGTGTTGAATTTTTATACTGTAGTTCATTAAAACACGCCCTAGAGGGAAACAAAAATATGACAAGGACTTGAAATTACAATAAGAAAGGAAAGAAAGAAGAAAGAAGAAATGGTAAGGAAAATTAAAATGGTTTGTAGATTAATTCAGACCTGGCCACCAGGAGCATCAGGTTGTAGAACACTGGGATAGATATTATGAACAGCCAGTAGTAGTACATATCTGTGGCAGGGTCCATGATCCACACCTCCTTTCTGAATGAGAAAAGGAGTTTTTGTTTGTTTTGTTTTTTTTGCCAAAAAGTACATTATGCTGAGCAAGATAAGGTACTGAGAAAGTTTATTGGTTCACGTATTAAATTGACATCAGTATTCAAGAATTTCAGCCTGTCTATACTGTATAGGGTTCAGTTTAGAGAAGATGAACTTCTGGCAAGGTTTAGACTCATTTGTCTTTCCAAATGAAAACTTTTTGTATGTTGGAACAGATATTTTTTACCTTCACTTTACTAGGTACATCAATTTTTAATATATGCCAGGTCAGATTATGAGGAAATGTTTCTAAGACTATAAAGACATCTAAAATAATCCCGTTTGATGGAAAGTTGCAGCCATAAAAAGATAATGGTACTTACGGTTCTTCTTTTTTGTCGTCTTTTTTGTCGTCTTTCTTGTCGTCCTTCTTGTCGTCCTTCTTGTCATCCTTCTTGTCATCCTTTTTATCATCCTTCTTGTCGTCCTTCTTGTCATCCTTTTTATCATCCTTCTTGTCGTCTTTCTTGTCATCTTTTTTATCATCCTTTTTGGGTTCTTCTTTCTTGTCATCTTTTTTGCTGTAAAAGTCCATAAACAGACACAGTTGGGGTAAATATGTTTTATCATGTTGTCATTCAATAGTGTCAGAGAGCCTGAGGGGGGCGCTGTGACACAGTACAGTCACTTCACTGTATATTGCAGGCATTATAAAAGGGAGCAGTCCCAGTGCTCTGAGCTCATCACTGATTTAAGATTCATTTCTGTGGTCAGTAAGGTGTAGGGCTCCTGGTTTACACAGTTTTACAACTGTTTACACTTTCACAAGTGTTGATTGCTCATTTCTGATCATGATGATAGCCAATATATTTCAATTAAATCACACTGGTACAAGCAAGTCTTTATAGAGCAAAGAACTAGACAGAGTACTGTCAAGTACATGAAAAAATTTTACCAGCTCTATCAGTTTTCCTCTGCCAACTCTGTTTTGAACACACCTGAGTGTGTGACTGTTTATTACTGTTACTGTTACTGTTTATTTATTATTAGTGAACTGAGCTACTTAAAATCAGCCAAGTGCCTCCTCAGTCACACAATTGCTTTGAAGTTAGTTAATGTAACACTTTTGGGACCCTATAATATTTTTTCAGCACATTCATAAGACTCTTTGAATTTTATCTTTATTTCATTCTTAATATGTAACACTTAAGGTTTATATTTTTAAGGTGACACCAGTGGAATGATTCTAAGCATAGCAAATTTGCATGGACACCCAGGATAGCAAAAACTGAACACATGTACACTCTTAGATGTGACAAGATATTTCATGGAAATGAATTCTACTGGGGCTAATGGTATCATCTCTATTTCAATTTAATAAAGTAGTGTGTGTGTGTGTGAGAGAATCCATACACCATCTTACCCATCATTGTTGTTGGAGTTGTTGATGTTTTGTGCAGCCAGAGGCCACCGACCATCACTGCAAGAGGAGCAAATGAATTTTAATCAACACTCCGTATTAGAAGAATGTAAAAAGATTTACACTGATGATATGAACAACTGAGGGCCAATTCTAGTCTCATTGAGAGTTTCGTATTTCTACATGTCCAAGTGATTTCTATATCCAGGTTGAAACAGTTTATGGTCTTTTAATTTATCCCAGTTTTGCCAACAGCAAATGATGCAAGTCTCTACACATTTCATTCAGTGTCATTCACTATGTTCATGTTCTTTGTTGGCTTCAGTCTGTGAAACCATAATATATTTAGCCTTATAGACTCAAGGCTCGGTCAGATTCTTATGATTAAATGTGAAGCACAGCACAAGTTCATTCAGTATGTCTAACAACTGTATAGAAAGATTTCTGGGGGAATGTAGTATCCATGTGTCTGGCCTGAGTGTCTCTCCAAAGACTGGATATGGTTGCAGGTGTACAACCCACCTGCTCCTGCCCCTCATGTTGTCTCCCGATCCCTGGCTGCAGACGCTGGACCCTGCAGGACCAACACTGCTCCTCCCAAAGTGCATCATGTGGGACAGCCTTGGAAATGGGATTAACACGACCTTACTGATTAATCAGCAGATGCACTGGAGAATATGGACACAATCACACACCCTGCAGTGTCTTTAAACTAAAGACTCACCTGGACAGCAGTCCTGTCCCCACTAAAGGTGTCTGATCCTGGGTGTCCATCAGCCTGGAGACATGGAGCAGGAGAGTTAGATGAGCTCACAGTCACAATGACGAATGCACACATTAACCTCAAGTTCATACGTCCCATCAGAGCCAGTAAGAAGTCACAGAAAAAGGATGGGTGGGAGTTTGGGTCTGTGGTTCCAATTCTTTGCCACGAACTAAGGGAGCCGGGTCGTAGTTGGTGACAGCTGCTTTTTTTTTTTCCCAATTAATTTTTTAGCCTAGTCCACACATGCAAAATGAAATTATATTGGTGGAAAGTCTTTAGTTTGATTCTGATCCAAAACGTAGCCTGTCATTATCCTACTGAGTATTTCACAGATAAACCTGGTGACCCCCGAAAAAACCTAGTAAACGGATGGACCTTGTTTGGGTCTGTGAAACTGTGGCTAATTTGGTGAAACTCAGCCACTCAGCCGACCAATGGTGTGACTCAGTCAATCAGGGACAGACATTTGTCTACAAAGGACTACGCTATTGTTGAAGTCCAGGCAAAAAGAGAAACAGCTCTTGGAGAGGAGTGGAATAGACTGAGTCAAAGAATCATAAGTCCCTCCACCACTGTATGGTGGCACCAGTGTGACCTTTCATCATGGCTGGTGACTTTGATCATGTTACACTGAGGACCAGAGGAATGATATTTAGTTTCTCTGTTTGTTAAGCATGTGTGGAAATCACAATAAATAATAAATGGACCCCCACCCCTCCCATGTTTGATCTTTATGGTCAGGAGTAGGGATAATCTTAAGATTGAAGATTTAAGGGTTTTTGCACTGAATGTGCTACTTGCAGACCATGTTATCTGTTTGGCCTCAGTGATCTCTGCTGAACACAACTGACTGTGTCTGATCACACAAAGCACAGCTGGGACTATTGAAATGACCTCTCCGTTTCCATTTCAGCAAGTAATGTATATAATGTTTCACAAGTCAAAATGTCAACTGTAATAAAGGGTTATTTCAACTCTTAGTTTACTCCACATTGTTCTGCCTGGTCATTTGTGTCCCCCTGCAGTAGCTTTGCCTGTAGTCAAGGTGTGAGTCGGCTGGCTGGACTCTCACAAGCAGACCTGTGGCCAATATTTTAAAGAGACTCAGTCCAGGTCCCTTAATGTACCCAGAGACCAAAACCAAAGTGTCTAAATGTTATTTTACTTATGTGTATATGTTGCATGGCTATTGCATACAGTATGTGGCTGTTAAGCAAGCAGCCATACAGTTAGAAAAGCATATCAAAATGCATCTTGCTCATTATCTCAGTATCAGTATCTCTGTTTTAGTCATAACTCGGTGGATATCCCCTCATAGAAAGGCCTACGTAAAAAAAACACAATTTAACATCAAGAGGCAGACAGAAAACAGATGATACATAGTGGACATACAGTGGCATGTTAGAGAAGCTGCCTTGACATTCAAGTATATGTAGACTATGTATACAGACAACAGAGTTTGTAAGCAGAGGTTCAGTGGTTCCATTTCCTGACTGGGCAAAGCACTCAACTGGTAACTATTCTAGTGAACTGGACTGGTTTGAATTTTCACAGAGATTTTAATACACCCATTGACCTGATGTGTTTGCTTTAATGCTTTTATGTTCAGTTTTATATTATGATCCTGAAGAAACAATATTTCATCTGAACTCTAATTCTAACATACAGATTATATAGAAAGCAGAACAGGAGATGATTTGATTTGGTCATACAGTATATTTGGTTATAAGTGCTTTCCTGTCTATAACTACATGTCTGTCTCAGTCAGGTTTGGTGCAGGTGAGATATGAAATCTCAGTCTTGCAGTCTACTCATACACTCATACAAACTGAACACATGGGATTCTTCAGTTAGTATATTCACTTTTTAGTCCTATGACAGCGACCTGACAGTCAAACAACTTCTGTTTGTGTTTAGTCTCATTAGCTCAACGTGTTTCTCCTTTAGTGCTGTTAACTCAAATCCCTCTCTCTCAGATTACATCAGCTAAAATTAGATTTTTCCACCCTGTGTGACTTGTTAAGCTCAACTTCAGTGTAGTTCTTTTCTTGAAATCACACTGTAACATTAACAATAGTGACTATCTACTGTGTAAACTTAGCTTACCTGAATGTGAGTGATAATGATGAGCAGTCCAGACAGAAAGTAGTAGTCAGGGTGAGCTCTGAATCAATCTCATATCGCTCCTTGTTTGTTCTTCCTCATTCCCATCAAACAGGAGACAGGCAGCGGAGCTGAGGAGTCATGATCAGATGAACAGACCAACAGAGGAGTTAATATCTGTCTTCTAGCATAAGTCAGTGGAGAACACACTCACACTCATGCTTTTCTATGTAAACTCATCCCCTGCTGTGGAGGAGTTCCTTCTGTTCATCAACACTGCACCACCCCCCCCCCTCAGCAGGTGATGATGGGAGGAGGGGAAGGAGGAGGAGAAAGAGAGAAGATAGTACCTGAGAATCTGCCAGCATGAGTGGACAGTAGTGACACAGTTTATTAATATCATGACAAGAAACAAGACTCTCATGTATGTGTTTAATAAAGTGTAACGCTGGAGGTGGTAGTATCTGAATCCCACTGAGCAAGATCTGGATTTTTCTGGGCATTAACATGAACTTAGAATGAGCTTTCAAAAAGGACCTGGAAGTAAAACACCAAAACAAACAAAAAAATAAACAATTTGTGTAATAGTTCCACTTTTGGTTTTTGGTTGTTTTTTTAATCAAGGTATTTGTTTGTTTGTTATTCCTCATCATGCTAAAGGGACAGACCATTTACTATTTCTTAACTAAACAAACAAACAAAACAAAACAAACAAATAAACAAAATGTTCCAATACTGATAAATATATCAGCCATCTTTTTTTGTCGATGAATCCCTGGGTAGATTAACAGCTACCTCTTTATTTATATTCCTTCCAGTCTGAGTAAATCCTCTTAGAGTGTGTACAGCTAAAGTGAGACATCAGACTCTATCTGCAGCTCTCAGAGAAGAGCAGGACAATCCTCCAGCAGCTTCAGCTAATCTCAGCTCTGCTCCCACTGCTTTCCTCAGCCTCCTTGACTCTGAGCTCAGAGAACCTTTACAGGTGTGAGAGCAGCAGAGAGCAGTGAGACAGGCCATCACAGGGGGTTCATCAGTCAGTCCTGCTGTCAGTCATATTTTCTTATTTTGTCTGCCAGCCAAGGAATCTGTAGAATCCCTGTCTGTGCTAACACACACACACGTTGAAATTCTCTATTTGCAACCAATAAAGTCATCATTTGTTTTGAATAATCTGCCTAGAATTTGCATGCGTGTGTATTTTTAATGAATAACTTGTCTTCATGTTGAGTGTATGCCACTGAGGTTGGACCACAGCAGCACAGCAGAGTCAGATTAGTTTCTGTAAATGAGATTAGTTGTAATCTGTTGCTGCCCATCGGTTGAGCAGACAGAGGAGAAGTGATGGATCACAGTTCGCTCTGTTGAACACTGAGAAATCTGTTCCAGCCCTGTCAGCAAACAACATTATACTGTCATGTCATATTCTGTTTAGTTTAACCTCAGAGTGCATTCTTAATCTTAGAAACAGCAGCTGACAAACCTATCTCAGCTCAGGTCTGTGTAGTATCTGTTCTGTAGTTTTCAGTCATATCACATGATCTTCCTAAGCAGATGGGGTAGATGTTCAAATGCCTGTTTTTTGAAAATCATGTGATTTGATTTAAAGCTCCAGAAGTTTAGTTTGTATTGTTAAAATTATTAATAGAGTATTTCAAATATGATTTTATTTTATTTTATTTACTAACTCATTTCATGTCATTTACTAAGTAGTGTCAAGTTCCCCTATAAAGTACAAAACTGAATACACTTGAATTTTATTTGGCCTAGCTGAGAGCCTCTACTGCAGGGATCTGATCTGTTGGAACCGACCTGCGACACTCATTTCATGACACTGTGGGTCATCCATAGATAATCACCGGCCCCATGTGCATTGATAATTGCTAGGCTTGCTCTGGATTCAGCTTGTTGTCTCTGGTATCACCCAGGTTGCACTGCTCACTCAGTCACACTGCTGATCGGGTATTTCAACAGAATGGGTCAGAAAACATGGTTCTCATAGAACAGCATATGTAAATAACTAGCTCTTATTCTTTGCTATGCAGAATGTGAGCAGCATGTGGACCTTAGACCAGACTGAGTGTAGAATACACTGGTGATTAATGTGCCTATAGAGTCTATAAGCCTGTGATATCACCAGGCATTCTTCCAGGTAATAATAATATAATAGTTCAAAATCTCTGACTCTGGTTACAGATAAACTGAGTGACGTTCAGTCTTAGTAGATCAAAGTGTGACATCAATGTTGTTACCAACTCCCAGGGCTGCTGTCGTGCTAACAACCTGCTGACAGCCAGCGCTGATCTTACTCACCAATTAACTTTTTTTCAGCGTCAGTGCCAGCTCTGTGTGCCTTCCCACAGGAGCACCGTGCCACGGCGGCTCCTGCATCATTCAGCGTCCCCCCTCTCCATCCTCCTCCGCCTCTGGAACATTCTGGGCCAGTTCAGTTCACCTACACACAGACATCAGACAGTCTAGCTTCGCAAGATACCAAACTAATGTTGCATTTGGGTGCTCATCATTCTTTTGTAAACTGGAAAAATAAAATAAAAATAACACCAGGGCCGTGCCCTCAGACAGCTAACAAATGGAAACACCAGAAGTAAATGAGGATCAGGTGTGACTTAATTTTTCAGTCATTTCCTGTGATCAGCATGTTCAGAATGCAACCAAGAGTCTATGCCTGGTTTCTAGTTAGAGAGACATCCATCCCTGCTTTTTAAGTCATTATCAAACTGCACCATTGAGTGGAAAAGAAATCCAAGGCAGAGTCCTGAGCCTAATAAAAAGCCTTTATTATGGCATGGCTGCAGTGGCGGGCCGTGCATTTCACACCTAACCTTCACTGGTGTCCTACCTCTACCCCACCTCTTAATGGGCTACCTAGGAACAATCAACAATATACTGAAATACAGTATAATAGAACTTAGCATCACAGACAGGCATGTCATGTAGCCAGTATAAATGCCATTACTACAGCAATGCTATAAAACCAAATTAACACAATTCAATAGGTCTCTACATGTAGACAAGACATAAACAATACAATATAGGTAAAATGCATTTTACTCACCGAAACTACTGATTATTTGAAGACCAAAAAAAAAAAAAAAAAAAAAAGCTGCTTCCGTCGAGCAGACATTCTCAGGCCTAAAGCTAATTAAAACTTATGCGGGAAATACGAGTGGACAGACTCCACTTTCAGCGTTAGCCTTCATAGCGATAGAAAAGAACTTATTGTTGGAACTGAGACGCACAGATAACCTCTACAACCGCGCCATTCCTCGTCGTCCAGCCATTGTGGGTTGAAAAAATAGCTATTAAATCTATACTAGCATGTTTTAGCTTGCGCTTAGTAGCTATACATGCGGTTTGCTAGCTCTGACCAGTACGCTCTCTGACCATCCAATCAAATCACGTGAAAATGCAGGCCTGCAAAGGACCCTGATTTCGCCAACTCGAAATCTGATTGGTTACAGGATCCGCGAGGCCAGTTTGCAATTTATTTTAAATTACAGGGGCCTGCACTGTTGATTCTGAAGGCCTCAAGGCAGATTTCTTTTAACTTGGCGACACAGGGCTGAAATCTGATTGGATAAAACAGAGAAAGTAGTTCCTGTTTTCTTTCACGTGAACAAAACTACGATAAGTTATTTGATTTTGAATTATTCACATTCCGAAGTGACTTTTTCATTCGTCTAATGATACTCATGATTAACTAATAAATGCCTAACGCAAATATAGATCCTAAACACAAAGCAGTTACATGATATTTTCTGACTCTTAACTGCTCCATTAACCAAAGATGCTAAACATCCCAAGCAGATATGACACCTGTAACACATCACAGCACAGTAATAGCTGAGCTCGTCTTGGTTTTTTTTTCATGTGTTTGAAATCCATCCACCTTCTCTGTGCCTCTGTCAGCTGCTGTTGTCAGCACTGACAGGGCTCATGTCATTTAATGTGTCTGATGCAGCACTGCTGCCCTCCTGTGTTCAGAAGTAATAAGATAGCTTTGGTTAATTTCCCATGCTGAGTAAGCACCTGTACATCTAATTATTCATGCAATCTATCTATGAGTGTATGTCTAACGGGGGGGGAGCTGCAGTGGACACACTCACTTTTACATTTTGTGTAAAGGAAAAAAGGAGGAAGAAGAAGAATCTTGGTGAAGAGATTTCACAGACACAGACAGATCATCTCTGGATGGATGGGCCCATAGCATCATTTTAACATGTTATAGCAGTATCCCCAGCAGCTTTAGAGCTAACACAACAGAGTGAGTCCCATGGAGGTGAAGGTAGATTCTGCCATTGAGTGTGATAGTGATTTAGCCGTGTGTGTTCCTACAGGCTGCAGATAATCATGTGCATGATATCAAAATGTGACAGGAGCTCAGCTATCACAGGGACACCCCCCACAACCCTCCTCCTGCCAGCCAACCACACAGCATATGTGTGTAACATGATAAAGTGTAATCTGCAGAGATGACCTTGTGATGGGTGACAGTGTGTGAGTAAGACAGGGCTCAGACTACTCCCTGCCATCAGATTATTAGAGTGTGACCGTGACCCTGCAGACGTTAGATGCATCCTCTCAGTACAACACACAGAGACGATTTGGAACCTTCCATCCTCGGCGTTCGGGGTGCGATGTCGTGTATTTAAAAACTCAAGCTTCGCATCTGTTTAACCCTTTCACACATAGTGGTCACTACAGTGGACAGCTATTAAAAAGCTGTTCTCTTGTATATGCATGGGTTTTGATGGTAAAGTTGCACATCAGCCACCACATTGGACGCTAGAGTGTCGTTTCATACACTTCCACCCACTGGCTTGTTGATGTAAGTCAACACAAATGACCCAAAACCAGAAATGCTGAGCAGCTCAGGAATATGTTGCCAATCCCTCTATAGAAGGAGACTTCTGCAGGTAAAAAAAAAAAAAAGATAACATCAAGTAACATATACAGAGCAATACCATTGCTAAAATCTCTAAGTATTGATTTTATATCAGGAGGAAATTACAATTAATCATCTGTCCACATTTTTTTTAGTGTTTTAAGAAAATGAAGTTCAATTTTGTTTTCATGCCTAAAGAAGAATAAAAACACCTAGGAAAAAAAAAATCCAGATTGAGGATGTCATAATTCATGTATGAAAGAGTTAAGATGCCTCACCTGGTTCAGTGAGGAGGTGGATTATCTGGGAAGCAGAGATTTAGTAGAACTGGGCTGGACTTACCACTGATGTGGTTGGGAAACTGTTTTGATTTTGGGTATTTACACTTCCAAGGGTCTATTACCCTGTAGGTCTGGAGTCATTGTACTTTTGTTGAGGACTATTTTCTGCAGCAGTTTAAGTGTGAGAGTACAGTAACTGTGATGAACAACAGGTTCCACTCCTGTCACCAAGAACTTAAATCTGAGGCTGCAGAGGACACAGGCTCACCAAAACTGGACAGCTGAAGACTGGAAACACGTAGCCTGGTCTGATGGATCTGGGTTTCTGCTGCCTCGGCAGAAATCCAGGAAGGAAAGTTTCCAACTGAAGCTGTTTGAGAGCAAAGGAAGGAAATTCCCAGTATTTTGACCTGTCAAGACTTCACTTCACATGTGCCATGACTTTAAACTGAATACACTGCTGCTTGAGCTAAACAAGTCTGAAATCAATCAGTCACATGTTCCAGTGCTGTGTGTGGAGAGGATGAATTATTAATAAGAACTCTCCTGTAACAGTACACAGAGCCAGCAGGTTCTCAGGGAGTCAGAGGTGATTGTGGTGGGATGAAATTGTCCATCATGTCCTTAACTGTGCTCCTCAGTGCTCAGTGGAGACAGTGTGATGCTATCTCACCTCTCCATTACTGTTATCTAAGACCCTGTGCACAGACTTCCAGCACGTCTCACACCTGTGTATATAAGGTCCAACAATTCACACAGTATGAATGCAGCCAAATGCAGAGAAGTCCTCAAAGAAAACCTGCTCCAGAGATCACGCTACCTGAGACTGGGTTCGCCTTTCAGCGTGGCAATGATCCGAAGCGTACGGCCAAGAGTCTCTGAGTGGCCCAGCCAAGGAGCAGATATAAACACAGAGAACATCTGTAGAGAAACCTGAAGATGGCAGCTCACAGACACGTCCCGTCCAGTCTGATGGAGCTTGATCAAGGATAATTTAACTGGTGTTCAGGGATGAAAAAGGTGGACTTTGTGTAAAAATTCATTTTTGAGATAACCTGCTTATAAACAAATAAAAAAGGACTACACAACAGCTCCAGGGTAGAGGTAACCGAAGGAGCCAGGTTTATGAGGCAGCTGCTGACTGGTTGAACAGGCTGTTGGCCTGCTTGGCTGGTTCTGTTGGTCCCCGCCTTGGCCCCCGTGGCTCCTGGTGACTTGAAACCTGCTCTCTGGTGGTGCCTGAAACAACATCCCTCTGTTAGCTACTACACAGCGGCTTCCTCCTGTAATTACAGAGCCGCGTGTCTGAAACCGATCCGGCAGAGCCTCGTCCCGCCTGCACGCTGAGGGCTGGGAGACTGAACGGTAACAGAAATCGTCCAGTCACTCTGCCCCTGTCTGAGCCAACAACAGTTCATTCATTCATCTCTGAGGTCAAACAGGATGAGGTTAAAGTTGGTTTCAGAGAAAAGAAAGACAACGTTGGGAAATGTTAGACTTGAATTCACAGTGTAGAAAAAGTGCTGCCTTTCAGCAAATACAAATGATCTAGGGGCTTGGAACCTGCCAAATGGCAGCCACCAGATCAGTCTGTTTCACAGTGACTATACAACATTTCAACAGGTTTAAAATAGGCCTTGCATGATGTGATAGATGAAATTTACATATATGTCATACTATACTTCTAATTAAATGAACACAGCATCTTTTTTCAGTTTTAGCTTAATTAACATGGTGTGCTAAAAGGATCTGGATTGTATGAAATCAGCAATGGAGTGGTGGATGTAGAGCGTTTGGCAGATGTGGATAACTTTTCCATACAGGTGTAATCTAGTAGGAAGTTTTTCCACCATGTGAAACATACCTTGTTTGTTGTACCTTGATTTCAGTTCATGAAGATAGTTTCCATGGTGATAATTAGCACCAAAAAGAGCACTGTTCTTTTTGTTCGGGCTGACTGTATATGATGTCTGCTGGTAAGCAAAGTTGAGGGGATAGGAATTATCCAAGTTATATAGTGAAGTTGGCATCAGGCAACTTTTTTTTGGTGAAGTTCATTAATTAACTAAAGTTGAAGGAGGAAGGAAGATTTTCCAAAAATGTTGTATTCCCAATGGTCCACCTTAAATCTGAAACCACAATAAGGTATAAATGAATGGCCTCTGTTAAAAGGTCAGGTATATTGAAGTGAACGAGCCAGTGAAGGGTTTAATGGGGCAGTTCAGAGCCGGACTCTGGTCCACGGTCCGGGTCTGATAGTCACGGGTGGTTTCAGGTTAAGCAGCGACTTGACAGATGTAGTCTCACATGACTGTAACTGTTTATAGAACAGGACGCACTACAATGTGAAATTGTTAGCAGACGTCAGTGCATGACATGAACACTGTGGGAATTCTTGGTCACTATATGGAGAACAGTCAGACTTCAGGTACTCACATAAATAATACAGAGCAGTACACACAGTGCCCAGGAGGGATTTAGAAACTTCTGGACCAACACTGATTATGATCAGTTCAGAATTTCATGGAAGAAAAAGAAAACACCACAAAGGTCCATTATGGTTTTATTTGTTTCTATCTTTGATTGAATGACAAAGGTGGATGAACTGTTGTGGATGAACAGATCCCATGGAATATTAAAGCCAACATTATTAAGTCATCTAAAGCCTCGAGCTCTGAGAACTCTTATCTTTTTTTGAAATGCATGAAGATGAGGTCATTGTGGAATTATACTGCCTGTTACCTGCTCATTCTACTACATTCATGGCTAAAACACAAATCAAGAGTTAACCATTAAAGGCGAGATGAGACACTGACTTTAGCACTTAACATGATGAGATCCTTAAAATGAGTACTGCATTGCCTCTGATAAAGACTTCCTTTAACTTGTCACTTTGGTATTGCATTTATACATTACAATATTCTTCAAAGAAACAAAATGTACAACTGCATAAATAGAAAATTCTTCCACCATGTTTAATGGCTAAAACATTCAGGGAGTTACACCACAATACTGTGATGAATCCAGCAAAAACAAAACGAAACAAAACGAGAAAAAAAAAAAAAAAAGTTAAAAACTTGGGTTAGCACCGTCGCCCTTGCAGCAGGCCAAAGTGTCTAACAGGCTGGACACACAACTCTACATTCAAGGCAAAATCAAAAGTAAAAGGCATGAAACAAAGTAATAAAAACCCCTTCACACATTTAAGTGATTTAACAAAGCACAAAAAGGAAGAAAAAGGAAAGTAAAAAGAGTGTCCCTTGATCAGGTGTAAAGCACAAATAAAAAGAGGAAAGAAGTTCCCTGGAGTGCAGCCTTTTCCTTACACAGATCAGAAGAGCGCACCGTGTCAAACTATTTCAATCATTAAGTAAAGTGGGAGTGTGTGCTCTTGTCCGACACACACATCTACGACTGCTGAAGCTTGCTCACAGATGAAAATGAGGACGACGTGGTTTGGAAGGACCAGATTTTTCGACTACTGTGCACTCCAAAAATATCTACTGAAACCACACAAGGCAGCGATATGCAGAGGGGGGACAAATATAGCTCGCTACACATCAGAGATGGAATTACACTTTACAGTCATCAATGAGCAATGTCCCATGGCTTGTGGAAAAGTCTCATTTACAGCGGAATAAATATTTTTATTAGGCCTATTGCTACTCTTCCTCTAAATTACATTCTAATGCTAGACAGAGGTGTAGAAGCTATTGATGAAAGCAGACAGATTATACATCGGTCCCCTATCAGTTTTTTTTTCCTTTCATTATTCATTCAAGACTAGTTGTGACTGACTTAACCGCTACAACCTACCCCAGCTCACTTACCATCTCCTACTTCAGCTCAGTATTTAGTTAAGGACAAAAGAGGCAGAAGGGGTGGGGATGGTGGTGGTCAGACGAAGTGCTATGGTTCTGATGACAGTCATAAACTGTTGATCTGGATCTTGATGTCAAAGCGTCCCTGGTAGCGGTCCTTGTCGTTGTAGTCGATGTTGTCTCCGAACACTTTGCACTCGATGCGCAGTTCAGTGTTCAGGGTCAGGTTGGTGAACTGCAGCGCCACCAGCGGTTGCAAGTACTGAGGGTGCAGCAGCTTGCCGTAGTAGGGGTAATACTGCAGGGGGAAGCCGCTGCCGATTCCGTGGTACTTGATCTCCCCGATTTTACCGGCATCCTCCTCTTTCTGGAAGGACGGAGGGAAATGACACACATTTGTACTGAGATCTAAACTGGCAAGGAAACACACACACACACACACACACACACACACACAAAACAGTGTGTACCTTGTTGGTGCAGAAGAGAGGGATCACATTGGGCTGCACCTTGGGTTGAGCCTCTTCAGGGATACTTTCATTCGAGGTAGGAGGCTGAACACAGAAGACAAGTGAGGATGTTAGGCAGGTGGACTGGATTCAGTAGAAATTCAAACAAAATTTCTGCTTTTCCTGCAGAGACCAATTTCTACCTGCTTCTGATGTGATCTATGTCTGGTTCAATAAAAAAAACATTGACACACACAGAAGGTACTGTGATCAGTAGAGGTGGATATCAGCACTGATCTACTGAAGCCCAGAATCGATTCATTTTGATTTGATTAAATTTGCCTCAGTTACATCAGATAAACAGTAATGTTTAAGCACTTCTCAGAATATAAAACAGTGTGAATTACACATTACAGGCTGTACGGTTTGGACTCATTCTGAAAAAACTCTAATGAAAAAAACAAAACAAAACAAAACAAAAAAAAAAAACACCTCCAAGCTGGGAGCTGCATCTTTCCAGTCATTCCAAAATGATTTTTTTTTCATGATTATCGCAACAGTATCATTAATTGCAATTATTTTGGCCAGGATACAAAATTTTCATATCCTCCCATGACCCTTGCCTCACATGCCATGATCTACATCAACATGTCCAGACATACACACAGGAACAGTGGCAACACTTCAAATGGTCATGCTTGTCATACGGAGTGTTTGCAGCCCCACTGCTGGGTAACTGTGATAAAAAGGTAGTATCCTCTGACTCTGCTCCTGCATCACGCTTTAATGATGTGAAGTCTCTCCCTCATCAGTATGCTATGTGGATGCAGAGAGGAGACCAAGAGGACTGTATTTTATATCATGCAGGGAGTGTGCTGGATAAATAATACACATGGTTTCAAACATTCAGCCAAAATCCACCTATCTCCATCTGCAAATAGACGTATTTATTTTAAATTACCCTTGGACGGAAGTTGACAATCCTATTAAGCTTTACGATCAGGCAGGGCTTGCCGTCCTTGAAACCGAAGTCACGGTCCTCGATGCCGGAGCAGGGTCCAAGCAGGGCCCTGGAGAAACGACAGGCCTTCCTGACGCCCACGTCGCTCTCCAAGTCGCCCCGGTTCTTGTAGTCTGCAGGCTCCTCTGGAGGTGGAAGTGAAGGGTCAACTTGGGTTAGGACTCATTAAGAATGTGTCAAAGTCCACTATTAGATTTAGATTTAGATTTAGAGTTCAGCCAAGAGGTTTTGAAATGTTACGTAAATGTCTGCCTAGTGCAGAGAACAGAGATCCAGTGGGACGCCTACCTCCACAGTCCTCAAATTTCATCTGGTCCCTCTGGTTTTCATCATCATACTTTGCCAGGAAATCCCTCAGGGCCTTAGTGTAAGGCAGGTAGGTCTCCACATCGTTGAGGTTGAAGGCCACTTCAGCTTTGTCTGATCGTGGGGTGTGTGTAAGGCCTGCGGGGACGACAGATCAGTTGCCTGTGTTGCTTGCTTTAGATTCTCCTTCAGATTTTCGCAAAGAAATCAAACACGTGCATTGTGATCCCAGAGGTTAAATGAATAAAATGTCATGACTAGAGAGAAAATTACAAACTTTAAAGTCTGACACATGTAAAAGCAGGAGCACCAATTTCTGCCAGAATCTGCAGATTCAGTTGAGATGATCAATATCAGTGTCATGTCTGTGGATCACACAGATAGAGTTTCTTCCTGCTTCTACTCTTTGTGCTAAGACAGGCTGAATAAGCTGAAAGTGGTCCAGACCTGCAGTGACACATACCAGACTCCGCTGAAACTGATAGATCTCATATGACTCTGGGTAAAAAAAAAAAAGCGAGTTCATGTTAACTGTTGTCTTGACTCAATCTATTAGCTGAATGTTTAGAACACTGTACCAACTCTTGTCAGCTGATCAGAGATCAGCTCATTGACAGTAATTTTCCTTGGGACACACATGACATTGCATCGTGAACACAACGCTCAAAGATGTTTTACTGCTTTACAGTAGCCACCAGCCTGCATCCTGCTGTCAAACAGCAGCTCTCTCCACTGTATTCCACACATGCTCAGTTTGGCTTGTAAACCCCAGCTGGCCTCCCACGCTATGGAAACCAGGCTATAATGTAAACACAGGGGAGGCTGCACTGGGATCATGATGTGCGGATGTATAAAGATTTCATTTCCAAAACAATATGCAACCATGTTAACTTAGGCTAGAGTGAGCACATGTACTAAGACTGAACACAGGTGTTCCCTTTAAAAAAAGAATTTAAGGCAAAACGCCTCTATTACAGTTATTAACAGATGTGGAGAGCCCTGTTTATATGTTTGTGTTGTATCAGAAACCCTGCTATGTCCTATTAGGGAATCAGTGGTATCATGGCAGGTTAACACCATATCTAGATCTGTGCAGGTGCCTCTTTAACCAGGTTAGCTCATCATTTTGACAGTAAAATCAATACATTTTTAATCGTGCAGAATTTCTGAGGCGCAAAGTTCATTCTTGACCTCGCTTGCAGTAGCTGTGAAGACAATCTGAATTAATCATGAGACAAACTCCACCATCTAACACTTGAATTGCAAAAAAGCCCCATGTTCACAAGCTAAGATGGAAGGATGGATGGAATTACATACAATTAGTATTTGGGTCAGGTCAAATCTGTTGCGCTGCGCTGCCAAAATAAATTGTGACATTTGTGTATTTGCATCCAAAGCCAGAAACGACACCCCACATCCAGGCTTGTTTTGGAACTCAGCGTCATACATAATAATACAGTGACTTGACCAGAACATAGCACTCATGTATTCGCTCCGAGACGGCGATGAAAAACAATCTTGTCGTGTCAACAAGGTCAGTGAGGAGGCAGTGATCCACTCAGTAAGAACCGAGAGGTTAGAGCTCGTCTGGAATTAGAAAAACTCAGGATCTACTCCCACAGACACACTCAGAAATATCATCACAAGATCCTATTTCCTTTTACTATACAGTATAGTTTTGTTTAAAAAAAAAACAAAAAAAAAAAAAACAGACAGGAAATGGAGGTCACTTCTTACCAGGGGGTGCGACTCTGTCCTGCCAGGTAGGCTTGTAGTTGCTCAGGGTGAGCAGCAAGGCTTGGATGGTGCCGACAAAGATCCCAGCCAGGCAGCCGTAGAAAATAACATAGAACAAGAAGATTTTGACTGCGGAGGAAAAAAAGAAGGAACGTGTCAGTACAGGTGTACAGAGAGTAAAAAACCTTACATCTCTCTCTCTCTGCCGTTAAGGAAAAATAATGATCATTGTTTTACGAGTCATATGAGAAACTGGAGATCCCCTGTGTGTGATTAAAGTGTGACAGGTGATTCTGTGTTAAAGAAATACACACTTTGCTTGTCCTTTAATGACCCAACAACCTAGCCATCCTCTGCAGCCACAGAGCTCCACGCCTGAGCTGAGTAAATGCATACAGTGACCGTAACATGTGCTTCACCATCACAGCTGTGTGACAGTGCAATAAAGAGAGCGCTACTGTGACAAGAAAAGCCTCACACGACATCTCAAGCTTGCGTTTGCAGGAGACTGAGACAAAGCGGCAGACGATTTTATGATCTCATAAGACCTTTCTGGCCAATCAGTTAAAGCTAGGACTGTTTTACGATACAAACACGCCACGTTTGATTGTGGCAGCAACATGCTGCGGGGGACACCGCTCTACAGCTGGATATGAAGGCTGGTGAGGGTCAGAGGAGCGGAGCAAAATACAGAGAAGAACCTCCAGCAGTCTGCAAGAGAACCAACCCAAACATGAAGCCACAGAAACAGCTTTAGAGAGGTCATGCTATAGCAGGAAACCATGTAATTTGACAGAGCCTGAGCCGTTATGCAGAAACAAATGTCAGAAAACTGTTATAAATGCAGCCAGTGGGGCATTGGCTTTTAACTGATGAATACATAAATGCAAGCAATTGTCCTGTGCTTAAATTTAGACCAATTTGTTAAAAAAAATTAAAAAGTTCCAAGAGTCTCTACAACATGAAGGAATCTTTTATTTGGCTGCTGCAGCTCCAAGAATGTCTGTCAGACACATACATGCTAACAGCTTATGTCTAAGGAAGTACAAAGCCAGTATTCATGATGAAACAGTCCAACAGTGGCAGCCATTGTCTTTATAGATTTACAGGAATTCAACTGTACATCCTGTATGTGCTGAATAGTAATTACCATTGGCTCCTCCTCACTCTAATCAATTATTAACATGAAGATGCTGTGGAATTCCATGTCTATTAACGGTTACCTGTACTGCGAAGCAATAAATAAAGCACAGCTGAAGTTAACCCTGGAGCTAGCAGGCTATACTTCCATTCAGTCAGTCCTTTTGCTGCATGAGGCAATGTCAAAAGGTCACAACAGCCTGAACCAATTAATGCATGACACATTACTTGAGCTTGTTAGATGCAAGGACATACAATCAAAGCCTGTGTCCTCTGGGCATTGTAAACCTGACATTCCTTGATATCTTTAGCACCTTATCTCTGCAGATGAGCATAAGGACAAGGTACATTCCAGTCCTGTTTGTAAAACTGGTTTAAAAAAAAACAAAAAAAAAACACATCTGATATCTTATGATTTGTTAAGGTGGTCTCGTGTCTGCCGGATGTCCCCTCATCAGAACCTTCAGCACAGCACTGCGCATGGCACACTTCCTAAACGCATCAGCAGTTTTCAGATGACCTCAGAAGGACAAATATAAGCCGCTGAAGTTGCACACATCAGCCTCAGTGAGCCGGAGCTCCTGCAGTGCCCCTGCTGCCTCACTTGCTCCCTGAGCCGAGCAGACATCGTGTCACTGAAACAATATTTTACCCAGGTGTTAACGTCTGTGGCCAGGAATGGAGAGCTGTTTGACATTGAGAAGGTACAAGGACATGCGCACTGCCGCTGCCGGAGAAACACGAGAAGAAAGGTCGAACAAGTTAATCAGCTGTATTGTTCGTTAGATTACAGTGACATCTGATCACTGAACCCGACACGGATCGATAGTCCTCTCTCCATTTCCGAGTAGGCCCTATCACCTTGACTCACCTTGGACTATGATGCATTTTTAACCCTTTCGGCTGCCCTGTTCCAAAACTGCTAAAAGAGACAACTTGACGTTTCCCCAACAACAACCAGCCAATGTGGACAAGACTGAGGTCCAATCATTAACTCGCTTTCCACTGTCTGACTGCTCCGCAGCGTCTACGCTCTCTGCATCAACAATAAGAACTTGGAATTCCCATAGAAGAACTAGCAAAACCACTCACATTATGACCTTAGTTTAACCGTAGTCGCGCTATTTATTAGATGTATTGGTTCAACGGAGAGGCTCCCGTGTCATAACAAAAGTGAGGGCATACAAACCGAGTGGCATTTGGTAGCTTTTTTAAGCTACTATGACGCAAAAACAATTCATGTTGCCGGTTTGTTCATGAATGCAGCAAAGTCAAATCAAACAGGTGGTAAGAAACACGAGGCGACCGGCGCGCGCTCCTTCAAAGCCGAGAGCGCGCGTGCCGTTTTACCACGAAAAACCCGGGCAGTTAGCAACCATACTTACACCAACTGCCTCCGGTACGACCGAGCAGCTCTCCTTTCTCCGAATCCCACAGAAACTTCTTCCATCCGCCGTCGTCTTTATTTGAAGGCATTTTGATTTATTCCCCGTAAAGGTGTTCCTTTACTTGTTCTGTGGTGGACCTCCGTGTGTCACACAACCAAGTCCCAACCCGTCGCAGAGGCACCCAGCTCTGTCCGCTGGAAGGCTCCCCAATATAAACCGTTCCTCCTCGACTCCGCCCGAAACTCTCAACAAGTTACCTAGTAGGAGGGCGGAACAGCGGCGGCTAATTAGGGAGCGGAGAAGCTGTGCGTAGCTCTGACGTCAGGATGACGGACAGACAGCCTATAGCGGCAGACATGCAGCTCTATACATATTTTGGCTGAGCTTTGCAGATAGGTCTGTGCAGGCAGAAAGTTAGTCCCTGTTCTCAGGTTTTAAGGTATAACCCACACCTCTGTCAGCTTCCACTTACAGAGCAGAGCCATTTATCATAACTAAAAGTCCACAGCATGTCATCCATGACACCTTGGTGAAACTAATGCAGTCCTGTAATAAACCTTACATTCATGACAGTTACAGTTTTCATTGAACTGTACTGCATTATACAGAGAGGTGTTTCTTTTATATAGGCTACCCCACTGGACATCAGCTCATGTAACCCAGTATAATTCAGCCACACCACAAACTGGCCTCCAATGACCATAAATCATCATGAATCAACATCTCTCTAAAACAGGTTCAATACAAACCAAACAACTAGTGTATGTACACACCTGTATAAGTGCCTACATACATGCACATATATACAAATACACACTCAACATGATAATAGTTGATCGGTTGTGTCAGTCAGGACTTCCTGCTAGAAATGTTGGGTCCTGACAAAAATACTCAACAGCGTTCATGCAGCAAGTATCAGTAAAGCTCGGGGGCCCGTAGAATCACTCACTCCCCCATCCCCCCCACCGAGCCACCACACCCCACCCTTCACACCCTCTCTCCCAACAGCACCCCCATTCCATTGATCCAGCAGCCACTTAGATAAGTCCAGTGACACCAGCCTGAGATATTCCAGGATGTACCCTACATCCATCTTGTGGGTTTGTGAAGTGTCTCAGACCACAGAGGGACGCTAAGCCATTCAGACTTTTCGGACTGACTCTGAGGCTGGTGTCACGACATTTCCAGGAGAGTCGGGTTCAACTGTATAACAACATTACTATACACATAGATTAAACCTAACTTTGGACTTCAGTTGCCATACCAGTAGAAACTGGATGGTGGGCTTTGGACTTTAGATTTGCCCTTATCTGACAAACTTCAGCATAGAGGAGGATGTGGGTGAGATTACATGTCCACTTGGTGTTACTGATGAGATAATAATAATAATTAAAAAAAACAACAACAATAAAGTAGCATATGTCCCACTGGTCAGCAGCCTTTTTAGGCGATGAGTTACATTTTTTTGTTTGGCAGAGGAGAAGCTAAGGGCTTGTAAATCAGCATGACTGTTCAGGTTGAGTTACTGCATGCCAACAATGACAACAAGGCACACGCAGAATACTAGATTACAGTGCACCAACCTACAATAAAGTCTGTTCCTCTAAAACAGTCATTATGGCAATCATTACATCCCCTCTACTAACAGAGCTGAGTTTGTTTAGCTCACACACATATCTGTTCCCAGTTTAACTTGGTGGGTGTCCTGTGTTGTTGTGTTCGGTGGACCCCTCTTCACAGCCACCCCCCTCACACCAAAGGGATAATAATCTCTAGTTACACCGCATTGCCAAGTGTACACATAGTTGAAACCTGTATATATATCCTGCCTTCTACAGCCTATAACCCCTCTAAAGCCGGCCCCAAGGGCAAAGTGCCTCCAGTGCCAGGGGCCACATGATGACCCAATTTTCTATCTAAGCTAGAAATAAGAAGCTTTTAATTGTAACTGTACCACTTAAACACAGCAAATGCCTAATCTGAATTCATTCTGAAAATGTTCAAATTCTAGAACCACCACTGCCTTGCCACATACACACACATGCACGCTGAAAACTACACAGATATGCGTAGGTCCTTCAACATCACATTCTTGCTAGGTTGTATGAGCTGTGTGTAATGTGTGTGTTCATGCACGCATGTGTGAAATCGCTCAGCAATGTGTTGCCATCTGGGTTTCTTTAGCTCTGTACGTTTGTTTGAATGTAAACATGTGTGTGGGGGTGTGGTCGGGATTACGCACATGGTGGTTTTGACCTTTAAATATCACCTCAAGGACGAGACGAGTCGAATCCCCGGTGTTGTCCAGCACAAAGGAAAGACAGATCTTCTGCTTACAATCAAGTCCCATCTTTCTACATAGTCTTGAGCCTATTTAATGCCCTAACTCTAACCCTAACTAAACGTAAACCCCATATTATATAAAGCAGCTGAAGCAAAACGATCCTTCAGCCCAAAGGACCTCTCTCTGAATGGTTTGACCTTTAGAATTGATGGAATGATTACTTAAAGTAAAAGACATATTGAACGCTATTTCTAAACAAATGAATTAAATCTCATAGTCTAGTGACCACAGTATTGTTACAGATGCATGTTTCTTAACTTGGTTAAGGTTAGGGAAAGATGCTGGTCTGGTTTAATAGAGGAAAGGTTCACAGGTTACTGTAGCCTAAATTCATTCAAAAAATATGTTACCCTGGAACATAATCCATCCAATATCTTTCCTGTTAAACATATTTGCTCTTACAGTGTGGTTGTACAGATCATTTCTAGGAGACAGGGTTGCCATATGAAGGCAGATGGGGAGTAAAGTCCACAGTGTACAGGTGAACACACACTTGAGCTCCATTGTTGTCCAAAAACTTTAAAAGACACATAAGTAAGTTACGCTGTTGGTCTGAGTGACTTGTTTCCTTTATTACTGTGATACATATTTCTCTTCATATCAGGACCAGAGCAACTAAGGAACATCTGGAGCTCAATAGACCTGACCATCACAATCAAGATCAGGATATTCAACACCAACGTAAGCTCAGTCCTACTCTATGGAACTGAGACATGGAGTCATCGCAAACAACAAAACACAAAACCCCTGCAATGGGTCCTCACGATTGGGTGGCTTAACATGATAGGTCATAGTATTTCTAAGGCAACTGAAGGCAACTGGACTTGCTTGAGGTTCATTGTTCTTCAGTTCTGAACTGATGCATGAGAGGTGAAACATCTTTAAGAACCAAGTCCAGCTGCCTGCATATAGCAATTAGGGAAAAAAGAGTCCCAAGAGTGGGTCTCATGTCTGGTTTCCTCCACACATGACGCTTAGAATTGAGACCAAATAGTTCAATCTTAGTTTCATCAGACCAGAGGATCTTGTTTGTCACACTCTGAGAATACTTAAGATGCTTTTATTGCAAACTCCAAGCAGGTTATCGTGTGTCTTTCACAGAGGAGAGTCTTCTGTCTGGCTGCTCTGCTATAAAGCTCAGATCAGTGGAGTGCTGCAGTGATGGTTGTCCTTCTCCCATCTCCACACAGGATCTCTGGAGCTCAGCCAAAGAATTCCTCTGTAGGGCTGAGGAATGGACAGAAAGGTGGAAGGAAAAGTGACACCATCCTGGGATGTACTGAAAGCCACTCTGTGATTGGGAGAAAACCCCACATTGTGGCGTACAACTACACATCCTCTGAATTCTACCTCACCTGTTCCCCGATAAAAACGGGGGAAATGAGAATGAAATGAGGCCAAGTTAAGCTCTCCCTCTGATGAGAAACCACATAAGGCTGGTTTAGGATGAACTGGACAGAAGGTGAAAGCAAAGCAAACCACAAGTGTAACACATCTGCTGGCACTTGGGACGAACTCTGTGAACAATATTTTGTTTCCACTGGAAAACAATACAGTTCGTGCATCGAGAAGATTCCATGATTCCTTGTTTTTAAAATATCATATTGTTAATTTTTTTCTACGCATTAATTTTTAGAAACACTGACACACTGAATTATGTTAATTCACAGTTTAATTTATGGTAATTGTGTGTTATGTTAGGTCCAGAAAGTAAAAGTAACAGTGTTTATATTAGAGTATGTAAACTTCTGCAGAATGGACTGTAAATACACAGAGTTTTGGTTGTGGTTGAGGTTGAATGAAAAAACTGTTGTGAATTGTGAATCTTGAAGGATGTGGTCATTTCGTGCATTTTGCATTTCAAAGCAATGAACCACAGTTTAGTCCACAATGACTGCTGTCGTGCTGATGGTATGAAAAGTTTTGAAGAAGTGGACTCAGTAATATCATTTCACCTTATTAAGTGCCTTATAGAGAATTATTACCTTCTCTGCTCTACTGAGCTT
Organism: Lates japonicus; assembly: GCA_033238685.1. Classification (NCBI taxonomy): domain Eukaryota; kingdom Metazoa; phylum Chordata; class Actinopteri; family Centropomidae; genus Lates; species Lates japonicus. Next base: position 82,879 of record BRZM01000071.1, on the reverse strand, counting down.
TTTAACCTTTTTAGAACTACTTAGTCCAAGTACTGAGACATGGACCAGCACACTGGTTTTACTCTTTTCATGGGATTTGTTGACAATAAGTAAAATATAGACTATATCTCCAGACTTATCCTTTAACCATAGTTTGGTTGCTGTTAGTAAAGGAAGGAATACCAATGTCCCACAGCTACACCTTTTTTTTTTTTTGTTATTTCCTGTGGCAGTTTTAAGTTTCTATCAGCGATAGTCATGGTGGGGAATCACCTGAATCACCACCTATCTGCTGCTCCAAACATAATGAGACAAACTCTTAGAATTGTTGAGAACAGTGCTGCTATATTTGTCCTGATCCAAACCTGGTGATAATTTGCACAACCACAATGCTCATTTCCTGTGTTTATACCATGAAGCTCTTGTGAAGGTAACCATGAGGCTGGAATCACAGAGGCAGGGTTTGTGAAATAAAGCCTGCCATTTTTCTAATGATACAGCCCGGCGTCTGACGGCAACCACGCCTAGACAACTGGTGCCTTTTGTCAGCTTGTGTACACAATAAACATGTCTATGGTGTAAAGTTGAGCGGGGGGAGGGTGGACTCAAGGTGAAAGTGAGTCTTCCTGTTTGAGGCCCGTGCAGGTCGCAGACTGCCGTTTACACAAATGCAAGTTTCTGTGTCTGATCAGCTCTCACCACCATTTTCACCTACTCTGACCGGCAGTAGTATTCATCATCGACATGGGTGTGTAACGCTGATGAAACTGAGCTGCAGCTGCTCAACCATAAACATCCTGTGCGTGAAAACACACAGACCAGTCAATGGCACAATTCTGCAGTGTCTCCTTCCTGAAGGGTACTGGAAATTCATCTCAGACTTCTGTACTAGATACACAGAGTTACCTTTTACCTGGATGAACTGGATATTTTTCTTTCCTCTGACGTCAAACACACATATTTGCATGAACAGAGCTGCTACTATGCTAAGATGCTCACCATGATAATGCTTACACGTTGATCTTTAGATGATATTTGCCATGTAAACCATCTTAGTTTAGCATGCTAACATTTCCTATTAGCAGTAAACACAAAGGACAACTGAGGCTGATGGGAAGGACATTAGCTTTGCAGGTTTGGTCCTAAAATTACATTTGAGTGAGATAGCAAACATGCACATTTCTCAGAATGTCTTTTACCAAGTGAATTGTAGTAAATGATTGAATGATGGTCCTTCAGTGTTAACTTTCACAGCCAATTTACAGTTTCTTCCAGGAAGGAGAGATTGCTGAATAGTGGCATTGATGTAAGACTGATCTGTGTGTTTTCCTCAGACAGGATGTTCATGGTTGAGCAGCTACAACCTAGTTTCATCAGCATTACACACCCATGTCAATGCTGAATACTAATGAAGGCCAGAGTAGGTGAAAATGTTGGTGAGAGTTGATCAGATACAATATTTATTACTGGGGATTCATCCTCAGGGTACCATGAATGTCTGTACAAATTTTCATGGCAATACATCCAAAAACTGACATATTTTAGGACCACAGTAATGGATAGACCAACACATTACCATTTATTATCCAGTCACAAAGCAGAGTCCAATCAGAAGGTAGATGGTTCTGTTGTGTGAAAGATTTTCAAGATGGGTTTGCATACGTACACAGCACATTAAATGTTTACCATTATTTTCTACAGCAGGACCACATATAATTAAACCCAGCTGGGTCGAGTTCCTGCTATATGTATAAAAAAGGTGGTTAGCAATGATGCACTGCCTATATGATCTATAGGAAATGAAACAGTTTCCACGTTGACATTTTGGGAAAATACACCAAAGGCTCCACAGAACATTGAGAGTAGTGGAAGCTTATAGGTGGTAGTGTTGTAAGTGCAACTAAAGACAACTGGTATGATGAGTGCACAAAATGAGTGAGATCATTACTAATTAACTCAGCTATAGATGATTACATTCTGTTGCCTGCTGGATATTCAAACCCAAGACACACTGACCTATTTGGCTTCTGCATCATTTTGTGCATTCACACAAAGTTTTACTGTGCGTGCTGAAAACTTTCCCACCTTAACCGCAATATAGAATAAGTGGATTTGTCCACTTCACAAGAGTTTGTAAAAAGTGACCCACTGCAGGGTCAAAGAGGTTAATTACTTGTTAATTAAAAAAGAGCGGTGGATTATAACATTCTGCCATGGAGCTGACCCTGAGAACTGCCTCGTGTATTATGACATATTGTCAATTCACAGTCATTATTTAACAGGAGCCCTGCAGCTGTAGAGGCGTTGGTAAGCATCGGATTCTTACCCACCCTATTTCATCTACTTGGAGAGAAAGGAGGGTGAGGGTGTGTGGATTCATCTCCATCTGCTCAGTGAATTCCATCCGCAATGTAAAAACTCTAAAAAGGAAAGGTTATTGACATCATGGTGACGCCTCACCCAGGCAGCTAACTTCATTTGCTAAGTAAGAGAGGTGAAATCCTGCCCGCTGCTCTATGACAGTCCATTCTACAGTGTTTTTCATCAACACGATACTGAACTGAAGATGAGCTGAAATCCTACTCCTGTTCCATTACACTCCATACACTAACTTTCTACTAGGCTTTTCTGTTCATTATTATCATTTCCCTACTCTCACAAGTAGTTACATTTGAGCACTGTAGCTTATAATTCCTCTTTCATCTTTTTAGCTTCTATATTTAATTGTACTTACAAATGCAGTAGGAGAGAGTCATGGGATAGGATATAGGCAGAATATTACAGGATCATGTTTCTGACATTCAGACTGTCAGAGAAAACTCCTGACCTTGACCATATTGTGCACTCCGATGTCAGTGTACTGTGCAGCTGTTTACAGGTGAAACACTGGGAGGAACGCCGTAGTGTAGGACGATATTGGTGCATTTTATTTCAGCAGGAGTGCTGAGTAAAATCACTGGAACCCAATTAAAATATAGAAGCAGTGGGACAGTTTGCGTTTTTGACATTAAATATAATGTTGTCAATAATAGAAACTCCTCCTTATTCATTGTTTTTCTTATCATCAACAAATCCCAAGGAAAAACCCCAACCAAAGATACTTTCTGTGTTCTCAGCCCTTAGCCCAGTGGTTACAGTTACAGACAGCTAACAAATATATCATTTGACTTCTAAATGAAACTATATAGAACTCACACAATGATTTTTTTTTACTGTATTGTTCTTTGCTGAGACAATTCGATCCTATCAACCATATAACCTTGGAGGAGAAACATTCGAAATACCTCCTCCTGCTGCTTTGATATTCTGCCTCCTGGCTTTTTTGAAAAAATGTTTCAACTGCGTGGCATTAGGTCGTCTGAAAATAGTTAAAACGTCTCTCGTCTCAGGCTTTTTCTCATTTCCCTCGGGCCCTGAAAAACTGCTTATTAGGCTTCTCCTACAAAAGAACAATCTAGATACCTCACTAATGAAACAGTGCGGCCAATATTAAACCTCCCACTTTTAAGTGAACAAGAACTGGCCCTAAGCAATTCTGTCCATGTTTTTGACCGTACCACAGAACTGAGACTGCTCTTGCTAAGGCTTTGAATGGCATCCACTTAAACATAGACAGTTACTATTGGGCTGGTGCCCTAACCCTAACCCTAACCCCTTTTTTAAAATAATTGAATGTAAATAGGATGTGTGCAAAATGGACAGTAAATGAGTTTGGTGTATGAACATCCCATTCATAATCAGAGATTATGACACAGTGGATATTTTCCCTGCTGCACCTCTTTAAGACAAACACAGGAAAACATTGATGCTAAAACCACTCTGTGCTTCCCTTGCTGCATGGAACGTCTGAAGTCCTTTTGTTAGTCACAACCCAAGGCCACACCATAATGTCCCAGAGGTCAATAATTGACAGAGGATCATTATGGAAAGTTTAAATGCCCTCTCTGAAAGACACTGGTTAATGTGTAGAGCTATGAAAAGAATCTGTGGTGACATTTAACTTGTTCAACCAGGCCTCTCCGACTGCTGGAACCTCACAATTCATAAGTGGAGTGAAGAAGAAGGAGCATCTGTGAACAATGAAATGTGTGAATTGTCTCATCTTAATACTGTTGGAATGCGCCATTATCGCTCATGTTGTTACTCATTCCATCCTGCTGTCGCTAATAGCAACAAATATGGTTTAGTACTATTCCTCTGTTACCCAACTGAGTAAAGTTTGATCAAACCCACACTGACTTGCTGTTTTGGGGGGAATTACTGAGACTTTATAAAATATGAAACTGTGATGAAAGATTAATAGCTTCATTAGGAACTGGGGTTGTATTTAGATTTGTATTGTATATATTTATTTATTTTTATCTTATCCTTATGTTATTCTATTCCTCTTTATTTATCTGTACTTGTGAAATGGAGCACTGCAATGCAACAATTTCCCGCAAGGGATTAATAAAGGATTCTGATTCTGATTCTGATAGTACAGCATTAAGGATACCTGAGAGTTAAAGTCAAACTCTGTAGCAAAGGTGACAGACACCTTGTGTATTTGTGAATTATCTCAGCTTAATGTTGTTGGAATGCACTATTGTTACTCAAAAACACATCATTGAGCCACAATTAATGACACGTTTCTTCATTACCATGAACACACACTGTAGTGTAGTGTCTCAGTAAAATCATGCTGTATTAATGATGTGCCTGCACCGTACACTGAGTCAAGTGAGTGTTTTTCTTCATAGGACTCTCTTACCCAATCCCCTGAAGGCAGGACATGATGTCACGACAGAGTGAAGGTGGGAATTAGATAGGGCTGCTTACATTTCATCCTCTCCTTCACTGTCATCAACCTGCATATCTGCAAATAGATGGGATATAGAGGGATAACGGCACTGAGGGAAATGTGACAATGGGAAGCAAAATGTGAGAAGTAGAATTAAAGTGAGTTTGCCCATGTGATAAACAAAGAAAACACACAAAACTATGCTTCTGCTTTTTTGTCCAGTACAATGTCCTGTACAGTTTTTTACCCAGTAATCAATAGCTTTACAGTACAGTACACAGCAGAAGGCTGATATGTTCAGCTGCTGGTGTCCACTGTGTAATAACACCCTCCCTATTAATCTTTCATTGTTTTTCCCTCTGAGTCGTCACCACGCTGCAAACCTGCTCAGTGCAGATCACACGTCCTGACTGGTCACTCTCCCGCTGCTGTGGTGAAACATGCTCTTGTGAAACTTGGTTACAAATTAATCCACACCTCACTCATATTTTTCCCCCGTCTTACCCCAGTACAAAGTTTAGAACTCATTCCTTCCAATAATTCATGTGATGGTTAATATTTGAGCCAGATAGATAACCTGATCTACAGAATTAGACTCCGGGCTCTTTGAACTGGGAACAATTTAACACTGCGCGGCCACACTACAGAGGTTATGAAACTTGTCTTTTCCAGATAAAGGCCCGCTGCTCAATCTCTGCTAAGTACTGTGTCAGAGATGAAACTCTTCTATTTAGGGAACACTTCAGCAAATCTGCTTGTTTGCAGTCTCACCCAGAGTCAGATGATTGTGGTTTTAACAGCAGTTAGCGTCGAAGCTACTTGCTGACCAACAACAACTGGGCAGGTTTGAGCTCTGTCTACACTCCAAGGCCCTGACGTTTTCAGTGCTTTCTCTCTCTCACATTTTGAGTTTGTTCAAAAAAAAAAAGCACTTAGCTTGGGTGAACCATCTATGACACTTGATTGAAGTATATTAGCCCCAAATTTCCCAGGGAACACTGCAGCTGCCAACCTTTTCAGATGGTTTGCTCTGAGAAGTCTCTCTCAGAACGTAACAAGTTTATGGTGGACTTTTTTTTTTTTTTTTGCCTTTATTTGATAGTACAGTGAAGAGAGACAGGAAATGGGGAGAGAGAGTAGGGGAGTGACATGCAGTAAAGGTCCAACTGGATTGGAAGTTGAACCGGGACTCACTGCTCAGAGCGCTGAGGCCCATGTGGTACGCACCCCAACCATTTGGCTATCTGGATGCCCCCTTGGTGGAGTATTTAAGGTTGTCATTTTTAACATTTAGTTTCATTTCTGAGAGTTTCCTGAACCAAAAACAGTCGTTGATTTTCTTTTTTCATCTGCTAAACCAATTGAGCTAACATTAAAACTGAATATTGCCACAGAATATCAATATGGTGCATCTACTGTTATCTCATTGCATTATTTGTGAGCATTATTAATTTAACAATACAATAGCCAGGTAAATCCATGGCGATACTGATAATATTGCTAAGCAAGATAAAACACTAATTGAAGCACAATAACAGTTGTGGACATTGACCACTTCACTGTGACTGGGAGCATTGACACTTCTACACAAAGAACGTGTGCAGACTGAAGGGTAAAGGAAATACTCAGTGACTGCAAAGAAAGTATTTGCATGCATATTAGATTATTACTCACTTTTATTTCATTTTTTCATTTTCAAGCTTGTTGAAAGTGCACTTTTGGTCAGTTGAAAAGAAAACGTTACTGTTGTTTGAGTGTAAAGGAACTCAGAAAAGAAGAATGTTCCCTCTGGTTTTTAGTCAGCGGGACTCTGGGTGGGTTATAGAGTCCTAACCTTGACTTGATATAGTTTGAAAAGTTTCCTCTCAGTGTCTCTGTGTGTCTGTAGCTGAGCTCCAGCTCATATTAACACCTGTTGAAAGGTAGAGCAGAGACAACAGAAACACTGTGAGTCTACCTGAAGCCATGATGTCCTTGAAGCACAAGGTGAAAGTAAGACAACACGCCCTGTCACAGTCGCTCTGACCCGCAGTCATATAAAACACACAACCATTAACAGACTCTCCGGTGGATTGATAAGGGAATATTATGCTGTAAATCAGAATCCTGTTCACACACCCACCAGTGCTCCTTTACATATCACCTTTACTCATTGTTATTTATTACAATGAAATCCATGTTGAGGAGGTAGAGCTGTCATGGTGTCAGTCTGAAACTGCTTTAGCATCAATTATCTTTTCATGACATCCAACAGTGATGATTATATTTTTAGCCACGAGCAGAGTTGTAGATAAATCATAGTACAGTGGACGTCATCGGCTTCTATTGTGACGACAACAAACTCACTGTTACGGATCACCAGTCAGTTGCACACACTGTCAACAAAGTCTGTTTTTAGAGGAGGACAATCTGCCTCTGGCTTGCCCTTCACCTGTCTACTCTCTCCTGTTCAAAATGGCAGCATGAGGTTGGATTAGTCTGCAGGTATGCACAGTTAAAGGGACAATCCAACAATTTAGTATTTCAAGTCCACAAGGTTGGGCCACTTTTAAAAAACAGATTATATAAAAAGTCATAATTTGGATCAGGATTGGCTTTCTAAACTAGCTGTGTTGCAGCAAATCCTGTCAAATAGATCAGGGCAAGAGTATGAGACCATTTCTAATCATCCCTATGATGAAGCATGGTGGTGGCAGCAATTGCCTTTGTGTAAATGTGCAATATGAATACAAAGAGAAACAGTTCTGTGGTGTCCTCATGGTCAAGGAAATTATAATAATGACCATATAATCCCAATAACCCCAGTTCAAGACTGTCTGGAACCTCTGCATACCACCCCTCCTCTCTCTCTCCACTTCCTATCTTTCCATCTTCCTCTCTCTACTATCTCCTGTTTCTGGACAATAATGGAGCTCTGTGGAGCAGAGGAATAAGACATGTGAGGTACTGGACCCACACATAGTCCTTTACAGTTTACAGTGTTGTTTTGAGTCTGCACATGGGGTTTGATGACAATAAGTAAAACATAAAATATCACTAGATGGATCATTTTAAAGCAAAGTGTCTGGGAATGAGATCCACATACTTTTGGCCATGTAGTTTAAATCCAGTGAAGAAATGGCTAATTAATGCAGCTAACTGTTAGAATGTGTGTGTGATGTGTGATACAAACATTCCCTGTGACTCTGCAGGTGTGTGTGGACTTTGTTCAGGTTTCACTCATTAACAGACCTTCCCTCTGCAGAAGAGTCACCTTGTCCCTGCAACTCTTTCTGTCTTCCTCTTCCTGCCTCTCCGTCCAGCCCCCTGCTTACTACTACTTCCTCTTTATATCTGCACGACTGCATCCACGCTACTACACCTGCACAGCCTGCAGATGGAACTGATCCCCGGCTCCCTCCGTGTGGGACTAAGGCCACACTGACCTCTGGAGGTTTGACATAGAAAAATGGGACATTAGTCATCTTCCCCACAGCTACTTCTCGACTGTACATCGCAGCTTCCCTCTGCAAGGCTGTCCCACGAGAGGAGTGAAGTAATCTCTGCTCCCTGCAGATCACCTGAGCACAGAACCAGGAAATGCGGCAAGTGTAGTGTCCTTTGAGTGCTCACCTTCAACTTTAGACTCTCAGGTGTGCATTCATTCTTTGCATAGCACATGATAGCATCTGGCAGGTAGATTATAATAAGAATCAGTTCATTGTCCAAATACAATCATGCTTATTTGTATGCACATAAGACACATTTACAACTCACTGTGAAACATAATACAGAGCAGAGCTGTGCTGGGAGACACAGACTCATCATACTGACACTTCTGCTCAGGGAGTAAAACCCCCCACCCCCCACCCAACACACACACACACACCACCAGCATCATGAAAAGTGTTATTAGTAGCAACAAAACATTTCCACGTACAAGAGTGAACAGATACACCGAAAAGGAGAGAGAGTGAGCGAGAGAGAGAAGGGGGGAGTATCAGATTGCAGTGGGCGCTCCAGAAGGAGACTGTGTCCTCCAGATGTCACCGGCGATGGAAAAGTACTGTCACGGCCGGCGGAGCCTCACATCTTTCTCTGGGAGAAAGGATTATACGATTAGCCCGTCCTCACTTTCATTTGCTCTCCTCTGTCCTGTTCTTGCGTTCCGCTGCTGTTCTCTGACTGAGAAAAACTGCTGACTGGGACATTCTTTTAGCTCCTGCTGCACGAGCAGAGAACGAGTTCACTGCACTTCACCAGCCCACACCCAGATGTAATGTGGCGTGATGAACTAGTTACAGTGTTACACTAAAGAACAATATCTGTCTCTTTTCACTCAAACCTCACATTTGTTCCATCATTTTTATAAAACTGAACACACGTGTCCACATAGAAAGTGATGACTTAATATTTTTGCATAGAGGGGACAGTCATTAAAGGGCTCCAGTGATTCAGAATGCCAGATACAGATTTAAAAAATATATCCGTGAGTAAAGCTCTAAAAACACTAGATCCTACACCTCCCATAATGCAACTCAACAGCATTTTGCTGAATCATCCATTTCTTTTTTTTTTTGGGGGGTGGGGTGGTGTAAAACCAGGCAGAGGTGGACTCTGAAGATCAAGAACCATCATCTTATTTTTTTTTTTTTTATCAGTGTAGAAGATAATTACTTATAAAAATCCTTCTTCTTGTTAAATGAGAACTTCAGGGGCCCTGAAAGCTCTAGGCTGATACTGAGTCAGCTGTTTTGTGCTAATTAATTAAACTTTGGGGGTACACAACACTATAGCACAACATCAGCTGATATACCGCCATTTTAAGTTACTTGTATTTCAGCTAAGTACTAATTTTGTACTTCAGTTTTATACTTCATATCCAATTTTATACTTAACATTTGATGAGCTGATAAAATTGCTGTTGTTTTGTTTAGATTAAAGCCTTTCTGAGTTGTGAAATCTGTGTGTAGTTGGAGCTCCTTGTCAGTGTGTCAGTATTTAGTGTAATGATGTAACATACTAATATGGAGAAGTGGATGATGCTTTCAGGTGCTGTGAATATGATCTCCTTTCTGACTTGATGCATGAGGTTCATCAGGTTCATTTGAAGGAGGCCTGTTTGTGTGTGTGTGTGTGTGTGTGTGACAGAGAATGTTTCTTACAGGCTGTTCACACCAGCTGATACATCAGTAGTGTGTCAGCATTGGAGGAGATGCCCACAGAGGCAGCATGCCTGCCACCTACAGAGTGCCAAACTGCACTGCATGTCACCTGGAAGGAGGACAAACTGCTTTTCCTGCTGAATTAGATCTCAGAACTGCAAAGGTGGCATCATCTCTGCTTATGTTAAGACTTTTTTCCGTGAGTAAAAACTGCTAATGTAAAGCTCAAATAGATACTGTTTATTTTGCATATATTTTGCATACACATACACTTAAATTTGAAAACTCTTCCTCATGTTGGTTGAAAGCATAATTTATTATTTTTTATTTTTTTGAAAAACAATTAATTTCTTTAGAAATATATTTTTACATCTTTTCCCCCCAATAAACCATTCCATATTACAGAACATTCATATTGATTTATTGATTTAAATTGATCAACAATCAGGTGAATTGATGTCATGACTCTACACACTCTATACAGTAGGTGGCAGCAGAGATCTTCTATGGTTGTTTTGCGATCCGCCAATTAACACAAAGAAGAAGACTGCGGGCCCGTACACTGTTGTGATGAGCTGGACAGAGTTAAAGACGTGGGAATCTATAGCTATTTAGTGAAAGTGTATATTCAGAACAGATATGGACGTGGCGCTGTATCTGATAGCTGCTGCTATCCTCATCGTCCTGATTTTATTCGTGTTGAAAGTGCGGAGGAAAACACAGGAAGGTAAGGAGCCGCAGAGCGTTGGTTTGACGCAGCTAAGCTAATGCTAACTGTTAGCATATCGTTTTTAAGGTTCAAAATCCGCGTAAACCTTTTCGACACGGTGTTAGGTTTTCGCCACTGTTGTGAATATGTCGGTCATGACAGGAAACAGCGAAGATTAAAGCTGTGAACTTTTCAGCTTCAACTCAAGTCAACGTCAGCTCACAGCTGTCAAACTACGGAAGCTGCACTGTACCACATAAACCTGAAATATTCCCATAGCTGTTGGTGAAGCCACAGTAACTGAATCTCTTTGCTTATTATTTAGGTGTTATATTCTGTCTGTTTTGTCAGTGTATCACACTTGGGAAGTTAGTCATGTATTTTTAAAACGTTGTTTGTTCTTGTATTAAGAGTAGGTAACTGAAAGCCTCATTACAGGATATGGGTTATGATACATATAATACTTAAGTTGAAGTATTCTGTGGTTACACTCACACATTCATACACATACGTCAGGACTGTGCAAATGCTGACTTTAGATCAGCATTTGAAGCACAAACACCTGAACAGAACATGCAACTGTTGCATATTTAAACCTACCTTTAACCATATGAATGGATAGAGGAGAGTCTTATTGTGTCATGGGTAAAGGTGCACCACTCTCACTCCAGTTTATTGCATAGACACTAATGACATGTTGTGTGCTCAGCTGATGAGGAGCACCGGCGGGATGTCGTCCGGGCAGCAGGCCCCCCTCAGCCGGTGGCAGAGGATCGGGGAGCTGGTATGCCCCGCAGGAGAAGGAACCTTGCCGCGGTGATGGCCAACAGACGACCACAGAGAGACGCCGTGGAACACGGTAAACACTGTCATATACGATTAAGATTGAGATAATATCATTACATGATGCATGGTGAACATTCACACAAACCCTATTTAAAATGAGCTCCTGCTCAGCTTGTGTCAGAATCATTTGTTTCCCTCTCTGGCCAGTTTAGTTTACCACTATAGTAAAAGATACAATCTTTAAAACAACAGGCCTAATATATGATAAGTAATAATTACGACTCCATACATTAGATGTGTCCCAGGAGGCCATTCCAGGACCCTGGAGCTGAAGCAGCTAAATGGAAAGTCGTATTAATGACGTGTGCTTTTTCTGCCATGGTAAATGGTAAATGGACTGCACTTATATAGCACTTTTCTACTCATGTCGACCACTCAAAGCGCTGCACACCACAGCTCACATTCACCTATTCACACACACACATTCATACAGTGCTTGTTCTATCCATATAGAGCGCTCTAACACATGCACACACATTCACACACTGATGGTTTGCCATCGGGGGCAATGTAGGGTTCAGTGTCTTGCCTGAGGATACTTAGGCACGTGGACTGGAGGAGCCAGGGATTGAACCACTGACCTCCTGAACCATAGCTGCCCACCAGGCTGCCGTGAGATGCTAACATGTCTGCCATGAAAACATCAAAACCTCAAGCTAAAATGATCAGGATGAGTGAATAACTCAGTGCTCATATCTCAGTGTTCCATTCAGTGCGTTTGGCAGACTGAGGAGGCCAGTCTGCCAGTGTGTCACAGGCAAACTCAGAATGGAGCCAAACCAAGACACACAACAGACCTACACTTGGACTTAGACTTTTCCATTTGTGCAAGTCTAGTTTCTCCAAGGTCAAAAATCTAAAAACAGAAATGTAAAATTTGCAAAAGCGTGAAATAATTAGTTGACTGCAGACATCTCAACTTGTGATCCTCCTAATATGTGACGTATAGGACATGTAAGAAGTGTGCTGTTTATTTCAGAGGAGGAACATGTGGAGGAGGAAGAGCAGGAGAACTTCCAGCCAACAGCAAAAGTTGGAGCGAAGAAGCAGAGGAAGCTGGAGGAGAAACAAGCCAAGAAGGCCCAGAGAGAGGTGAGAGATACATTCTGATTGGTTAGTGTGTGATTGGTTGAAATTTCAAAATGGCTTCAGTTGAGTTCAGTGTCCGATGACAGTCCTCACGGTTTAAACTGTATTTTCTTTTCAGGCGGAGCTGGAGGAGAGGGAGGAGAGGAAGAAGATGCAGGAGCTCAGAGAGCAGGAGAGACGGCAGGAGGAGGAGAAAGAACGGCAGCTGGAGCAGAAACAGGTTACACACTCAGCGCTCGCGACTCTTTCCTCCCTGTGTGTGTGTTCATACGAGGAGATGCTGACACTCTCGCTTATTTAGGAGGAGGACGAGCGCCGAGCCAAAGAGGAGCAGGATAGACGGGAGGAGGAGGAATACCAAAGACTCAAAGCCTCCTTCATCATAGAAGACCAGGGAGTGGAGGAGCAGCTCAGTGAGGACCAGGTCAGATCACTATCAACCACGTTAGCCGTTAGCGTTCTTGTCCGGCAGATGATAATATCACCTTCCAAAATATGCTAAATAGCCTAAATAATCCTGAAAGGATAACTCTCTCGACTTTGTTTTCCCATATAAATGATTGACAGGGACAGTGTACCTGGCAATCGCTGCCAGACTCCATTGACAAAAACAGTATTTTTACCGAGCATAACACAGGAGCTGCTGGAATGCCACTGCCCACATCTGTCCGTTAGTATGTGTTACTGTGTGACTTTCAGTGGTGGAAGAAGTATTCACAACTACTGAAGTAAATGTGCCACACCATTGCCGGCAAACTAACAGGTCGAAGCAGCGGTGTTTCAGCAGCTCCTGTGTTGACTGTTGTTGTCAATGGAGTCTGGTTGAGAAAAAAACAAAAAAAGCTGTGTTTCTGGTGAATAAAAACACACTCCTCCTGATCAGTACTGCACCGATTCCTAAGACATTTGTCCTTATTTATTATTTACACCCAAAAATGTGATCCAGAGTCAAAAATAACAATAACAGAGCTATCCCTTTTAACATAGAAACGTTTATGATTCAAAAGTTTGGTTTTACCTCTGCTCTTTAACATTTAGCAGGACTCCAGACATATATATAATATATATAATAAATGTTTGTGTTCTTTCCTTAGTCACGCAACCTGCTGCAAGAGTTCATCCAGTACATTGAGGTAAGACTGATCTCTACAGACTCCAGCCTGCACTGAAATATATGAATCCAATGGTTCAGTAGTTTCTCCTCTGTCCTGCAGGACTCTAAGGTGGTTCTCCTGGAGGACCTGGCCTCTCATTTTGGGATGAGGACTCAGGATGCTATCAGCAGACTGCAGGACCTGTTAGCTGAGGGCTCCCTCACAGGTGAGTGTGACCTGTGGCTGGTATGAATGTAGCTCCTCAGAGGAAGGACAGAAACATTAGACGTTCAGATGAAGTCACTGAGCAGCGTTTCTGCTTCCTGCAGGAGTGATTGACGACCGAGGGAAGTTCATCTCCATCACTCCAGAGGAGCTGGACTCAGTGGCTCAGTTCATCAGACAGAGAGGCAGAGTCTCCATCACAGAGCTGGCTCAGGCCAGTAACTCCCTGATCAATCTGGTGCCAGAGAGCCGCAGCGCAGCCTGATGGGACGCCACGACAACAGCTCTCAAGAGACTGCTGAAGAGAAAATCTGAACTCAGATCTGTGTGAAGCTCATGTGTTGGTGATAATCACACACTGCATTGTTTATCTGCTGCTGGCTGGAGTTTGGTGCCAGATCAGATCATGGTTCAGTACCCTTAGTTCACCAGCAGCTGTCAGGCTTCAGATAGACCAGGAATGATGTTTTATTCATCTAAAAGTGAACACACTTTATGTGTGTAAGATATTAAGTTAACAAACCCATCAACATGAAAATAAGAAAAAAATACTTTCTTGTTTTGTCTCATCTTTTCTGTGTTTGCTTGTGTTTATTGTTATTATTGTTTTATGGAGATTATATCATATCATACTTCTAGCCCTACAGGCAGAGGAGAAAATGTACTAATTAAAGAGGAAGTCAGCAGGAAGATGTCAGCACCAACGTGCCTGTGAACTCATCCACGTTCTTTCGACAACGTGCAGAGGATGCTGCTAGACCTCAGCTTTCCACGTTTCCTGTCCGACACAGAATCACAGCTCACACCAGGAACATTTAACCATCAGTTACTCAAAAACATAATAGATATAGTTGCGTCATTAAAATAATAATAAAGACATCTGTATTGATGGATTTGGAGCTCAGCCATTTATGCAAGGATTTCTGATCATGTCATAAGAATTAAATAAGTGCTCTGTTATTTCTACATTAATTGGAGTCTGCTGTGGTGTGTCACTTTAAATGCTGCTGCTGCACAGAATTGTGGGATGGCATTATCTCTTTTCCTTTAGTAAAGGAAGGTCCAGTGTATCCTCTGCTTGCACTGAAGCTTCTTTGCTTAATATTTAATGATTCGACCAGCTCTGATCATGGCTGCCACTGAGATACTTCAGTCATTTCACTCAGTTTGGAAGAGCAAGGGCTATTTGACTGCAGGCCTGGACTCCTGGAGTGGTCAAAAG
Source organism: Lates japonicus (assembly GCA_033238685.1). Classification (NCBI taxonomy): domain Eukaryota; kingdom Metazoa; phylum Chordata; class Actinopteri; family Centropomidae; genus Lates; species Lates japonicus. The sequence goes on along the minus strand of BRZM01000071.1, from coordinate 67,791 downwards.
TCAAAGGTCAAGGTCACAGTGACCTCAAAAAACATGTCAGAAACGAACTAGATCATCTCAACGAAGTGCAAATCCAACGGTGATGTTCTGTAGCGAGGTTTGAAATATAACAGGCTGTGCTAAGAGGAGACCACAGTGACAGATGAACTGGTTATGGCCCTTTAAAGTGCACACATTCTGCTTTCACTGCAGATGATGTGACTTGCATTGTCAGACAGGCAGGTCATGTGACACTCTGTCTACTGAAGCAGCTCTCTCTTCATTTACGTCACTATACTGCACTACAGTGGAGTACAGAGGGAAAGGGTACAGGTTTTCAGGCCAGCCCTTGAAGAGAGAAACGAGGAGGAGAGACACACTGCATCTTCATATATAATATTCATCACATGAGAGTTTGTAGACTGATGACAGGCACATCAGGCATTTCATTTAAAGATGGCTCTGTTATGAAATCAGGATGATTTGGTCTCTTGTTTCCAGAAAAGTTTTTCAGTTGGTGAAATTAAATTGAAGCCTAAATGAAAGAGTCGGTCTCAGAGGTAGAGTCTGGTTTCAGCTCGATGTCTCCTGGTCTTTATCGTGGTCTTTATCGTGGACTCTCTGTCCTCTCTGACTCTGTTTTCCCTCTGTGATCTCCCATGTAGAGGTGGCTCCTCTGTCCTGAAAACACAAGAAAAACACTTCACAGTTGACATCACAGTATGTGCTGCATGGAGCTATTTCTGCAGTCAAACTATGTACCAGGTCGCATTTTAATGTGAGCCAACCCAGCATACCTTTATCAAAACACCCAGCGGCACCAGGTCATTTCTGAGGGTGTCACAGGCTTTGAGGAGATGGGTTCTCTGTGGGTCAAGTCCACGTTTTTTGGGAGATCCGGTGCTCGGACCGTCCAGGTGACCGAGTGCGAACGCTCGAACCTCGCTTCTGAAATGGGTCAGCTGCTCCATGACACCCTGAAGACTTCCACAGCTACTCACCGCTTCGGCCTGCTGCATGTGAGGACAGGACAGCAGAGAGGGGGGAAATGTGTGAGAACCAACTGTTCCCAGTCTGGACTGCATTAAAAACTGTGGATATTCTGGATTATTCCTATTGTCAACAAACCCCATGATGCATCTCAAACCAGAACTGAAGCTATTCTACTAAGTAGTCTAAAAAGTACTAAGTATTCTGTGTGTATTCAAAGCCTGATATACACTCACTGAGCACTTTATTAGGAACACCTGTACACTCCTTTTTATTATTTATCTCTTCTAATGGCTACCTCCAGCAGGATAGTGCTCCATGTCACAAAGCAAATTCAACTCAAACTGGTTTCCTGAACATTACAGTGAGTTCAGTGAACTTCAGTGACCTCCCCAATTAGTTAGCCTTTAATATGGAACTTAAATGTAGTTGGACAAAAACATCTTGCAGCATAATCTGGATTAAAACAACCACTTTCACGCAAATTCAGTTGTATTTCTACCCTGCACTGTGCATTCTCCAAATCCCATGCACACAGCACACTACTTACAGCAGGACTATTGAAGCCAGTCTGAGCTCATGAATTACATCCAGTCAAGTAAGTTTTGATGATATTACTGGGATAAGTTCAAAAAGAAAAAAATACATCAAAATGTGTTTATACAGTAACCAGCTAGTAAATCAGAAATGCTAAATATAAGCTAGCTAGCACCATGTTTATATATTTATTTTATTCAACACTGTTTTTTGTTGTTCAATGAAAGAATTTTTAAAATCTGTATTAGTTTGACAAAACAAAATGTTTATGTTTCCTCTAATTTCTAATTCAATACTAATTTGTAAATCAAGATTGACAAAATTCCCCAGCTCTCATCTTCCCCATTGAGAGTTTTGGGAAAGCTTCCGGAAATTTACCTGAAATTTTCCGCCCCTTTGCAACCCTATTCCCCAGTCACCAGATCTGAATCTAGCAGAACTGCTTTGGGATGTGGTCTAACAGGAGATTCATGAAGTAGCTGAGGCTATTGTGAGAACAAAGGGAGGAACTATTCAGCAGTATAGTACGGTGCTCCTAATGAAGTGCTCAGTGAGTGTATCTTAGTCCTGTGTGCCACAGAGTTTCCTGGTTCAAAAACAATTAAAAACAGCCACACAGGGTTCCCAGTTCTTTAAAATGGACACACACACTGTAGTTTATCTTGACTCATTCCTACATACACAGTCTTCCAACCCAGCGAGGTTCAGGTTCTGACCTTACTGTGCAGCAGATCAATCCCAAACAAATCCAGGACATCTCTCAGGTAGCTGACGATCGCTCCAAACACTGCAGGGCTCCGAGTCACTCCGTCAGACTGGGCAGAAACACACCACACACCTTTAGTCTGTTTATGTAATCCCAGGTGAGTCTGATGTGCAGTAAGAAACTGTGAATTACCGTAGAAACAGGCTGCAGTTGGCGGTTTCCATGATAAACCAGATTCATCACAGCATTGATGGCTCTCGGGGTATCGAAGTCATCTGCCAGAGCTTTCACCACACTGGATTTAGTCTCAGCCAACCTGAAGAAACACAAGCTCTCCCAGTCAGCTGAAGCATGACCGTTTCTACAGAGGATTTTTGCGTGTGAGTTGTGGGAACCCAGCAGAAGATCTGCGGGCCACAAACGCCAAACTGACAGGATGAACACAACACGGGTGAAGTGATCCGAGTGAGGAAAGAGTTACTACCTCTCCCAGAGAAAAGCTTCCTGTACAGGTGAACACTGCAGCTGACCCTTCATGTAGGCCTCAGCATCATGGATGAAGGTGGAGATGGTTCCCAGAGAGGTCCGAGCCTCCGACATGCTGCTGCCACTGTAGTCTATAGCTGTGGAGACAGCACAGGAAATCATTAATATTCCTTGGTTCAATACTGAAAACTAAGAGACACAGTCTATATAATACTGCATTACTGGTTCATTTTGCTTTGACATTACAATGTGCCTATTATTAGATTTTTTCTGTCTGTAAATGATAAATATGCTACCTTTTTTTTAACATGGATTCAAATTTTGAATTATTTGAATTATCACATCGCACCAGGCAAAACTGCAGAGACAGTCTACACTCTGATGCAAACAAAGACACACATAAAAAAAGAATTCTTTTTCCAACCTGATCTGTATTTTGTCAAAAGACAAAACATCCGGAATTCATTGGCAGAGTAAGACTGCAGGAAATCCTGACGGAGGACAAAAGACAGAACTTGAAATTATATGGAGGATCCAGGTGTTTATTCTCACTAGCAGGAAAGTGATGAATATTCAGATTACTGTACCTTGATGGTGATATAGTTCTTTAAAGATTTAGACATTTTCTCTGCACTGCCCTTCAGGTGTAAGTGTCCTAAAAACAGTAACAACCAATCAGGTGAACACACTCCAACACAGAAACACTAAGTATGGAAATCTTGACAAAACTGTGAACACATTTATAAATGAAAGTATCAGAAACAATACAATGGAGAATGTTATAGCAATTATGTTTGTAGGAAGCCATATAACTATGTCTGTCTGCTAGTCTGCTGGTGTCATTATTGTTTCCAGCTGTACTTTAAGAGAGTGCTTTAAGCCCTCCTGTCTGCTAGAAATAAGATGAGGAACATGCTGTTGGCAATACACTGCTGATCTTCTGAAAATAAAAAACAGGTTTTCAACATATTTTGGTGCTCATATGACAGAAATGCAAACCAGGGTTTCCTAAAAACCATGTCAATAGGCGGAATCCCATTCAGAATTAAAGCTGCTAAATGCTGCTACACCCAGCACTACTACCTGGGAGGTATATAAGATGCTGATTATATTTTAGAACCAGGTGTAAATGAGCGTTTCTGAGGAACCTGCGACCACAAGACAGAATTCACACAACTCCTAAACATTTAGAGCCACTCTCAACATGATTTAAAAAAAAAACACAGCTGGGATAGAGGATTTACCTGAGTGGAGGAAGTAGTGCGCCCACTGTCCACACTGGTGATAGGCTTCACTCTGAGCTATCTCATTCTCATGGTGAGGAAAGGCCAGGTCGATACCTCCGGAGTGGATATCCAGCTGACTCCCAAACATACGGCTAAACGCACCACAGAGACGACAACACCACACACTGACTCTGTGTCGACATCATTACGCAACAATCTAAAATGATCTATAGACTGCTTTGGCAAGTCTGTAAAATGCTTATTTGCTCTCAAATATTTCATGCACACATTGTCTTTACAAGCTCACACAAAGTTTAGTTTTAGCTAGGCTAAGTTGAAGTTTGCAGTGTGAGTGCCCTGTCTGGGTACTGTGTAAAACTCTAGGCTTCAATTCTTCTTTATGCACTGACGATGTATATCAAGTATGTCAAACCTGTGTCGTCAAAAAAGCCCAATGACAGACTAACGTAGTATGAGGCTAAATGAAGCAGACAAGTCGTTGTAACTCCAAACCTAGCGATGGTAGAGCATTCAATGTGCCAGCCAGGTCTCCCTCTGCCCCACGGAGATTCCCAGTACGGTTCCTGAGGTTTGGACTGCTTCCACAGGGCAAAATCCCTCGGGTCTCGTTTAATTGAGGTGCCTGGAGAAACATGCAGTTTGTTGTCCATTATCAGTGCTAACATACAGGATGCTCTGACTAACACAGAACAAGTGTGTATGGGTCTCAGAAAATCAAATTTCAGAATATTTAATGGGACAAGGAAACTTGGGGAGAAATCTGATTGACTAGGAAAATAAGAAGACCAACCTTCCCACAGTGATACAGATCTGTCCTCTACACTGTGACAAAATGACTGACACTGACTGAAGACACTTACCAGGTTCTCCCTGAGCATCCACAGCTCCAGCAAACCTGCCGTAACGATCACCGATGGACTGAATATCAAAATACACATCCCCTGCAACCGAAGCAGTTCACAGATGTTGACTCAGATGCTGCACAGACGCAGCCATTACTTCACAAACACGAGTTGTCAGATATTCACCTCCTTTCGTGGCGTACGCGTGTCCATTTCCGATGATCCCCTTAATAAACTCGACAATATGATGCACGTTCTCAGTGACTCTTAAATACACTGCAGGAGGAAGCACCTCAAAAACAAGGACAGAAGATAAAGACATGTTTATAGATAAACACGTATAGTGTCTCTGATTACATCTGAATGACAGGAACAAAAATCTTTTCATCACGTTAACTTCAAGACACAGGTTAGGGTTACAGCAGAACTTCCATTTCATATCAGCCTTGAAAGCAGTCAGTAAATTAAAAAGTATATGTATGTAACACAAACCTTTAATGACAGCATATCCTTCTTGAATTCGTCCTCATACATTCGGGCTATGACGGTTGGAGATACATTTTCCTACAAGGCAAAAGAAACACATTTTCTGATTAACAATGCCAATACAAAATCACTGGTAACTGATTTAACACACTCTTGTCTTATCTTATCTTACCTCCCAACCTCTTTTGATAATTTTGTCATCAATGTCAGTGATCACCATGGCGTGGATGACAGTGATTCCAAACAACCTGGATAAAATCCTCTGCAGGATGTCAAACCTGACATATGAGCTGTGACATATAAGAAGACATGTAAAGAGTTTTGCCTAAGTCACGTTTACAGTCTTTGGCTCGAACATAAAATATGAGTGTTTAAATCTTTACCACGCATGACCCAGGTGGGCATGGTCATACACCGTGGGTCCACAGCTGTACCTGAGAAACAACACATGTACAACACCGTGTAAGGTTACTACGCTGCGAATGTAACGTGATACTGTGTTTATTACTCATATAACGATACTCCGTACCAGGTAGCTACACCTTCTCTTGCCAGAATGAGAGGCTCTTTCTGTTTGGTCAGGCTGTTGTAAGTCTTTACACCCGTGTCAAACCCGCTGGGTCTCACCCATTTCTTCCCTGAAACACCGCAGCAGGACCTGGCTGATGTGACCTGGGCAGAGTTGGCTGACTGAGCTGTACTGAACAGCCCGCGAAGGACCTTTGCCTCCCATAACACCGACCTCACTGTGCGCCTCCACATAGTGAGACCTCGCTGTGTGTGAAGCAACATACGCGCTCCTAGCTTAGCTTAGCCTAGCCTAGCCTCCCGACTCGCACATTAACACAGCAAATAGCTTCCAATGTTAGCAAACAGCACTGGACCACATTAAGTCTTTGATAAACTACGCTAGTAGGTTGTTTCACCATCTGCGTTCACGCGCACTCATGTCACATCCACACTTCTCGTGAGAGTCTGATACCGGAAGTGTTCCAACGTATCATGTGATTTGCTCCTGCTGCTGCTCTGCCTGAGTAGCTATGTCAAAATAATATTTTTTTTGACCGGACGGTTTTAGAAGAAGCTCGCGTTTTATCCACAGGGAGACTTTACAAGATGCAGAACGTGATAAACACGGTGAAAGGCACGGCGCTCGGAGTGGCCGAGTTTCTCACCCCAGTGTTGAAGGTAAACTTACATTGCATGAGCTAGCTGGTTGATAGGTGGTGGCTAGTATGAGATGTCATAAACACATGAACATACTGTCAGTGTTGTCCAGTACCTTACAGCGGGATGTGTTAGCTAACACTGAGGACGTAAAGGATTATCGACCTGTCAGGAATACATTTTGCACAGTTCCGTCAATGCTATACACAACTTCTATTTACAGCTGGAAGTTAATGCTAACCCCCCTCCCCACCTGATACAGTTTTGGTTTTGCTATTAATCACAGGAATCGAAGTTCAAAGAGACTGGAGTCATCACACCAGAGGAGGTGAGAGATATTTGTTTAAGGACAACTACAAATTTAGCTTCATGTAAACACTTGCTGTTGTCTGTTAATCTATAGCTCATATTTAATTCTGTCTTTTTGTGTTTTAGTTTGTAGCAGCTGGAGATCACTTGGTTCACCATTGCCCCACATGGAAATGGTGAGTGTCCACAGATATATTGTTTCACAATGTTAGAAGCTCCCTGGAAGCATGACTGATGTTTGGCTGATGAGTGGTCATGAACAAAGAGTCTTTGTGTGTGATTACTAAACCTCTACCGCTCATTGATTTTGTTTGTGTTGTCTGTTAATACAAAACCTGTGCTCCACTTTGGGATTAATACAGTAACAATATAAGGAGCACAAAACACATGACCTGATTAAATATAATAATGTTTTATGCTTCTGATTCCATCTCCCTTCAGGGCCACTGGAGAAGAGGTCAAGGTGAAACCATATTTGCCCCAGGATAAACAGTTTCTCCTGACACGTAATGGTAAGAGGTGGATTTACTACTTACATTTTGAAGTAGATTGTGTTTTTGCTCTGTTGTCTTTCTGTTACCCCATCCCCCCACCCCCCTCTCTTTCTGTCTAAACCCAACCGGTCGAGGCAGATGGCTGCCCACCCTGAGTCCGGTTCTGCTCGAGGTTTCTGCCTCTTAAAAGGAAGTTTTTCCTTGCCACAGTCGCCTAGTGCTGCTCATGGTGGGAACTGTTGGGTACGGTCTAGACCTGCTCTATATGTACAGTGCCTCAAGATAACTTCTGTTGTGAATTGGTGCTGTAGAAATAAAATTGACTTGACTTGGGTCACTAGTGAAGTCTGTGCCTTTTTACTTCCTCTGTTTTGTGTTTAACCCCGCCTCTCTGTGCTTGTGGTCTAACAGTTCCCTGTTACAAGCGTTGTAAACAGATGGAGTATTCAGACGAGCTGGAAGCCATCATAGAGGAGGATGATGGAGATGGGGGTTGGGTGGACACTTACCACAACTCAGGTTTGACACCGCCTCTCAACATCTGTACATGGCATACTGTATACGTTACACAGTTTGCTTGAAGCAGCTCAGCATCATTTGACTGATTCAGAAACCACTTGCTAATCCAGGACTTGTCAAATTCTGATTAGATTGAAATGATATTAAATAATAATTAGAAATATTTCTTCACGCTTATGTAGCACAGGCACAGTTTTTAGATGTACAAGATTAATTGGGAATAAAAATGACATATAGTGGGACATTAATATGTGTCAAGGTACAAGGAGTTTGTAAAGATGATGTGAATGTGTGTCAGCAGGTGTGTTAGGAGTCACAGACGCTGTGCGAGAAATTTCACTGGACAATAATAAGGTATGTTGATTCTAGTCATATCCAAAAATTCCAAATGTACAGTATTCATACCTCTTCACTTTAATTTTGAGTGGATAAAACTGCAATTGTTGTCTTTCTACTCTCAATAACCCATAATGACAAAGTGAAAACATTTTTTTTAAAACTGAACTTTGTCATTTACAGACATATTAATTCAGTACTATGTAGATGCCCCTTTGGCAGCAATCACAGCTTTGAGTCTTCTTGTCTAAGTCTCTACAAACTTTGCACACCTGGATTTGAGCAGTTTGTGTGGCAGATCCTCTCAAGCTCCATCAGACTGAATGGGGAGTTCCAGACTTTGATTAATCAATTATTGAGGACACTGTGCTCCTGGAAACACTCAAAGCTTTAGAAATATTAATGGTTTTCTTGTCCTAACATTTTATCATGGAGGTCTACAGAGAGGTCCTTGGATTAGGTAGTTTCTCATTTGTTCTCAAAACAGTTTTTGGCTGTATCCATGTCCTTCTTCATCAGGTTTCATTTCACTCCTCAGGGTCATAAAACAATCTGTAGGTTTTTTTTGCATTTATGCCCTGAGAACATGTTTAAAATCCTATTGTAACCATGTTTGGTTGTTTCACACTAATGTACAAATGGGTCTCTTTCATCTGAATTCCTTTAGGACAAGAATATGAATGCCACATCTGCAGCATGCTGTGATGATAATGATGATGATGAAGATGGAGAAGCAGCAGATATGGAAGGTATTCTTATCTCAATCAGGTCTTAGCAGTAATGAAGCGGCCATTTTTAGCCCCCTGTTGTGTAACTCACAATGTCCTCCATGCTGTCTTTTCAGAATACGAGGAGAGCGGCCTGCTGGAAACAGACGAGGTGGACAGCTTAAAGCTTTGCAGCATGTTTGTTGCGTGATCTAATATCATCAATCATCAATCTACTACCTGACACTTCTGTCCTGTCTCTAGGCGACTCTGGACACCAGTAAAATGGTAGAAACTAAAGCCAAAGCAGAGCCTGGGAGTGAAGACGCCATCCTCCAGACTAGAACATATGACCTGTACATCACATATGACAAATACTACCAGACCCCTCGACTCTGGCTGTTTGGATACGATGAAGTACGTAACCAATAATGTTGAGTTGATATTCCTTTACTCAAAGCTGCAGTATGTAACAGTTAGGGGACATAAAGACTGTTGTGGTGTCTCTCCCAGGACAGGCAACCACTGACTGTAGAACAGATGTATGAGGACATCAGCCAGGACCACGTGAAGAAGACGGTCACCATCGAGAACCACCCCCACCTTCCTCCACCTGCCATGTGCTCCGTCCACCCCTGCAGGTAAGAAAGACACACACTGGTTGAGACTAATCCCTCGGTGACAGGCTTAGTATGAATAATCACCTGTTCCTCCACACTTTTAGAATGAAGTGTTGAAAATCAAACTGGCTTATTTATCTGTAATCTGTATCTGTATTTGCAATGTTGTGATACTTCAAGCAGTGATTCACCCTCTACTTTCAGACACGCTGAAGTGATGAAAAAGATCATCGAGACTGTGGCAGAGGGGGGAGGAGAGCTGGGCGTGCATATGTATCCTTTCATAGTAATGACCTGTTACATGTCTGCTGCTTTGACATATGCAACAATTCAGGTTGATTGTTATTAAGGGGCTTGAGAGAATATTTACTAAGCGGCTCGTTTTTAGGCTTTAAAAGTGGCACCACTGAAAATTGCATGCTTGGTCTCGTGGAGTGTATTTCAAGGTATTCCTGTTCAGATGTATTCAGTCTCTGCTGTGCCTGATTTATCACTGCAGACCAGCTAATGTAGCAGAGGTCAGAGCTAGCTCTGCTAGCTGAATGGTTACAACATCCATTGTTCAATACGTCCTGTGCTGCATGTTGTGCCTTTGCTTCCTGGACATACACTATACATCCTTATAGGATGAACTCTGGATACTCCATTAGCTTTCATGTAACACCAGCCCATGTAATTTACTGTAGTGCTACATTGTTACGGTGTTATGCTAATAACATCAGTATGAGTGTGGTAAGTAACTTTGCAGCCTCTAGGTGTCACTGCTGCAGCTTTAATTCACATTCTCACCACATCCCTGCTGCTCACTAGTATTCTACCCATCAATCCATTGTGATTTAAATGTATCAACTTCATTTGAAGCTTTTCAGTCTGTCTGCCAGTAATTCCCTTTGAGCAACAACATAATGTCACATCTGCTGTGTTACTGTGATGTAACTTCCCTGTTATAACTTCCCTCCGTGCCCCTCAGTGTTTTTCTTAACTGTGACTCTCAGGTATCTTCTGATTTTCCTCAAGTTTGTTCAGGCTGTCATTCCCACAATAGAATACGACTACACGAGACACTTCACCATGTAGCTTCACCTGTGTACAGCTTCTGCTAAAACATACGTACGTGGGAAAGATGGGAGATTCTATGTGGTCTGCTCTGATTACAGCTGGTTTGTGGAATGTTTGTGATACTCTGAGACACTTGCAGTGGGTGCAGGACATGGGGAATGTTCAAGGTATGTGGCTAAACTGTTAAAGGAACAGTCCGACATTTTGGGTGACAGGCTTGTTTTCCATGAAACCCAGAGTCAAATCAGGAGATGGAGATCAGTTTCATTAGTTTGCATCCAGCACAGAGATGGATGTGTTTTGACTTGAGTCCTGTTTTAATGTTGTATCTTCTTATTGAACCTATAGAAAAATAGAAATGTAAAAACGACACACCTGGATATATTTATAAGCACTCACCTTGCTAACAACAGTTTGAGTTGTTGAATGTTTTATCTCTGTGCTAGACACACAGAAATGAAACTGACATCTATCTTCTCATTGGACTCAAGAGACAAGGCTGCGCTCCAAATGCTGGACTGTACCTCTGATTTTTCTCTACAGGTTTAATGATGTGACCACAATGTGGTGAACTCTCATAAAGTTCTTAAGAAGATTCTAAAACTCACCCCATTCCACACTGCTTCTCTGCTTCAGATTCAGAAAAATGACTTAACCCTGGTTGTGCAAAGTGTCCGTTCCTTGACTTTGTAGGAATTAAATGATCTCTGGAAAACAGCCTGTTGTAGACAGTTCCATGTGCACACATTGAAACACACCGTCATCTTTAGTTCATGCCCTGCCTTCAATATGTGGGACACAGAAATGTGTTTATATGTCAGCAAAGACTTGCAATTGTTAAGACATCCAGTGAACACAGACCAACACGAGCATCAATTTTGATGTGCCCAAATGATGAATGTAAGTCCATTACTCACTTTTAGCTCTTTGTTCACCACCTCCTGAGGGAATATCTGGCTCTTCAGCTGCTAGATGCTCCACTGTGTTCACCAGCTGCTCTCTGACTGTGTCTGTCTGCTGTTTGCTGCTGAGCAGGTAGTGGACAGTGGCTCTTTTTCCCTGAAAACAGCTGCTGCAGCCAAGAAGAGCAGGGAGACTTAACCAAAACAGTAACATTGTGGGCTGGACAGCATGTCTGCCTTTCCCTTAAGTGTGCTCATGCACGGTCTTCACTCAAATAAAAAATGAAAAACATCTCAGCTCTGTGGATTTAGACAGCTCTTGCTGGCAAATGTGTGTATCTCGCTAACATCACTTTCTAAAACATCTCTGGACTATTGTACCTGACAGGATTAATAAAAGCTTCTTGACTATTAACAATACTGTTCCCATGCTTTACAGCAGTGATTATTATTGCTTCCATTCTGATGCACTGTGCAGGAGTCATGGCTGAACAATCAGCTCTTCGTGCCAGTTTGTCTTAAAGCTTCATTCTCTGAATGTGTCGATGGCTCGGTCCCTTTCATGGTTCCTGTAGTTGGTTTATGTGCTTTTTGTGTTTTATTATTATTGAGTTTTTTTTCTCAGTCTTGCTTGTACAAGTGTGACGTATCACTACTTACTGTATCTAAAAGTTGAGCTGTGACCTCAATTTATCGTCACAAGCCTCTCCACAGACATCAATAAATCCCTCAATGAATTTCCAGGCTGTTTTGTTCATAATATTGTGGATTATAAACATTTGGCTTATATCAATGACATGTTTCTGACTGCTTACTTAACTAAATAAAATATGAGCTTCAGTGATTCTTGCTTTACTTTCCTTGTTGTCTGTTGGTTGAATAAAATACTCTGTACTTCCTGTTGGTCCAGTGCCCTGATGTAACGTGCTCAGTGGTAACACTTGAACATTTTAAAGTAATGCACATTTATCAATAAAGAGTTTCAGAATTCTGTTTGACTATTCATTTATAACCCTAACCCTACAGGGAAAAATAGTTTTGTTTTTTTTTAATTATCAAATAAAAAAATAAAAAAATCTTTTACTTCCTGGGAGGAGGTGTGTGCTGTTCCGCATTCAGACCAGCTGGTGGCGGTAGCTCACCGACAGCTTCAACGTCACCAGCATCAGAAGAGAAGAAGCAGCGGGGTAGAACGCTGTCAGTCAGCCGCGCGTGGAGGTCGCTTTCGTCCAACATGTCTATTCTGCACCCGACTCTTCTGCTGTGTGTGTACGGCTTCTTCTCTAACCTCCGGCCGTCGGAGCCGTTCCTCACCGCCTACCTGATGGGACCGGACAAGAACCTGACGGAGACACAGGTGAGTTACCTCGCCTGGCTAAAGGTTACTGAGCCGTTAGCACTGGCTGCTCACAGGACCCAGTCTCACACAACTATTGACGTAATAAACATTTGAGGTGAATTATTATTTTGTTTCTTCTGCACTAACCATTCCCTCACCGGCGGAGTGATACACAGTTTGTGCGACTTGTTTTATAACCTTGATTACATCACTTATGATGCGAGGAAGTCAGTTTTAAGTCAAAATTAACTGAAGTAAATTATTGTGTATTTTATACATTGTCAAACATTTTCGTCTCCTGGCTTTGAGAGAAATGTCACAGTGTAACAAGACTCTCCTGTAGGAGAGGTCACGTGTATCACTCCTCTGGCTGGATGTGAGAGTGAAGCACCTGTTTCTTGGATTTAATGCTCATGAGACTTCTCAGCATCGGTCCAAGAAAGTTCATCTTCATGCTGCCTGAGTCAAATAACCATCCCTGCGCTTTATATCTTTGTATTAAATTATCTACACGCATCTCTTATGTCTCCTTTCCATCCATTTGTATCTTGAACTCGTGGACTTCTTAAAAGGATGTAGCTATTTGTCACTTATTTGTAGAAAAGAACAGAAAATAGTTCCAACATAAACCTTTATACATAGTATCAGGTGCACTGTTTCTGGATGTTGCTTTTTTAAGTGCTTATTTAAAGCTGTAACCAACTCAGAGTAATTTACATTTACTGCAGTTGTGCTGGGGTGGAGGCAGAAACCTCAGGGTGATCTCAAAACCTGGACAAAAGCTCTCACTATGACTGTACTCATATGTGATATGATTCCACCGCAGGACAAAGCAGTGGTGTTAATGTTAATGTGTTTGTTCTTGTTACACCATCACTAGCGCTGCTTGTGTCAGAGCTGGAGTACATTCACACACATTCCTCATTTTGGCCCTGCCCCTGCTATCTGTCTCAATTTCTTTGCCCTTCCACCTTTTCTTAGCATGCAGATGTACTGTTACTGCAGCCATCCCTCAGAGAACACTGGCGATGTGGATTGCCTCATAATAACAGGACTGGAATGGCTCAGTCCTTTTTATTTTGTCTGTTCTGTTGAGCTAGGCCCACAACAACAGGCCCACACGTAGCCTCAGAGAGAATAATCCCCAATGAAAAAGGGTCAGATCCTGTGGAATGTCTGGTTAATCCTTAAATACCTTCATCAACTTATGAGCAAGCCTGCTAAAATCTTTCCAAAAGAGAGTGATACAGCATTTTTTGCAGTATTTTTGACCATATCAACAAGACCTTACTATAAGTCAAAGCAGTTTCAGGAAGTGGGTTGTTGACATGACATGGCATTTTTACTGTCACACAAGATAAAAAAATAGTAGAATTAGTGTGGGCATAATTTTAAATGCAGTAAATGATTAACAATAAGTTATAATATTTACAAAATAAACAGAAAAGCATAAAAATTAAAATACCTCAGTCACACTTTTTTATGTACGTGTCTATTTTAGTAAATGGCAGTCTTTTTTTTCATCCATATGCTTCTAGGAACACGTCTCCCTGTGTGACACCATATTTTGATTTTAAATTGGCCAGTTCCACTGACAACTTTATTTAGCTGAAGGACCTACATTGCAAGTTTTTGTCTCAGAATTGTTCAAATGTTTTAAGTTTTTTAAACCACTAAAGGGATCACATGAAGACTGTAAATTTAAAGTGACAACACCCCGAAGTCTAATTACTGTAAATCTCCCTCTGTTCTCTGCAGGTCGTCAGTGAAATCTATCCAATATGGACGTATTCCTACCTGGTGCTGCTGTTCCCCATCTTCCTGGCCACTGACTACCTCTGTTATAAGCCTGTATTGATCCTTCAGGCTACAAGCTTGGTAGTTACCTATGTCATGCTGCTAAAGGTGCAGGGCATACTGGCCATGCAGTTCCTGGAGTTTTTCTTTGGGCTGGCCACAGCCGCAGAGGTCGCCTACTTCTCTTACATCTATAGTGTGGTTGAGCCGGCGCACTACCAGCGAGTGACAGGTTACTGCCGCAGCATCACCCTGTTCGGATCAGCTGCTGGATCTCTGACCGGTCAGCTTCTGCTCTCCATGGCCAAAGTTCAGCTGCTCCACCTTGTCATTGCCACTCTGACGTCAGCCGTCGTGGCCTTTGTTGCTCCCTGGTTTCTACCCATGCCCAAGAGGAGCTTGTTCTTTCACAAGAGCGCGGAGGAGAGGCAGCGCAGCAGCATCATGGAGAAGGTGGAGGATTCAGAGAGCAAAGTGCCTCTGAACAGCCAGGATGTCTCTACAGTGAGTGACAATCTGCTTTGTTCAGGTCAAACTAGAGTTATGATGCTGAGTTATCTGTTAAAATGTCAGTTATTGTATTCTATCTAAGGTATCCAGGTCCTCTGAGGCAGAAGGTCGCAGCAGTGGTCTTATGGAGGTATTGCGGATGCTGTTTAATGATTTCCTGCAGTGCTACAGAAGTGGCCCCCTGCTGGCCTGGTCGCTGTGGTGGGCTCTGGCCACGTGTGGCTACTTCCAGGTCATCAACTACGCTCAAGCACTGTGGGAGAACATCCGTCCATCCCAAGAGTATGAAATCTACAACGGCTATGTAGAGACACTGTCCACACTGTTAGGTGAGGCAGCAGCTGGTTGCCACTTCATGAAAGTAGTGACCTGAACAGTATTTCTAACATTTGTTCTGTGCCCCTCTGGTCCACAGGGGCTCTGGCGGCTCTGCTGGTGGGCTACCTGCCTATATGCTGGGCTCTGTGGGGGGAGCTGGCTCTGTGTGTCCTCTCCCTGCTGATGGCTGTGTGTGTGTTCGTCATGGATACACTGAGGCAAATCTGGCTGTGTTACGGCTCATATATCCTCTTCAGAGCGACATACATGCTGCTTATCACTGTGGCTACGTAAGTACGAAGACTCAGTTACTACCTGCTTGAACCTGTGAACACTCTGCTTCTGTAGAGTGTGTATCTGGAAAATTTGAGGGACTTAAAATGTTGAGTTGTCTTGAAAATGTCACAACAGAGGTAAAGGATTAAAGAGATTTACAGTGGGTGGCTCGCTGTAAGCTATTGTAAGAACTAGATTGGTGAGGCTTTCTAAATACCCCGAGACTGTTTGTTATAAACAGCAGCAGTTTTATTTTCATTTAATTTAGACAGACAGAGAGAGAGAGAGGAGCCCACGTTCCACACATATACAAAATATCAAGGATAACAAAACACAGCCCAGGACTTATTTCCTTCATGTAAGAACAGCAGAGTCCAGGTGCTTCACTAACATCAAATCTGTATATCAAATGCAGTACATCATCTGCAATATAACGGACAATAAAAACAAATGAAACACACATAGAATGGCGTACTCTACCACCTTTCCCATGAGGCACAGTTTAACTTCTTTCCTACAATTGTGGTGGTTACTTATGTTTTTACTTATTTCAGTTTCTTGTACCACATAATCTAATGGAACAGCTGCTTGAATAGGTATCGGATCTTGGGTAGCACAAGTTAGCAACACTTCCTGTAGTCTTATGAGCATGACCATCAGAAGTGGTCTCTGCTGTTATAAATATTATAAAGCACACTGAATTGTAGTTATATTGTTCTGTCTTAAAGGAATTGCTGTTTGCCCTTGAATTCGGATCCAGCACAACTCTGACTAGCTTGTTCTGAGAGACCTTCAAACTATGAACAGACTTTAGTCAAAACAACTCAAAACAAGAGAATTAGCCAGTAATCTTTAACTTCCCTTATCAATAGAATTTGACAGAAAACTGGTTCTGTTCACCTTCCCAGGTTATTAATGCCATACACCCAAACTACTGTCTAACATTCTAAATAGCTACAAGAAGGTTTAGCAAGACAGTATTAGACAAACAGATCCCAAATCATTCACATGTCATAAAAACAGGAGGAGGCCCAGGTCACTCCACATTATAAGTCATTTAAGGAAGGGTGTATTCAGTTTGGAACGAGCTATTGTGAACGTTTTCTGTTTGGAAGTTTCCTACTGTAAGTTAAGCAGCAGAATTTGTCAGAATTGAATTTTGCTAACTATTTTAGAGACTGATTGAATGTTCACAGGCAACTGTGAGGTGAAGAAGGAAGACCGAAAAAGGAAACTTCGATAATTCTATTCGAAATGTAATGTCTAAACAAATACATCCTGCTTTGAAGTGTGGGAAAATAGTCAAATCACCACCCCAACAAAAACCAAACATGAGCCTAAGCAAATAGCAGGGCTGCTGGATGATGAGGGATTATTATGTTCTCCCTCTGTGTTTTGCGCTGTTGAGGCAGGAGGTTGTGGGTGGATTTGGATGTCAGTTTTCTTAACCACTACATCCAAGTGTGTATGCTTTCAGTGTTAAACTGCTGTATAAATCATAGAAAGACTCTTCTACGATCTAAGCTTTCCTCATGGTGTTTTCCTGTGGTCTGCCCTCTGACCCATCAGATATCAGATTGCAGCCAGTCTCAGTATGCAGCGGTATGCCTTGGTGTTTGGAGTGAACACCTTCATAGCTCTCCTGCTGCAGTCTCTAATCACTGTGGTGGTTGTGGACTCAGCAGGCCTTGGCCTCGATGTCTTCACTCAGGTGAGGAAGCACAACACCCTATAACTTCCAGACAACATACACGGAGGCACCTCTGGTGTGTATCATCCACCAGTATCATTTGTAAATTTGATTTGTGGTTGTTTTGTTTCCTTCCCTCAGTTTCTCATATATGGTGGCTACTTTGCGGCCATTTCTGTCGTCTTCCTCCTCGCCGGGCTCTTCAAACTGGCGTCCAGGAGGCGCTCCGAGCAGGAGGCCCTGGCCAACAGCCAAGCAGAAACCGAGTCAGACTCTCCTCCAATCAGTGACGCAAGCTCCTGCAGATAATGATACTGACATATGAAAACACCAAAGTTAAGTGAGCACAATGACTCCACAAAGTGAGCTTCAATAATCTCTTCAGCCACACAGTTCCTTTAATGTGTCAAAGTAAAATGTGGCATAGTAGAAGGTAGAGGCTAAAGTAATGACTGCAGGCTGCTCACTGCATCTTTGCCTACTCTTGTTAAAACACTTGAAAACATTATGGCCACCAGGTGCCAGAGGACCTGCAGTCAAAGCTGACATACAACGTAGATAACATTATATTGTTGTTATGGCTAGTGTGTCAGACTTGCTCAGCCAGCACCCATGAAAGAGAGGAGTAGTGAGGACAAACGCTGTTTACACACTTTTTAAAATAATGCTAGGCAGGCAGTTTACAGTGGGTTTATTACAACTGATTACATGCTAACTTCTCTAATGACAGAAAACATCTAATGAGAGTCCCGAGACTAAACTGTACAGAAAATGTGTATATCCAAAACAATGAGTGAAAAAAGGCTGAAAAGCTCTGTCGAGCTGCAGAGATGTTCACACATATGAACAGCTGCTGTCACATTAAATAGTCATTCAATTTGGTGACTTTTAGACTGATCAATACAGCTTTAGAAGACCATACATCACACGATATCTGTCCATTTCACAGCTTCTTAAAACTGATGCCTTAGTCTTGAAAAAGCTAAATAACTACTAAGAATGGTACCTTATTAGTACTGCTACTCATGTTAAATTTGACACCAGCCAAAATATTTTTATATTTTTATATTTATTATTTCCTCCTGTAATTACATAGATTATGAGTTTAATTCTAATTGATAAGTATTGGTACTGATAAGCTGTATCAGCATCAGGCTTATCAATATCTATCTTTACTGAACACAATGCTGTTGAAGCTTGAAACACATTACATTGTTCACCACTGTGGACCGTATGTTTGCTGTTGTGAGGCTGTGTATATCTGTAGAAGATGTTCATTACTGCTGAACGATCTGTTACTGTGTTTGGAGAAGTGCCTAAAAAGGTCAAAAATACCTGGCGATGCTTTCTTTTCTTTTTTCTTTTTAATAGTTGTTGCACAACAGTGGAGCTTTATGGCACAGAGGAATAAGATGAATAGGTTTGGGGGACACAGTAATTGATTGTAAACAGTGACATTAAAATTTGGCAGTAAAGTAAATTTGGCATTGAAATTGGCAGTGAAACAAGTTCCACTGGAAAATAAAACACAGTCCAAAAAATTACAGCTTTTTCAAGCTGTCAGTATTTTTTCAGTGTCACTGGTTTTCTGTTACAGATTTCTGTCACTGTTTAGGTGCAGAGAGGAGGGGCTTGAGGGGAGGGGCAGTGAGTTCATTACCCACAGCTCACTGGAAAACCACTGCCCTTCACCTTCAGTGACAGAGAGTGGTGTCAGTTTTATGTAATATTGCTGGTGCAATGTCAGTATGACCATCAACAGATCTTTCAAACTACACCAAAACAGCGACAGAAAGTTGAAACTGAAAACTAGTGACATTTAAAAAGTACTAACATCATTAAAAAAATGTCACTGAAAAAAGATAGACATGAAGAAACACAGATTTAATGTCACTGCTCTAGCCCCATAGAAGATCACCAGACTTACATTTTAAGTGTAGAAGTGATTATTATTGTCTGACATCAACCAAATTAATTTTAAAGAAATAACAAACACATATGACCAAATACATGCAGTTGAAAAGTGTCTGCTTGGTATGGTATGGTATATGACTGTTGCTTTGGAGAGTATAACAGTGTGTGTGCAGAAGTGTGGAGCACTTCAGATAATGCCTGTTTCTTTATACTTGTCAAATGTTACGCACATTTTTACTGCATTTTTTAAACTTAAAAACTACCTAGAGAGCTCTGATCAAAAGACATGTAGTTTATGTAGTTTGTGTTGGCAGCTAGGCACTGTGCCAGCCTCTAGTTTTTATTATTATCATAAACTAAGTTTATGTGTTGCTTAATGTCAGTACCAAATACCAATAGCAGTGTTAGATTCACATCCTTGTAACTGTTACTCCTGTATAAATTATACCTTGTTTATTTTGCAGTACAATCACAGTATGAGCTGCATTCATTGTTTGCCTTTTCAGAAAAGGAAACTGTGGTTTGGAAGTGAATCACTTTGATGTCCACAGGAAAAACACGCACAGACACGTTAGAAGTATTGAGTGAATGAATTATGTTATTTGCAAATGTGAATTATGTTATTTGCAAATGTGTATCAACAAACAACCAACCAAATACTTTGTGTAAATGTAAAACAATTTTACATGTCAGATGCTCCATGCACACAGATTTAGCAAATTTCAGCAGATTGATGTTTCAGTATCAAATGTCACAGAGGTAATATTAATATGTGTGAAGAACACTACAATACTGATCTATTAAAGTGAGTATTTATTCATAAAATTGTTTTATGTTCATTCAAGTTGGATGAAACACATTTGTTACCACTGTTAAGACTAATTTCTCTCTTTTCTCTCCTCTCTTTCTCTCAGTTACATTATTACAGTTCTATGAATGACCTAAGTATGTCTTCTTTCACAATGTGTCCAGTCTTAGCAAATGCATTTTAAACACTGGGCTTTTGCTGTGCCTCTCCTCTTTTTCCCATGAAGATTTCCAAGGTATCATTTAATCAACTGTATTCATTTCCTTTGACACTGGTGGAGGTGGTCACCTGTTTAGCCGAGGGGAATGTCATGTATTGTGTGAGCTGAGACCTCAGCTTGTTCTTTGAAAGATTTGTGTGACTGTGTTCATTCTGTATTTCCATTTAAACCTTTGCACTATTTTTAAATGTGATCATCTCGGAGTGTGTGAAATGGGTGTGTGGTTATTGTTGCTTGCAAAAAGGCACATTGTGATGGACTATCAACACAGACATGCTGTCTCTATGCAATACCTATCACAAATAAATGTGAATATATACTGTATATAAATAAATATCGACCTGCTCTATATGAAAAGTGCCTTGAGATGACTTTTGTTGTGATATGGCTATATAAATAAAATTGAATTGAACTGAATTGAACTTATATAATAATATGTTTTTTGTGTAATGTACAGATGTGTATTTTCATTGATCTACATAATTGGTCAACAAGTGTTTTCTGCTGCCTACAAACACACACCATTCTAGCTCAGCTAGACAGACAAGTTGGACTGTGGAAAAACAGTGGTGGTACTTTCTTTGTCTGGGAAACATTTAGCTGCTTCCAAGTAGTTAACAAACAAGTAAAGCCACACAGTGATTTTTCAACAGGGGTGCCACTAAGTCTTGGCCCCTCACCACACCTCTGAGACAGTCAAGATAAACCCTGCCATGTTCCTGTCCAGTTCTGCACCCTCAGAATCACTTAGTACTCTGCCTCCCAACAGCAGCTCTGGACTGTGACATTTGCTCCATTACTTCTCCTAATGAGGTACAACCGGGTTCAGACAAATACCTTAAATTTATACTTTGTATAAATGCAGACTGTTGTATAAACCTTGCAATTACCAAGAGTGTTGACCCAGGCTGCTGACACATCCACATCTATCCATAGTGTCCTTCAGCTGTACACATAGTGAAGGTTTAATAAAGATTTAGAGACAGTAGAGTATAAACATGCTCATGTCCAGGCCCAAATTTATCTATCATCCTGAAACACTTCACCACCACTTATGCTGAATCCCAACTAACCTAAACCATGCACCTGTGTACATCTGTGCTGGGATCAAACTAACACCAAACAGATGAATTAACACTGGTTTCCCTGACTGGGCACCATGTTTGCTACCTCCTGACTCCAATTAGCTTTTATAGATGACATTAGTCTTTTTCCAATCTACACAATGAGGGTTTGAATGATATATTCAATATGGACAGGAACCATACAGGTTCATAATTGTAATTCTAATTTTTGAAAAATTAAAATGTGTGAAATATTTGAATCTATGGGACTAATTCACATGGGAATATTTATAATGTATAAACATGTAACTTGGGATGAAATGACAGGAAATCAATCATATACCAAACAGTGACTGTGAATCAAATCCATGCCACATTTATTCTTATTATTTGTTTTTCTGATGAATTCCAGGTTATTGCTGTTTTTACACCACTTACACATCTAGCTACAGTTGTGACTGAAAATTACAAATCACATGCTGCGGCTTTGTCCAGCTGAGGACTGTCAACACTGCAGCCTGGTGGAGACAGTGGAAACAACACACCAGCTGTAGACCTGAACATGTGATTCTCATTATCATTGATGAAGATTCCAGTCTGTAACATACAGATGTTTCTCTATGTGAAATTACTCTATCTTGATTTGGACTTATCTCTGGCTCTGACTTGTCTCGTCTGACTTCATTTTATTATCAGATTTCGAATTTTGTGAATTTACTGATACTGCTTTTCCCTGATTTTCTTCTTTCCGTTTTTCCTGGGGAAAAAAACATGTTTTCTTTGATTATGCCATTTCTACCCTAGATAGAAACAGTGAAGAGTTTATTATAAAACACAGGGGGAGAGAGAGAAGGGGGAGGCTTTTCATGAATGAAAGTGCCTTAGCAACTGGTCTTCATTTAAAAACATCTTTACTGTGAGGATGAATTGTATCAGATTTAACTCAAACAAGACTTCTCAGTAATTACAAAACTTTTAAATCATGTTTCTGTACTGTGGTTCAGTCTCAATGGTAAGACGTCTTATGTTGGGCTCTTATTCGTTATCACTGCCGGCCCCGATACTGCTCAGATAAAATAATACTAAGTAATAGACAGTATCAGCAGACAGACAATAATGAAATACAGACAATCCAAACTGTTCTTTTGGTAAGGAATTTTTAGTCTCACTCAAAAAACAAATACTGGTCATCATTTTAATCATGTTCTTTTTAATGACAATATGTAACAGGACTGCTAATTAATTAGCATTGAAACCATCATTGGAAGTACACAAAGATTGAACATCACTATAAAAACAAAGTCAGTCTTGACTAGGGGCCAGTAAGTCTGAATAACAAACAGCCTGGTATACACTGCATATTCAGTCATGGAGGCTCCAATGATTTGTAGTCTTTAGCTGTTACTCCTGGGTTCTTTTTACTACTTGAAACATTCTGAAAATTCTATTCTTTATGAGCCAGTTTTGTTCTTGTTGTGTAGAGTTTAACTGTTTGACATAAAACACCTAGAGTGCACTCATGAAACCACAATATATTGTGCCTCTCACACTGACTGGTGCCTGCGGCTCGACACATAATGACTTAAGTTCACCCCAAACTTATTTTAAATTAACAGGTGAGAGTTTGTCGAAACTTTTACATGGTTATAGTCTGGTCACTGCTCGGCACGATACCCAGCACCCGGGTATTTCTAAGCTGAGATGTGTGTGTGTCAGAGGCTCCAGATGACAGTGAGTATGCATAATGTCAGTTGAGGACTCATTTGACGCTTATATGTCATGTGGAACCACGGTTGAAGAAAAACAATAGACAGGCACTGGGATTCCTACCTTAAACATGAGGAAGTCATCACCTGCAGGCAGAGCCACACCGGGTCTGATATACTGTTACCCGAACTGGCCAGTGCTACGGTGTTGGGAAAATCTGCCAGGCTGGTACGAGTCAAGGTAGGTAGGAGTCCACGGCTGATGTAGCAGATACATCCCACTAACACCGACAGCATTTAGGATACTCCAGTCCTACACACACACATAGGTTAATAGTTAGAAGTCTTGAGGGTTTCTTTCAAAAATGAATTTACTACTGTACTTGATATCATATTGATGCTGATATTGCCTGTGATAATAACTATTCACCACATTCTATAGCAATGGTTACCAAATCCCAGCCACTGAATGCAAAACTATGTTACGGCTGTATGTTTGTGGTGTTTCGTCCTTTTCCTGTCTTCCCACTAGCTCACCCAGGATACCTGATGAGCCTATCAATGAGTTATAATTCCAGTATTAGTGAAGTGTTTAAAAGCCTGTGTTGGGTACAGAAGCGAGAGGTTCCTAGTGGGACTGCTGGACATGTTACCTCTCAGCTTGTTTCTTTTGCAGTTGTTGTGTTTGATTTTCAGTCTCTTGTATAGGCTTGGTTTCTACCCTATTATTTGATGTTTGTTCTTATGTTATCAATGCCATGAATTTGGCTGCTAGGTGATAGTTTCTGTATTGATTTGGGTCAATGGTGTGTACAAGCAGGTATGGCAGCAACTCAGAGCTGGTCTGACGGTTAAGACCCGACTTGTGGCTGTTGCACTCTACTTTTGTGTTATCACCTGTGCTACTGTGTTTATTGTAGATGCAGTAAGCTCTGTTTTTGTTCAGTTTTGTGGTATTGTTCACTCTCATGGTGGTAGTCTTTTAGCTCAAGGGGGGGAGGGCAACTGTTAGTATGGCTACTGTGTGTTGGTTACTATTAAACCTAGTGGCAGCAAAATGAGTTGGCCCTTCTGTGTCTGATCTTGTTTTCTAGTTTATCTGACCCTGCTCGTTAGCAGTCCCAATTTTGATGTTGGAAATGCCTGTTTGCCTGATTGAGGTTTGGAAGACTTGTCTTGTGTTAAGAAGCGGTAAACCAGATGCTAATTTATAGTTCGAACTATAATACGCTTGTAATAAGTGGTGTTTGAGTTTTTACTGTGTGAGTGTTTCTGGTTTGTCAATTGAGACACATACAGCCTGCACAAAATTTCGGCAAATGGTTACCTGTCGATATGCCGCAATGAATAAATGTTATTAAACTTTTTGTATATTTCAGTGAGCGTAAATTGTTCATTTATTCAATATTGTTTGGCAGGAAGCATGGCCAAGGTTTGTGGTGTTTGTCCTTTTCTGTCTTCCTTTACTAGCTCCACCCAGGTGATGTACCTGATGAGCCATCAATGAGTTACACCATTAGTGGGAAGGCTTTTAAAAGCCCTGCTAGTGTCAGAAGGGAGAGGTTCAGTGGGACTGCTGGACATGTTGCTCTCAGTTTGTTTCTTTTTGTGGTGTTGTTGTGTTTTGACTTTGTGTCTCTTATAGGCTTGGTTTCTCATCTTCATTATTTGATATGTTTGTTTCTTATGTTAATAAATTAATTTATTGTTTAAGATAGTTTCTGTATTGACGGTCAATGGAGTGTTGTTCTATAGGGGCCACCCACAAGGCGAACACTAAGTATTATTGTTATCCCAACAAAACTGTCAGTAGAAGGACAGGACTTCACCTTTATCACTGTTGGGACAATATGGTGACATAATGCATGTAGTTAAATAGAAAGTCCAATACTGCATGAAGATGATAAAAAACAGTGAATCGGGACAGAATGAACAGGTGATACTCACCCAGAATCCTCTTCAGTCCCATCCTCTCCTCTCACTCTCCCCGCCCGTAGCTCTGGAAAACAGTCACTGTCAATCAGTAGCACATCTTTGGCAAAAGCAAATATTGACATTTGTCAAAGTGACCTTATCACAGAGATTGGCTTGTTTCGAAGCACTGTCAGTAAGTTTGTACTAGCCACACAGTACATAATCTTTACCAAGGCCCACTTATCGGGCTTTTTATACCTGGGGCTGAACTGGTGCAGTAAGATATTCTTGTCAAACTACTTCCTTCGAGTCAAGTAAACGCTTTCGCGAGGTTTCGCACTGATGATTTTAAGACCTACTCACATATGTATGGGATTTTAATCGAACACATGCGCGCGCTACCTTGAGTATCGGGTAGACGAAAGCGCAGAAACAACCAACAGCGGCCGCAAGCCACAGCGGAGCCCAGTACGACAGTACGACGACGACCACCGTTTGGGGACCATTCCGACGGCGAACATGTCCCACACCCCACCGAGTCCCTCCTTGACATGACACTCCACTCTGGGTTTCTGCAGAGTAAGTTTCTGGATGTTCTTAGTATCCTCTAAGGAATGTGGAGCGTTGACCGAAACTTTTACAATGTCCCCAGTCTTTGTCGCAATTCTCGGCATTCTGATGCGCTTGAAAATATGAGCTTCGGGTTTTGGTTTTGTGGTAGTAATACAATTTTAATCGTTGTGAGCTTAACAGAGCCTGTAAGTTCTAGGTTTCCTTCTTTTGCCCTTTTACCCAACTTTACTTCCTGCACAAGACTGTCCTCGGGCTGCAC
Organism: Lates japonicus; assembly: GCA_033238685.1. Taxonomy (NCBI): domain Eukaryota; kingdom Metazoa; phylum Chordata; class Actinopteri; family Centropomidae; genus Lates; species Lates japonicus. The sequence goes on along the minus strand of BRZM01000071.1, from coordinate 42,017 downwards.
CTGTGGTGTAGTTTTGTTTATACTTTGTGTTAAGTTCGTTTGAAATGAGCCATTCGCAGTGACCGGGGCCGAGTTGATCCTGATTGCCTTGACGTCATGCATACGATAACCTCCTGAAATCAAGGTATGATGGAAACGCCAGGCTCTCACCTGATCTTTAGAGCTGATTATTTAGGTTTTGACCAGGCACAATGAATTTATATTTTTATAAAATAAAGCTTTAAGGTTTATTCTGTTAACAAATATAGTTTCTTTTAAAACAGTATGTTTTGGACCCATAATGTCCCCTAGAGGGCATCAGCCGGAAGAGGATGAGGCAGATGAAAAGGGTCAGAGATTGAAATTGAACAAAAATTGAAGATTTAGATGAAGATGTGTTGTGATGGCTCAGTAAAGACTTTGCATTGCACCAGTTGTAAATTAAACAAATTATCAATTATTGGTTATTTCTCCCAAGGTAAATATTGCAATGAACATAAGCTTTCACCTCACCACTTGTTCATTTAGGACACAAATCTTAAGAGTGCTTTTATTTGACATATACAGTAATAAGTAAATAGAATTGCATACGTTTATTTTGAAAATAACAAACTGAAAAAGGTGTTGGACGAAGTTCTGTCAACAACATCGACCAAGTCACGGCGACCACAGACGCCACAGCCCATCGAGGATTGCGAAGCAACTAAACAATTACGGTAACAATGTTTCGTGTGCCATGGAGGTTATCAGGTGTTGTGGCAACTCAGCAGTCAAGTCAGAAGCAAACGGTCGCGTAAATCTTCGTTATGTGCTCAGAGTCGAGTATCATGGGGCTAATTTGTTGTGGTAACATTGATTTACCATACTGCGGTGGTCTGGTTAGGCCAAGGGACCTCACTGTTTATTTCAAGCTTTGAATTTCAGCATATCAAGGTTCAAAAACTGACCTGCATGCAGGCACATGTTCTATGAAGGTTCCAGCTTGCTAATGTGTTTTAGCTTTTTGTCATTAAGGGAGCTGAGTTAGTCATTAAGGCTTTTCAAGTAATGGCTAAAATAACTGAAACATTTTTCTTCAGCTGGTGTTGTGGGTTAAAGTAAAGTTACCTGACTGCTCATTGTTGTTAGCGGGTTCAGTAAAGGACTGTTAGCCCCGCAACCTCCTGAATGGGGAAAGCGGAGATGTCAAACTCACTTGAACAATTGTCACCTAGTGTCACGCAACTGAACGAAGCACACTGATAAAGCTCCTGTGCTAGTGTCAGAAGGAAGCTCCTGGTAACGGACTGGACATGTTGCCTCTCAGCTTGTTTCTTTTTGTATGGTGTTGTTGTTTTGACTTTGTGTCTCTTATAGGCTTGGTTTCATCTTCATTATTTGATATATTTGTCTTTATGTTAATAAATGCCATGAATTTGGCTGTTTGTAAGATAGTTTCTGTGTCTGATTTGGGTCAATGGTGGAGTGTTGTGCGCCCCATAGGGTCACCCAAGGTATGGGGCGTAACACTAAGTATTATTGTTATCCCAACAAAACTGTCAGTAGAAGGACAGGACTTCAGCTCTTTATCACTGTTGGGGGATAATATGGTGACATAATGCATGTAGTTAAATAGAAAGTCCAATACTGTGCATGAAGATGATAAAAAAAACAGTGAATCTGGGACAGAATGAACAGGTGATACTCACCCAGAATCCTCTCTTCAGTCCCATCCTCTCCTCTCACTCTCCCTGCCCGCAGCTCTGAAACAGTCACTGTCAATCAGTAGCACATCTTTGGCAAAAGCAAATATTGACATTTGTCAAAGTGGACCTTATCACAGAGATTGGCTTGTTTCTGAAGCACTGTCAGTAAGTTTGTGTTTCAGCCAATACAGTACATAATCCCTACTCAAGGCCCACTTACTGGGCTTTTTATACCTGTAAGCTGAACTGGTGCAGTAAGATTATTCTGTCAAACTACTCCTTCGAGTCAAGTAAACGCTTTCATGAGGTTTCCTGCACTGATGATTTTAAGACTCCATTTCACATGTATGGGATTTTCTTTAACGAACACACGCGCGCGCGCTTACCTTTGAGTATCGGGTAGACGAAAGCGCAGAAACAACCAACAGCGGCCGCAGCCACAGCGGAGCCCAGTACGGACAGTACGACGACGGACCACCGTTTGGGACCATTCCGACTGGCGAATGGCCGTCCCACACTCCCACCGAGTCCCTCCCCTGACATGACACTCACACTGGGTTTCGCAGAGTAAGTTTCTGGATGTTCCATATCCTCTGGCGAATGTGAGCGACCGAAACTTTCTCTTACAATGTCCCAGTCTGTCGCACTCCTCGGCATTCTGATGCGCTTGAAAATATGAGCTTTAGTTTTGTTTGCATAGTATACACTGACCGTTGTGGAGTTTTAACAGGAGCTCTTGTAGCCCAGGTTTCTTCTTTTGCCTTACTCCAACTTTACTTCCGCACACAAGATTGTCCCTCGGGCTGTTCCGTAGGTGTAGTTTTGTTTATACTTTGTGGTTAAGTTCGTTTGAAATGAGCCAGGCCTGCGCAGGACTGGCCGAGTTGATCCCGATTTGCTCTGACGTCATGCATACGATAACCTCCCGAAATCAAGGTGCATGATGGGAAACGCCAGGCTCTCACCTGATCTTAGAGCTGATTGGTTTAGGTTTTTGACCAGGTACACGAATTTATATTTTTGTGGCATTTGTGCTTTTAAGGTTTATTCTGTTAACAAATATAGTTTTTAAAACAGTATGTTTTGGACCCATAATGTCCCCTAGAGGGCATCAGCTGGAAGAGGTGGATGAGGCAGGATGAAAAGGGTCAGAGATTGAAATTGAACAAAAATTGAAGTGATTTTAGATGAAGATGTGTGTTGTGGATATGTATATTTTGTGTAAAGCACTTTGCATTGCACCAGTTGTGCAAATTAAACAAATTAATAATTATTGGTTATTTCTCCCAAGTGTAAATATTGCAATGAACATAAGCTTTCTCTTTCACCTCACCACTTGTTCATTTAGGACACAAATCTTAAGAGTGCTTTTATTTTGACATATACAGTACAAGGTAAATAGAATTGCATACGTTTATTTTGAAAATAACAAACCGGAAAAGGTGTTGACGCAGTTCATTGCTGTCAACAACACTGACCAAGTCATACGGCGACTACAGACGCCACAAAGCCCATCGAGTGATTGCGAAGCAACTAAACAATTACGGTAAATAAATGTTTCCCTCTGCTGTAGCCATGGAGGTTACTTTGGTGGTGTTGTAAGAAACTCAGCAGTCAAGTCAGAAGCAAAACGGTCGCGTAAATCTTTCGTTATTATGTGCTCAGAGTCGAGTATCATGGGGCTAATTTGTTGTGGTAACATTGATTTACCATACTGCGGTGGTCTGGTTTAGCTAAGCGGGACCTCACTGTTTATTTCAAGCTTTGAATTTCAGCATATCAAGCGTCTGTAAAAACTGTGACTCCGTATGCAGGCATACTGCCCTATGAAGCGTTCCAGCTTGCTAATGTGTTTTAGCTTTTTTGTCAGCTAAGGGAGCTGAGTTAGCCTGTTAAGGCTTTCTAAGTAATGGCTAAAATAACTGAAATATTTTCTTCAGCTGGTGTTGTGGGTTAAAGTAAAGTTACCTGACTGCTCACTTGTTGCTTTTAGCGGGTTCAGTAGCTAGACTGTTAGCTCCAGCACCTCCTGAATGGGGAAAGCGAGATGCCAAACTCCACTTGAACAATTGTCAATTTAATGTGTCGTTCCTTTCTTGTCCTTTGAAGGTTCCACTTTAAATTTTGCATACAAAGAAACCCTCACATATTTTTTGGCAGTATAATGTTGAAATGTACAGTTTAACGTGGCAATAACGTGATTTCCTGTAAAGTTAATTTGACAACTTTATGTTAGAGTAGGTGCGAAAATTGAGCTGACTGAGCTGTTGGGCTGCTATTTTCACTGGTTCCATTAAAGTCACAGTGAAATGAATACATGAAAATTGTGACCAGAACCAGGTAGGCCGTGTTGACCTTAAGGTTAGAGAAGCAGGCTTGTGACTGGATGGTGCCCCTGAGCAAGGCCCTCAGTACTTAACCCCACACTGTTCTGATGAATGTGTTCATTGGTTTGAACATCAGACTGTGGTTGGACAAGGCAGTTTCCAAATGTAATGGTGAAATGAGAATACTGCTTTTAAAACTAACTTGGTTAAATATTAAAAAGTAAATGCCCCACACATCATATAAAACGATCTCTGTATTTTTGACTTTAAAAAGTATCAATTGGCAACATCAGCCTAGTTAAAGATGCTGAAACTGCAGGATATTTCTGCTTAGATTATATGTTCATTGTCTTTAAAGTTGTAAAAGAAATACAAATGAAACCTCAGATTTCTTTGTGTTTTGAAAATTAAAAATGAAAAGTAATGAGGCCTTTCAGTGGTGTTTCAGCCAGGAAACTACAAACTGAAAAGCAAAGAGAAACCTACATCATTAAAAGCATTTAACATTAAATCTGTGTATTGGTTCCTCTCAGGACTGTAGATGTTTTTTTCAGAAATAGTTTTACTCTTGTTCTTAGCTTAATTTAACTAGATGCCACTTATTAAGTATCAAAACATGCACCAAAGGTCCTCAGCTTAATTCTGGGGCATTGTGGTTCATGGTCAATGGCTTAATGCCAAGGCCACTGTTTAGTTATTTAGTTAACAAGCAATTTGGGCTATGATTCTGAGCCAGGCTAGCTTTAGCTCCCAAATTACTAGAGAAAATATAGAGGACATAATCTTAATGGTTGTTAGCTGCAGCCCTTGTCCCTCTCTGGTTTTGTCACATGGAATATATTAGATAGCACTGAGTGTATTTTGCCAGACCTTAAGGAATATGTTTGTGTGCCTGAGGGAGGGAGAGAGAAAGAGAGAGAGTGTGTGTGAAAGCTGCTGCATGTGAAGCTATACAGACTGAACATGGTATTGTGGTGTGTTTGCTGTAATTTGTTAACAGTATGAATCCCTTAACATGAAGTGGCATCGTGCCTATTGAAGCAGCACTGTCATGCAGACGTGTGGAAGGACAGTGCACATCTCCGATGTGGAAATGATCAGTGATAACAGCGCTGTGTTTCCTCTGCTTCTTTTCATCTATGTGGTAAGAGGCCCTGAGTGATTGTGAGGGTTTATGTCTGCAGTATAGTTTTTCCTGGGACCAAATTTCCAACCCCCTCGAGGACACTTTGAGTAAGCTGCTTTTCTCTGCTGCTCTGCAGTGCTGTGATAGCGAGGGGAAATAGAAGGGGGCAGGGAGCTGTTACTGCTGGATCCTTCTGTAAACTGCTCATGTGCACTCATTGGCTGTGTGTGTCTGTGTGTGCATGTATATATACATGATCCTTATACACTGACACCTGCAGACAGGTGTTGTAGCTGGGTGGGGCTGGGCAAAGCACCGGATGCAGTGGATCCTTGAGTAAGCAAACTGACTGTTCCACTGTTTGTCTAATGAGCTCGCTGGCTGCATCACTGTCCTCCTCTGATGTCCGTGTTAAACTGAAGATATGGGAATGGTTAGATTCTAGCTAATAAGCTCACAGATATGAATCCATATGTTTTCATTTCACTGGCAGCAGCAGTATGCTGACTGACTGGCTGAACAGCTAACTGACTGTCTGGCTGACTGAACATGTAACATTAGTCATAACCAATGATGTGGTTTTAAAATGTGCATATCAGATCAAACAGTATGTGCCTGGGTTCCAGCACACAGTGTGACCCTTAAGGCCTTTTCACAGTAGGGGTGTTTTTTTCACACTGTTAAGTCGCACATCAATTACTTTTTTCAAGCTGTTGTTAGAACACGAATACAGTGCGACGAAAAAGGAGGTTGATTTTTCTGAGCTTTGGCACTGTAAATAAAGGCGTCACAATCACACGGGCTGCCAGAGGCTGCTCTGGGTCAAAGGGATCCCAGTAGTTGGTCCTCTGCCTCCTCAAAAGCAGCAGTTGCATCCCCAACAGGACCTCAAACTGTCTCACAAAGACACTAAAAAATATGTCCGCAACCAACCGCGGTGGAGCTTCAGCTTCTGTATGTCAAGTATCTTGCATTTTCATGCTCTATATTTGCGTCGCGCTGTGTGTGAAAAGGCCTAACACAGGCGTCCCCCCATATTTCTGTTTCACCCCACACTGGATGAATCCGTTATAACTTTCAGTCAACAAGAAACTAATCCACAGTAAGCACAGTAAGTTTGTTCAGATGTCATGAAGTAATCTTTTGACATGTGGGCCACTGAGAAAACTCCATCTGGTGATAAAGACTGTGTGAAAGCTCTGGAAAAGGCTAGCAAAAGGATGTTCAGTTGAGATTGTTTTGGGGAAGGAATGGTCTCTGGTGTCAGATGTGAATGTCTACTTTGAATGTGTCTCGTGGTGTTGGTTTCTGGTCATCAACTGATTCCTGGTCATTGACCTTTGACTTCTTTCCAGTAGCTGCAGTGAGTGGTTTTAGTCAGCTGAGTTCTGTCCTATGAAGCAGGATTTGAGGTTGGCAAGATAGCTCTGGGTTTAACATTTCAGTGTTACGATGGTGGTTCACGTCTTAGTGGGTTAAATTGCCATGGTAACTAATGCTGGACCACTAACTAATGCTCAGAGGATCAGATCTAAACCTGTCAACTAGAGTCATCATTCCTACAGGATCCTGACAGGGACAAAAGAGTTTACAATGAAGTGACACACACAATCAATAGATATTTTAATAGAATAGGAATTGTTTTGCTGTTTGAGGCTTTCCATGTGTTCATTCTGAGCTTCCAATAAACAGAGGGAGAGTATATTACACTAAATAACAACATAATAATTATTGTACCTTCATTTCGAATAGAGATACTTAAATCTGACAGAATTCCTGACAGTGCTGATGATTTTATTTCATTTCATTCTATCACTGCAGCTCAGAATAACATGAGTAGATTCTGTGACCAAAACTGGAAACACAAAACTAAACCCTCTGACGTCTTTTATTTAAAAAATGATCCACACACTGTTGAATATTTCCCATGATTATAAATGAACATGTCAGTCAGATTGACCTAATCAGACATGAACCACCTCCTTCCTCTGCTCTCTGCTTTGGCAGCGTTTACATTTCACCCTGTTGAATATGATTTTTTTTGAGCAGTCAGATCCATTCCCTGATGAAAACCATGAGATGTGGATGAAATGTCTGAAAAAGCTAGTCTTAGAATAACATCTGCCACACTTTTTGCTGATCAGCTACTTGACTAATCGTATCAGCCTGATGACTGATAGTGAGAAAATCATTGGTTGTGGTCCCTCACACAAACACGCGCTAGTCACCCAGACTTGTACAGCAGTGATTCTAAAAAATGGAATGTGTCTCATGTGGTGCTGGTTTCGTGTTTCAGTTATGAATACTAACTGTAGAGCTAAGTCGTGCCTGCAGATGAGCTCATGGTCAGGTGGGTTGTCCTCAGCCCTCTGTTGTGACCTTCGCTGGCTGACCTGCTGCATGAGCACAATGGGGTTGTGTTCAGGAACACACAAGACAAGAAAAGAGGAACCTGTTACTGTCCACATCATCCAAAATCCTACCCAGTGTCCTCCCTTACAGCTTCTTGGTTACTGATTAACAGAGCGACAGAGTGCCAACAGTCGATTTTCACTGTCTGTGTGTCTGTGTGTGTGTGTTGGTCAGCAGCAATAGGCTGACTGTGCCTGTTGGTTAGTAGCGATATTTATTTAAAGCAACATGCTGTCAGCTAGCATAACATCACAGAGGAGAGAGAGAACAGTGTGTGTGTGTTAGGGGAAAGCAGGGTAAATAAGATGAGGAAGAGGAAGCATGAGTGGAGAAAATGGAGAGAGTTAATATGTGAGAGGAGGAAGAGAAGGTCTGTTCTTCCATCAGCATTGTGTGAGGAGAGGAAGAGATATGCAGTCATTAATTTGAAACAGATAGATTACGCTGCTGGCTCAGGCTTACTGAGTCTACAATTGGGTTGTGGTTGGAGCTGCTGGAGCCAGTATTTGAATATAAACTACAGTCATCTCTGCAGCATACACAAGAAAGGGCTGTATTATCACCAACACCACAAATACTGTATACGAATGAACACAGACAAAGCTCTTTGCAAGACATTATATTAGTGTACAGGAAATGAATGAATGAATGAATTTTTAGTGCCATTCTGTGATACTTCCCCAAATTGTCACACCCTGATGTTACTCTGCACATCTCAGGTCACTTCAGTCAATCAGTCAGTTTGTGTTAGAGATGTCATCTCTGTCTTTTCATTGCTGTAGTATAATCCTGCCTCTCTTTAGTAGTGTTGCTAATGGTACCATGTTAGCATGTTTTTTTGTGATCACATTATCTTTCATTTTTTTAATTATTTTGCAGATATTAGTTGATTGGTGATATTTGCCCAGATGTACACATTGCTCGCTAATAATGCACATGTTGGTTTTAAAAATACAAAGCCTAAAAATACCAAAGTATTCTACCTGACTCATATGGAGGTTTAAAAAATCTGCTCTAAGTTTAAACTGATGAGCTCCAGAGCATCAACAGAAGGCATTTTCAGAAGTTCTGGGGACTCCCCGAGGGGAACCAGTCCCTGGGGAGCTCCTCTGAGACCTACAACTCTGTTTTTATTTGCACCACCAATAGGAACGCTGAAGTGACTTAACAGGCACACTCAGTAAAGCCTGGACTTTGCTGTTGGCCCATTAGTGGTGGCAAATGTTTTTCACGTTTTTAAAAATGATTGTTGCTGGTGCTGCAGTGGCACTTGTTTGACCAATTGACATACATTTACGTCTGGACCAATCACCATACACTGATTGATTGCATCGAATGTTATCAGGCCTGTGCCAATTGGCAATCTGATGTGAATTGAACATAACAATTGTTTTTTTTCCTGCCAATATTAAAGGTATGCAGGATTGGTCAGCTGCTCTTTGTAAATACATCATTACCTTTGTATGAGTCTATACATTTTTTCCAATGAAGTCCTGCATAGAATACCTTCAAGAAATGCTGCTAATTACCACTATTAATCAGCACAGTGACTGCGCCTTAATTTAGGCATTTTAAGCAATCCATTTGACAATCCTGACAAGTGCGCTGTGCAGTCTAACAAAACCCTGTATCTCCACATGTGCCCGTTCACCAAAGCTTTTCTCTGCGCGCCAGTGTCCATAGCATCTGACTGAGTAGCGGCTCCTGGATATGTGTGACCAGCTTGTATCTCTGAAGCGAGACATTCAATTGTGAATATCTATAAATGCCTGTAATTCTAATTATTAACACTTGACCTGCAATTAAGTTTTTATAATGCATTTTATTTGTTTATTAGTGCATGTCATAACTTTGTCACACATGCAGCAAAACCTGTTTTTCATGTTTGTAATTGCAGAGAGAGAACCACACACTGAGAGACTGAGCTGCTAAAATCACTATTTTATGATCACTGTATTGTCTGACCATAGCAACTAAAATACAGGTTAATGACAGCAGCTGTACTTTGAGATCATGTATATTGCTGTTGAAATAAGAGGCTCTCTCCTGCTGCTGATGGTGATCAGACCTATCTCTGGTTATAGCAATATGAGGATATAAAAATAGAGACAACAAGGTTTGTGCACTTTGCAGCCATGACATGTTGGATGTATTGGTTTGGATGTAGCATCAGCAGATACTCAATACACACAGACACACCCACTATTTTAAACTGGGGCTGCAACAAATACTTATTGTCATTATCAGTGAATCTTTTGATTATTTCATAAGTCTTTTTTTTTTTTTGTTTTTAAAATGTCAGTCTCAGATGATGGTGTCAAATTCTTGTTTTGTAATAGTCCAAAATCCTGATACTCAGTTTACTTTATGAAACAGAGAAAAGCAGTAAATCCTGCTGAAGCCAGAGGAAGTTAGTTATGAAATCCTTCTTGTTTAATGATCTGTCGCTGGTTTCAGCAGCTGACCTCACATCTCTCTTTCTTTCACAGGAGTCTGGCTGCTGCTGTGTGGAAGTCGCAGCTCTCTGTGTCTTTGTGTCTCCGAGACATCACTGTTCAGTGTGTGTGAGAGGGTGCGTGTAGCGCCGTTCTGCAGTGTGTGTGATGTCTTCAGAGCTGCTGGTAGATTTGGGCGAAGACCCTGCGACTGCACAGTTAGGACAGCTGAAGCTAGCCACGATAGAAGACCAGCAGTGGCCTGCTGATGAGTCTACTCTCAGCAAGTCAGGTGAGCACACACCTGCACACAAAATCATACGTTTCTACACATAGACTTACAACTTTATCTCTGGCTGAACAATTAATCGAAGTATTGTGGCAATATCCAAATCGCAGGAGCTGCAATTTGTTGATAAAGGTAAAATGTGTCACAGGAACAGTATGTTGCCTAATTTGTTTACACTTTGTCAAGAGCTGGAATACATTAAGAAAACAATGGAAAGGGACACTTAACAGTGAGCTTCATAATGGAGTTAGTTAGTTAGTTAGTTAAACTGTGCTCAGAGAGGTGTCAGTGTGTGTTTTTCCTGTTTGGTGTATGTATTTATGTATTGGTGTGTGTTTTCAGAGACAGACATCTCCCAGCGCTTCGACGGTGGCTCTCCCCATCTGCCCTGGGACCATCCTTTCTATGACATCGCCAGGCATCAGATCATTGAAGTGGCAGGTCAGTCCTCACAGACTTTTTGGTTTTTGCCTGGTGTATGACTTGTCTTCACTCACATCTGTAACATTAATAATTGAGCTTTTTGTGTAGCTTAATTTGTAGAACCAGGGCTACTCATTATGCTTTTCTATACAGTGAAGCTAATCTATTTTTACATAAGTGTTGTTGAACCCCTATCTCTGTCTTTCTGTGTATCTGTAGGTGATGACAACTTTGGCAGGAAGGTGATAGTGTTTAATGCCTGCAGGATGCCCCCACAGCACCAGCTGGACCATCACAAGCTGCTGATGTAAGCACTAATGTAACCTCAATGATCAGTTTAAGCAGAACAAACTGCTACAGGAGTGCTCGCTATCACATGCAATAACACCATGCACTGTACAGTCTTTTATATCTATTGTGTACTGTGTCAGTATCCCTGCTTTTGTGTTGCTGGCTCTGTGGGAGGTAACAAGCCATCCAGTGAGAAATTACAGTGGGGCAAAAAAGTATTTAGTCAGCCACCAATTGTGCAAGTTCTCCCATTTAAAAAGATGAGAGAGGCCTGTAATTTTCATTATAGGTACACTTCAACTATGAGAGACAGAATGGGGGGAAAGAATCCAGGAAATCACATTGTAGGATTTTTAATGAATTAATTGGTAAATTCCTTGGTAAAATAAGTATTTGGTCACCTACAAACAAGCAAGATTTCTGGCTCTCACAGACCTGTAACTTCTTCTTTAAGAGGCTCCTCTGTCCTCCACTCGTTACCTGTATTAATGGCACCTGTTTGAACTCGTTATCAGTATAAAAGACACCTGTCCACAACCTCAGACAGTCAGACTCCAAACTCCACTATGGCCAAGACCAAAGAGCTGTCAAAGGACACCAGAAACAAAATTGTAGACCTGCACCAGGCTGGGAAGACTGAATCTGCAATAGGTAAGCAGCTTGGTGTGAAGAAATCAACTGTGGGAGCAATTATTAGAAAATGGAAGACATACAAGACCACTGATAATCTCCCTCGATCTGGGGCTCCATGCAAGATCTCACCCCGTGGGGTCAAAATGATCACGAGAACGGTGAGCAAAAATCCCAGAACCACACGGGGGGGACCTAGTGAATGACCTGCAGAGAGCTGGGACCAAAGTAACAAAGGCTACCATCAGTAACACACTACACCACCAGGGACTCAAATCCTGCAGTGCTAGACGTGTCCCCCTGCTTAAGCCAGTACATGTCCAGGCCTGTCTGAAGTTTGCTAGAGAGCATTTGGATGATCCAGATAAGGACTGGGAGAATGTCATATGGTCAGATGAATCCAAAATAGAACTTTTTGGTAAAAACTCAACTTGTTGTGTTTGGAGGAGAAAGAAAGCTGAGTTGCATCCAAAGAACACCATACCTACTGTGAAGCATGGGGGTGGAAACATCATGCTTTGGGGCTGTTTTTCTGCAAAGGGACCAGGACGACTGATCCGTGTAAAGGAAAGAATGAATGGGGAGAATGTATCGTGAGATTTTGAGTGAAAACCTCCTTCCATCAGCAAGGGCATTGAAGATGAAACGTGGCTGGGTCTTTCAGCATGATAATGATCCCAAACACACCGCCCAGGCAACGAAGGAGTGGCTTCGTAAGAAGCATTTCAAGGTCCTGGAGTGGCCTAGCCAGTCTCCCGATCTCAACCCCATAGAAAATCTTAAGTAAAAGTATTGAGATGAACTTTTGTTATTGACCAAATACTTATTTTCCACCATAATTTGCAAATAAATTCTTTAAAAATCAATGTGATTTTCTGGATTTTTTTTTTTTTTTTCTCATTTTGTCTCTCAGTTGAGGTATACCTATGATGAAAATTGGAGACACCTCATCTTTTTAAGTGGGAGAACTTGCACAATTGGTGGCTGACTAAATACTTTTTTGCCCTACTGTAAGTGGTGTTTAGAGGCAGCTGCAAAGCATTGTGGAAAGATTTTCTGCTGGATTCAATGAGCCCTGCTTTTCAGCTGTACAACTAGTCCAGTGTGAAAGAGTGAAAATGTTGTGATTAAGCAGCTGCGAGCACGAGCATCGTTACAGGAGCCTGAGCACCAGAGAAGCAAAAAGCTTTCACAGATATTAAATGGGTTTATTTTTGCAGTGGTTTACATTTTCATCCATGTGTAGCTTGTGTCAACTCTGACATAAAATGATTCCGAAGACTCCACTGAGTCTGAGAATAGAGAGTGGGAGGGAGTTTGAGTGGGTGGAAGGAGGTCATGTGCTCTAAAAGTGCTTAGTTTGAATCAAACCAGGGATATTGTGGTAACTTCGACTGGACTGATGACACAGTATGAAGAAACATGACACGTTTCTGAGAAATCTTTAAAGGGAAGTGTCTCACTAAGATCCGTGAAAAGAAGCTGAATGTTATTTCAGCTTTTTTTCTCCCCACAATGTTTTTTTTTTTTTTCACCACATCGCCTGACAGCTTCTGTAACATGCTGAAACAAGATATTTGGCAAAAACCTGGATCAGCGGATACAAACACTTACCTATTATTTATTATATGATAAATATGTTTTGTTTTTTGCAGGTATCTTAAAGGAACACTGGATCAGTATGTGGAAAGTGACTACACTCTGATCTACTTTCATCATGGGCTGACCAGTGAAAACAAGCCGTCTCTCAGCTGGCTACGAGATGCATACAGGGAGTTTGACAGAAAGTAAGTTCATTAACATCACTGGACATGACACAGGCAGTTACATCATATCATAACTGACTCTCTTGGATCTCACTGATATAAACACTTAGGAGCCCCATTTTCATGGAGGTGCAATGACAAGTGCAAGCAGTGCTCTGAGAGTTTGCTATTTTCCTCGCCATGAAATTGGCTTTTCCTGGCTTTATGATATTTTGGTTCAGGTTGTGGTGAGAATAGTTTCTGTTTCTGGAGCAATGTCATTCCACCACCACTTTGGGAATGTCCTGAACAAGTAAATACATGCAGTGATAACGCAATGATTAAACACTCCCCAGCCAGTAGATGTTTTTAAATCACCATTATTCAGATACAGTTCCAGTTCCAGTGTGGAATTAAAGCCCTGCAGCCTTCTGAACATATGGCTGTCCACTATGCCTACCTTCGTTATATCACATGCAAATGGCACCAGACCGCTAAAGAACAACCACACACACCTTTATACACACCAGAGACAACACGAACTACATTGGGAATCATGACATTGTATCAGATTGATGGTCAACTCTAGGAAGAGTCCCATTGGTTCCAAATGTCTTCGTTTTATAATTATTGAAGCCTCTGTGCTCCTGGGAACTCTCAAAGCTTTGAGATTATTATATATCTGGTATACAGGGAGCTCTTGGGGTGGCTTGGTTTTTGTCCTGACATGCAATGTGAATTGGTGGAACCTTATATTACACAGTTGTGCACAACTGGCCATAATTTGGAGTGCCACAGCAAAGGGTCTTGATACTTTTGTACTTTTTCAGTTGTTAAATTTTTAATGAATTTGTGAAATTTTCTAATTTCATATTTTCAGTGGAACATTCTGGGTTTTTGTGTGTAGATTGATGAGCAAAAATTGCAATTTTATGCATTTGAAATTACTCCCATAACATAATAAAGTGTAGAAAGTGAAGGGGACTGAAGGCACTGTACATGGTCCAAAATAGCAGGTGGAGTTGCCCACACAGTCTGTGTGCCCAAGACTTAACACTCACACCACAATCTGAAGTATACTAGTGATGTTTTAAACTGCTGAAATGTGCTCTGTCATTCTGCACTGAAGAGGTTGTACTTATGTGTGGGGAAAATACATGACTTAGCAGCAAAATAAAAGTGAAAAATTCCTGCGCACAACCACTAGAACTGCTTCAGAGATCTTATTCTTACTGTCGGCTCAGTACAGTTTGTATTGTCAGAGTATTTGTCAGGATATCTGCTCTATGTGATTTCAGGTATAAGAAGAACATCAAGGCTCTGTACATCGTCCATCCCACCATGTTCATCAAGACTCTGCTGATCCTCTTCAAACCAATCATCAGGTGCTGCCATTATTGTTTTGTACTTTACATTTTCTCTAAACACTATGGCTAGTTCTATAGGACAGAATTGAAGGATAAAGTTTAGCACTTTCAGACAGCTCTCTTTGGCCTCACCACTTCACCTTAATTCACCTTTCCTCTTCTTTCACATATTGCAAAAGTCCAGCTTGGGTAAAATGATTTGGCCTGGATGCGTTTGCTTATAAATTGGTTTGTGAGCGGACTGCTGTTATTAAACTTGCAGGGATTGAAATAAAACTTCTAATTAAGCATTCTCAAGAGGTTTTATCCCAGTTAATCAACAAGGGGATAAATTGCAGCGATATTTGATTAAATTGGTTGATGTAGTCCGTATTTAATCCTCTAACTTGGTTTGTTAGCAGACTATTGTTATGAAACTTGCGAGGGTTAGTATTTAGAACATTACAACACACAAGCTGTTGTATAATGATCAGTGTCTGGTCAAATGGTGTTGGATATTAAACAAACTTACACAGAAGTTGCAGTTTTGAAGTTGATCAAAAACTTTTTTTAAATACACACAATAGGTTGTGTTTTCTCTTTATGTTAGCTGTGGGTGATCAATATCTATCTAGTATAGAAACCACAATTACTAAGTTTGATCACATCCTGAACTCATGCTGCTCTCTACTTCTCTGCTGCTTTTGTGTTCATGCACACAGCAGTTACAGAGAATTCACTGAAGAAACATGTTTGTTTATCTCTGATCAAGTAATTGATAGAGAATAGTAAAACTAAATGCAGAATGTTTGGCAGATCACTCAGTGGTAATAAAAATGTATCCAGAAGCCTATTAATAATGCACTACATCCATAAAACATGATACTGCAGTAGCTGCTTTTAATAATAAAAAGTATTGGTATGGATAGTGATAATTCTGCTGCTGATATTACTGCGTAAGTCGCAGCCACAATTCATAGTGTCACCCAGTCCTTTATCCCTTTAGCCCTTAAGATAGCTGGACCTTGTTAAATGCTCCATGTATCATAAATGATGTTATGCTGGATGTTTTGATGCTATATATATATATATATATATATATATATATATATATATATATATATATATTAGTGTTACTGTTTTTCCTTCAGTAAGCTGAAATGCTTCCACTGTGGGAAAATCCTGCTGCTGGCCTGTGTCCACTGTCAGCACTCCTAGAGAGCAACAGTTGATAAGAAAACTAAACCTACAGATGCTGACAATAGCACAGCAGCACTCAGTTCATTTGGTCAGAGTTTACAAGATAGAGGACACAGATGTGAATATTTGTCCTACTTTTACATGATATTTGAGTTCCTGTGGTTTTCAAGATACATTGACCATCTATGTAAGGAAATAAGAGCCTTAAAGCAGTGCTGTAAATTATGAACTCAGGATGTGGGGCAAAGTAAATTACAAGATAATCAATGCTCTGTCTCTCTCTTTCTCTTGGTCTCTCTAGTTTTAAGTTTGGCAGGAAGATCAACTATGTGAGCTATCTGAGTGAGCTGGAGGATGTGGTGAAGTGTGAGCAGCTGCTCATTCCTGCCCGTGTCAGAGAGTAAGAGCTGATATCAGACTTCCAAAATCTACCTTAAGAGTATACACAATGCATTTTCCATTTAATTTCCTACTGTGTTCTACTGAGCTCATTTTACACTTACATTTTAATACATTTCCGTGGTGAAATTGTTGATTGTATGACATTCACTGTTGCTATTTTTTCTTCTGTTTCCATTTTCTTCATTTCCACCCAGAAGTCATCTACAACTAAACATATTTACTCACCTTCAGGCACATTAGTATTCAACTTTGTTGATGCTAAACTGCAAGTTCTCTTTTAAAATCCAAAGAAACTAATAATCTAATGTGGTCTCTGTATCAGGTACGACAACAAGTTGAGAGCGTCCCTGAAACCGACCGCCCAGCCTCCCATGTCTCCTCCTCGCAGCCCTCCACTCCCCAACCAGGTGTTTGGGGTGCCACTTACACTGTAAGTGACTAAGAGTGTTTTCATTCCTATAGTTTGTTTGCTCTGGTCCATATCAGCTGATGAGGTTGTAAACTTAGAGTGCTTTCCCCTTCGTTTGCTTTCTTTTCACACAGAGAAGAATCCAAGCGAACCAAAATGCACGACTACAAAAATGTTCACTCACCTTATTGGTCAAATGTTTCTGGGGCAGGAACAAGACAGTAAATACAAGGATAAAGCACCTTGTTCCTCATTGCTAGACCAAGTGAGACCTCTCCGGTGTTGTGGTTGTTTTGTTCCACACCTGTGTGCGATTACTGTGTTCACACCTGCCCAAAGGAATCGCACTAAAGGGGAAAACGAGCCAGAGTCTGGCTCAACGGGACTAAAATGCACAGGTGTGATAACACCCTAAATCTCTGTCTGGCTACTAGACTCTGCTGTGGCAGATTGCACTTGCATCCATGTCACAAAGCAAAAGTCGTCTCAGACTGGTTTCATGAACGTGACAGTTCTACTGGATTCAGATCTGGTGACTGGGGAGGTTGGGATGTGGTATAACAGGAGATCGGCAGCATGAATGTGCAGCTGACAGATCTGCAGAGATGATGTGATGCAGTCATGTCACTGTGGAGCAGAATCTCAGAGGAAAGTTTCCAACATCTTAGGGCACAAAGAACTGAGGCTGTTTGAGAGCAAGTTTTTTGTCTTAACCACTGCGTGTCTGTGTATCAGGCTCAGACAGAGGAGTCCAGATGGTGATCCAGTTCCTGTGGTGATGAGAGACACAATTTGCTTCCTTTCAGACCAAGGTAACTCTTTCTGTGACGCTACAAACACAAACATAAAGCACTAATGAGCTATTGCTGTGTTTCACCTCCGAAATTGTGCTGTTCTTACCTGTGTGTGTGTGTGTGTGTGTCAGGTTTGGAGATCGAGGGGATCTTCAGACGGTCCGCCAACGTCACTCTGGTGAAGGAGGTCCAGCTCAAATACAACTCGGGTATGAGGCCTGTTTAACCTGAACTCACTATTCTTCCCAAGTGTTTTGAATCAGTGACCAATCACAAGTCAGACCTGACTGATATTTTTTTTTTTGGATGGATTCTTAAAGTGTGTTTGTTTGTGTGTTTTGTAGGTGCAACAGTGGATTTCAGAGAGATAGAAGACGTCCACTTGGCTGCTGTGATTCTGAAAACATTCCTGAGGGAACTCCCTGAGCCTCTTCTCACCTACCAGCTCTACAATGACATCGTCAACTTCACCTGTATGTTCAAATCATTTTTTATCACTAGAATTTGTGGAAATCTCATGCTTAATAATATATATAAATGATATAACAATGATTCATACATTATGCTTTTGCTCAAATTGTGAGGAAGCAGGTTTTTCATTTACCTGGGGTTTCCCCTTCCCTGTACCCTGCGATCACAGCAGGGGCACAGTGGATGATAGCACGACCACAGGACAGGTGTCAGGTGTATACACACTTCAGTCTCCAATGGATTTATCTAGTCAACACACG
The DNA here is from genome assembly GCA_033238685.1 of Lates japonicus. Lineage (NCBI taxonomy): Eukaryota > Metazoa > Chordata > Actinopteri > Centropomidae > Lates > Lates japonicus. The sequence goes on along the minus strand of BRZM01000071.1, from coordinate 23,793 downwards.
ATCTTTGGGCTGAAAGCCACTGATGCAGACTGTATTAATGGTACCATAAAAATGGCTTTTTTACCTTGGAGGACATTTTGTTCCAACTTTCATCTAAATGACCAAAAACAGTTCATGGTTGTCAAAGCAATCCCACAGTCTATAATTCTGATGTCCTTTTGCTTATGTCAAAATAATGTACAGTACATATCTATATTTTTTGAGGGGGTTCATAAATTTAGAAATTCAAAAAATCAAGTCCTCATATTGGTATGAATATGAGACAATATTTTTTAAATGTATTTCAGGGCTGTCAATTGATTAAAAGCTTTAATTGTGATTGATCGCATGACTGTCCATAGTTAGCATGTGATTAATCACAAATAAATCACGTCACATCACATTTCTGTTCTAAATGTGCATTATAGGGATGTATAGGGAGTGGTCAAATATGCTTGCGCTATGCAAATGTAGTGTGTAGACTAGCAAGTCTGTTTGTGGTGAAACTTATCGAGTTAATCTAAAGGTGAACTTCTCTCTTATTTCAGTTGTTGCACAGCAGTTCCTGACACAGCTCTGGTCAACACTATGAATGTCTTCCAGGAGAAAATGTGTTCATTTATCTTTATATTTAATAAAATGAGTGAGTGTAAACTCATCTGAGTTCCTGTGTAAACTATTCCTACCATTAACCTGGATTCTCATGGATGAAAATGCACTGATAGGCTGCCACAGGCATCTACATCCTAAATGAGCTCACAGTGGTGTGTGTGTGTGTGTGTGTGTGTGTGTGTTTGGTCTGTTTGGTCTGTTTCAGCTGTATCCAGTGACAGCCAGGCGACAGCTATGAAGACGCTGGTGGAATCACTGCCAGAGGAAAACTACGCATCGCTGCGGTACCTCATCACATTCCTGGCACAGGTAGAGGACCTCTGTGTGTGTCTGTGTGTTTAGACAGTAGTCAGTAGTGAGGTGAATTAGATGACTAACAGTAACCTGTGTGTCTGTGTAGGTATCAGCCAACAGTGAGGTGAATAAGATGACCAACAGTAACCTGGCTGTGGTGTTCGGTCCCAACCTGCTCTGGGGGCGGGACAACGCCATGTCACTGAGTGCCATCGGGCCAATCAACAACTTCACCAGAACCCTGCTGGACCAGCAGCATTTGATCTTTACCTAAACCTGCCAACACCACTGTGACCCTCCTTGTCATACAGCACTTAGTCTTTAATTCAGCCCAGCTACTGACCAATCAGGAACTTCGTCAGGGTACTTCTCTACCAACAGCACTTAGGCCTGGTCCATATGTACACAGGTATTTCACAGAAATCTCTGTCGACATGAAAACACACTGTCAAGAACTGTCCTGGGTAAGCCAAATCAAAAGGCAGCGATATAACCTTAACCATAAAGCCATGTTAGCCAATCAGAAGCCTGTAAAAAAAAAAAAAAGACCAAACTCTTTGTTTTCACACTGAGTTTCTGAAAGAGAAACAGCTCCTTTTAAAAAACATACCTGTGTATGTGTGGACAGGGCCTTAGACAAGCCAACCTCATCCGCTTCTCAATTAAAATACCATAGACTTTAAAAAGATCCTATGGACCAATTACATTTCAGTTTCAGTCTTTCCAGTCTCACTGGCCCATTAGCAGTCGTCTTATGTGAACTGGTCTGGACTACTGCCAGCTTCTGACCCTCATTTCTAGTCTTTGTGAATGGAAATGGCGCATACATTCGACCGTAGCCAAATAACCCTCAATTAATAACTCATAGCACAAAATTCAACACCTAATAAGTAGGTGACTTACCGTCTATTCACACTGAGTCATGTTACCGTGGAGACCAAAGGCACAGATTTAAGCCCTGTTGATGGAGGCAGTGGCTGCTCCGGTGTTGCTTTTTGTGATTTTGACAAGTCGACAGAGCTGCCTACCAAGTTGTAATAATGTAGCAGATATTCTGACTTTGAGTCCCTTCTGTCAAGCTCCAAAACACTGAATCCTACTTTATATTTCCAGTAATGCAGCTTAAGGGAGTCTTTCATCAGACCCTCCATACCAAGTAAACCTGGTCTCTCAAACTCCATGACCCCAGTTTATCACACAGGCATTCATTAAATGTGATTATTGATTTAGATGAACTGAACTGAACTTATAAAAATGGTAATATTTCCTCAGCAGAAATCAGTCAACATGAACGCAGTGTCAGACCTGAGTAATGAAGTGAAATGAAATGGCAGTTGATTCTTATCAGGGTTAGCACATTATTAGTGCTGTAACATAATCACAGAGTATCTGTGATCAGTAGATTCATTAATTGTGTTGGCTGCAGTGTGATTGACTGGCTACAATGCACGCAAACTACAGTTCTGTTACCTACAGTGGCATGGAAAACTGAGTGAAATCCTACCTAGTTACCTGCAGTAATTAATCATAAAATATGATCTGATATTCATCTTAGTCAAACACAGCACACAAACATTCACCACCATATGTTGTCCAAGCAGCTATAGCAGTGGTGTTAAAGTATATACAGTAGCTAGGTCCAGGCCAGTGCTGTTCATGGGTGTGCTTCTGGTGTGCAGAGTCACCAGGAAGATGATTTAAATGCCATTAAGTCACAGCTATTATTTAATGATTTCAGTTGTCTTGTCAACATGTACTCAGTGTCATAGGGAAAAAAAATGTTGACGGATACAATTCTTGTTAAAGAAATGAACACTACTCCATTTATAGACAGCTGTGGACCGATTCATATCTAATCTCTGTGTCTGACCCTTTTCCAGCTTTATGCAAATTAACAGTCAGAGGTTTTCTGAGCTTTACTTTGTGAGACATGGTTGACATCAGCAGATGCTACTTGTGAACCGATTTGTGTGTTGTTAGTTAAAATACATTGGATTTGTTCATAATGGTAACTTAAATGAAGATCTGATCATATTTTAATACACATTCACAGTTAAATGCAGGCAATTCCAAAGGCTTCACTTTTTCTTGCCACTGTTTTACATTTCTGAATCTACCAGCCAACCAACCATTCACAAATTCCAGTCCTGATTGCATGTGTTCATACTTGTATTTAAGTGTGTCTCAGGCCTGACCTGAACACAGCCTGGTTCATTATGATTAATAGAGTCCTCTTCTGTATATATGTGCTGTGCTGTCAGTCCGTCTGCTTCTGTCTGTGTAGTGCCACAAAATGGGTGGTGATACATAATGTAGATTAACTATACAGGTAATGAAACAGTGCAGTTGTTTAATATTCCCTCTGGATTCATGAGATTGAAGAGAATGGAGGGGGTGAGTTTGTGTTTCCATGAAAGTCTCAGGTTAACTTAGAACTGGCGAACTTGGTACCAAACGTCGCGGACAATCTCTGAAATGCTGTAAACAGGAGCTGTGTGATTCTACCAGCAGATCATTAAGCTGTGCATGTGGATGAAACAAGTGCTGGATCTGGACGTGGTTTTGTTGTGTGAGGACTCACTGCTATACTGTACTATATCCAGATGTACGATTCTTTCTAGCGCTCTCCTTACTATATTTGACTTTCATATTGTATTGATATTATTAACATTTATACACTTTTCCCCCTGTCACCACATTATAACTGACTAACCTCTGTTGTCATTATAGTAACTGATTCAGGCATGTCTCATCATAGTGGGTTTTTTTAAATGGTACGGGATAAACAGCTATACAGTGAAATCTAATATTCAGTAGCACAAAAACACCAGTTCAGCATGTTATTACCATCAGCCCTTGACTAGTGAAGGGCCTTTATTTACCTCTGCGGCAGAGAGAACCAAGTTTAGATTTTCACCTGTTACCATGACTATATTCCACCTGTCCAACAACAGTGTCATGTCGTACTCGTCACTCATACAGTTTTCATTCACTAATTAATTGCCGTCTTTCTCTATGAGTGAAATATTTTAGGCAATTTATACTTCCAGTCTTTGATGGGAAACAGGTGAATAAAAGTAGTATGTAGAGAGCAGCAGAGTGCTGGGTATGACACTATGCACTGTGTGGGTTTAGTGACACACATTTGGATTTGTGATCAGTCTACGTCACAAAACAGAGACACAGCAACATAGAAAAATCCCTGCTAACTGAGACAGTGTAGATTGAACCTACTTAAATTCTTGTGTTATGGAAAAACCAGGTTAGTAGATCTTTCCCCCCCTCCCTCCTCCCTATAGTGTCCCTTGGTATAAAGCACCACATGTAGCATTCAGTGTTTCTGGGTGTTGGAAGTTTAAAGCATTTTTAAACCCTAAGCTGCCACACAGCTGGAGTGTGAGTTAGTGTTGCAGTCTTGGTCTTTGGTAGTTCCAGTCCGTTTGTTGCCATCTTTAGTCACCTCTGTGTGCATTCAGTTTGGAAGGCAACACATCTTTTTATTTATTTAGATTCCTCCCTTCACACAGCACAGAATATCCTCTAAATAAGTTAAATTACTGTTACTGATACTGTTGTGATGTGAGTTATTTATATCGTCAGTTGCCTTATATTTTAGTTGATGCTGTGCCGCTAATGGAGTTTGTCACAGTTGTATGATGGTCTGTGGGTGTCTGTCCTGTCCTCATGGTTCAGGGTCCTCTAGTCTGTTAGTGACATATAATCCAGGGTTTTCTAACCACACAGGTCTGATTGGATCGTCCTGCTGCTGCATCACCACGGCTACAGTCATTTAAGTATTGGTATTCCATTCATTGAGTATTAATCTAGAGAGAGACTAATGCAGACCCTATGACCAGTCAGAATCCAGTATTCTCTGTAGCCACCATGTCTGGAGCAGGACCAGAGAATGTAGTATTAAATTAAGTGTGAAAGTTCAGATGAAGCGGTCTGCTAAATATTTAGTCTGTTATGTATCAGGACTTCAGGCACAGGAATCAGGTCTTTAATCCCATGATTACTGGTCGTATCCTGCATTTGATTCACAGGACTTGACTTAGCACAGATTAAACATAATGCCATTGAATAGTGTTTTGTTTTCCTTGTTAAAGCTCCATGTAGACCTGTAGTGTAGTTACTCCATCTATCCACTTTAACCCCATGCTACATTTATCCTAATGAGAGTAGCAGAATAGAACTGAAGCTATTGTAAGGCTAGCAAATGTCCTGCTACATTTTCCAACATGTATTGCTCACGAGGCCAAATAGTATTTCTGTCCTGATTATTCTGAGGAGCATCTTCAAGCTTTATTTTGGTTTCTCACCAGATTCCAGCCTTAATTTCAACAACGCTTTCATTTCTGCCACCTGTCTCAAATCAGCTCACCCAAAGCAATACATTCTATGTCAAACCAAAAGAATTATTTGGGAGGAAGCAGCTCAGTACGGACCTGTACAGAAATGGGTATAACATTTACCTGTTTGACTCTTGTGATCTCGATCAGTTGTAGGTTTTCCTGTAGTCATAGTTTATGTAAAGACTCAAAGGGCCACATGCTATTGAATCAGTTGTCTTTATTTTGTCAATGGCCAAAATTCTAGCCGTAAGTTATAAAAGGTAATGTTGTTGACTTATATTATGATGACTGAAAACAATTAAAAGATCTGAGATATATTAGCTAAAACCCAAAAAGAAAAAAATCTCAAATGTTTAATTTGTTGTAACTCCCAGTCATGTCAATGCACCGATATACAGGTATATATGAGTGTGTGTGTATTTGTGTGTATAGACTTTTTCATCTAGACCCAGCACATTTAAACAGAATATGTCCAACTGTTTAAATATATCACTGAAAATTAAAACTAGGGCTGCGTCAATTTGAGGAGTGTGTGTGTGTGTGTGTCAATTTTTGTGATTTTTTTTTTTTCTTATAATGAGAAAGATTATCTCTTCAGGTTGACAGTGTCGTGCAGCCGTGCTCTCAAAACCTAATTGAAAAAAAATTAATTTGAAACAAGTACAACATGGTATACAGTGCGTGTGTAAGTGCATGCTCGTGCCTTATTTGTTCCCCCTCAAGTGATCATGTGATTAGCCATCGAAGTTCCAGTGTGCCCGTTCTGCCATAGATTAAACTACGCGAGGTGCGTCAACAAAGCTCTGGTGTGTTTGTTTGGTAGACAGTGAAGGCGTCCTGAGGAGAAAACACACAGGGGGAGCTGTCGAGCCAAACCCCTCAGCTTGTTGAACGCAGCCCATCTGTAATGGACAATCACAGGCTTAAAGAAATTTAACCATCCATAACTTCTGAAGAGGATTCATGTTTGTGATGAATCTTAATAACATTTAGACATTCATCACGGCCTTAATCCTCTTCTACCACTCCTCCTCATTTACTTTAATGTTTAGCTTTTGTTTTGAGGTTAAATATGTTTTCACACTAATGTTAACCCAGTACTAATTTACAATTCACAACATATTCAAATTATCCATTACAAATTAGCTAGGATCAGATACAAAATGTTGCACAACAGAATTCCTCTTCATTAATATCTTTTCACTGTATCTTTTAATTTTTAAATGCAACCAAGTTTCTGTTCACTACTTATAACCTAGTTTCTCCTTGAACCCTGCTGATCCATTACAGCCCTGTCTAATCTATGGACTATACTGTAACTGTTGTGACAGTGGAACTATATTTCTAGTGGGAGAAATTTATGGTTTCCAGCTGATATATTCATACTAGTGACTTTATTTTCTTAACTCTTCAATTTTTTTTCATCCTTTACTTTTTGATATAGGATCTTAGTCTTCTTATATAAGGAATAATGGTAATATACTGTAATATCAGTGTAAACAATAAACAAATGAGAATGAAAGATGCAGAGGTCTTCCATACTTGTATAATAATAACAAACATCATAATTTTACTTCTTCTATTTTATATCTCAAGGTTTTACTTTACAAATGTCAGCTTACATCCATACAGGCTGCCATGAAAAACGTCACAATGAAACGTGTGAGAGCAGAAGTTTGTGTAAGTACAAAAGTACAAACCATGCAGTAAACAAAGGATGGTGTTATGTGGGGTTACGATATAATATAGACGACTTCCTAACTTTCTGTTTGGTGCCAAAGTTGTAGAGCGCCCTCTGCTGGATAAAGAGAACAATCCTGGCTCCACTTCTGTCTGATGATGATGTGACATGCATTAAGATGCAACTCAACACCACTGTTCTAAAACACGAGCAGCAGGTAAGAAAATCTCTCACTCCTGCTGGTCCCTTGAACCAAGACGCGCACACACACACACACACACACACACGCATACCTACTATTTTAAAGACAAAGGAGATACAAGAATTAGAAAAACCTTTTATTTTAAAATTCCTTTGTATCATTGGGTTTTTAATTGTGGTAAATTTTGTGTTTTTCAATGCTTTATTCATAAGGTTAAGTTTTTAAGAAATGATATTTGGGATTACTTATTTCATTTCATCTGGGAGGTATGAGTGATTTTGGAAAGAGTTACAGAAGAGAACAGTCTCATCAGCAGGACAACCTTGATTTACTAATGACCAACATCCAAACACTCCATTCAGTTTGCACATCATTTTGAAATGATGAGGAGGTGACCTTCTAAATGAGTACTGTATACTGTTACATGCAGAATGTCTAAAAACTGAATGTGTGTTTATGTGAATTTATGATGAAAACCTGTTTATGAAAATAATATTATAGCATTAACTGTTATTATGTTGACTGTATTAGTAATTACACTGATCAGCCACTGACAGGTGCAGAGATTAACACTGATTATTTGGTTACATAACATATTTTCTCCTGAGAAACCTTGGGTTCTTCTACCATTTATCTTGATGTTACTTTGGCACCTACCACCAAGTAAATATTGTTAAGACTGCTAATACAATTCTCCATGGCAAAAGCACTTAGCAGGGCCCCCAGCAGTAAAGTGTTCCAAGAACTCACAAATGGCCCTAGGAACACGACAAAGAGCCAATGTTGACCTGGCCCACAAACCCCAGATTCCACCTGGATCCAGCATCTGTGGAACTCCCCCAATATCATGTAGGTCCCCCCTCATGCTGCCAAAACAGCTCTGACCCATCAGGGCATGGACACAGGACCTGGGGGTGTCACAGGGTCCTGTGGGTTGCAGGGTGGGGCCTCCATGGATCTGACTTGTTCCAGTGCATCCCACAGATGCTGGACCAGTATCAGATCTGGGAGCTGGAGGCCCAGTCAACACCTATAAGACTATTTTTCATGTTCCTTGAGTATAATTTCTGAGCAGCTTGCAGTGTGGTTGGTATTGTCCCGATGGGGAGGTCTGTAAATATTAGTCGGTGGTTATGTCAAATCACTATCTAGACAAATACCAGAACCTAAGGTTCCTCAGCAAACATTACTGTTACAAATGATCAGCTGTTATTCACTAATTGTCAGTGGTGATATTGTTATATTGATCGGTGTATATTTATATTAATTCATTCAACAATGGTAGAGACATCAACAGTCAGTCAATAATATATACAGCACTAAGTGTAATGAACTGTGTTGTTACAAGACCAGAATATTCAAATCATAAAGAGAAGGAGAATAATGACACCACTGTTTTACTGAATGTATTTTGCTGAGCTCAGTCATCCTCTTTCCCAATAATAGATTGATCCATGGGAAATGATCGTTGGACGCCTTCAATTTTCTAATCTGAGCGATGGAAGTCAGTTTGTTCTACACCATATAAAGATAAAAAGAAGGAGGAAATAGTATTTTAAAGTTAATATTAACACTAGAGTTACTACCACTGTGCGGGGCTCAGCATCAGATATCTGTTTCCTTCATATCCTAAGAGTCAGTTATTTAATATTTTATCCAAAAAGTTTGTTTTCTGTATCTTGAGTCAAGTCCATTCCTTAGTTTACAGTTAACCACAGTTCAGATTCGTTCTACCTCTTAAAAGGAGGTTTCTCAATGTCAACTGTTGGGTCTCTTTAAATGTTCTAATTCAGTATAATAGTCTAGACCTGCTCTATATGGTGCCTGAAAATTGTGATTAGCTATATAAATAAAAACTGAATAGAACTGGATCAATTAAAGATATGTATTAAAATAAAAAACAGGTTTACAGTTTAGATTAAGTGTCCCCCACAAAGCTCCATTGTACTTGAAATGTTTCCAGCAGGCTCCAGACCAGCCTCTCCTTATCTCTGCACCCGCAGAAGGTTCTGCAATATGGACGCTTCCCACAGTGGGGTGAGTAATATCAGTGATGAGGCAGGCTGATGAAGAGCTATAAAAGGACAGAGGAGGCAGCAGAGGAGAGGCATTTAATAAATCTATTACAGGTTCAGAAGGCACCCACTCACACCAATGACTGATTCTTTCTATAAAATAATTCCCAAAGATGATCGATAACACAAGTAACTTCAGTTCTCTTCATTTGTTGATTCCTCCTGCATCGCCAGAAGAAACCGACATGAAGGTGTTTGCTTTCGCCTCTGCCCTGTACACACCACGCAAAAACTGAGTCTCGAAGGGAGCCACAAAGGTCGCTAGCATCACACTTTTTTTGTCAGTATAATGGGTACTGCAGCCTACAATGGTCTGTGTCAGGTATTTCAGGTGAGGCAGTATCAACTGTGTCCGGGAGGCCCTGACACTGGGAACTGTGTGGATCAGGAGATGTGTCTCCAGATGGACACCTGTGCCAAGATTACCTACCCTGCCCCTCATGGTCAGTATTAAGAGATCTATTTAAATCATTTTTACAACTTTGGCCTAAATTACAGTACATTTGTAGAAAAACTACCAAGACAATATTTTCTTTCCTGTAAGTTCACACAGCATGCATGGACAATATTATTATTTAGGGCTAGGTTAGGGTTAGCTACTATTAATCAAACCCTTTAAAGAAAGATGTTAAAACCAATATTTCAGTAGACAGACTAAGTTGAGAGAGACCCATCATGCCGCGGGTCCTTCCAAAAGAGGAAAATAAAATGCATTTTGTCGCTCATTTTCCGATTCTTCGTAGAGAACACTTTCCACAAATCCCGCTTCCAAGATGGCGGAGGTCTGGTTGGCCATCACCTAGGTCTGCAGGTCAACTGCTGCAACTGGGATTAAATATAAATAAACAAGACCCCACCCACAATTCAAGGAGATAACTACAGGACCCAGTTAAATACAATAAAAAACAATCGTTAAAAAGTTTAATATTTGATATTTGATCAAATGCATTTTCACTAGCAAATGAGTGTAAGTTCACAGAGTATCTAACTGCTGAGACTAGGCTGCAAAAGGTGGAAAAATTTTAGTAAATTTCAGAAACTTTCCAGTTACGCTGCTACCCACCTGCTGAAGGACACGTGGTCGAAAAGCTCTGGAAGGAATTCAGTGTTGAACTTCCTATTCACAGCTGATGTGATGCTGTTGTTTTATTTGTATCCAGAGGACGAGTAAATTCATTTTACGGCATTAAGTGGAATAAACTTAGAGATCATGAATCGATGGTCAAATCTTTTATTAATGGTAACTCAATGTTAACTGATTTCTTTTAATATAAATGAACTTTAAAATACCAGTAGTAATAAAGTAGCTAAACTGACAAAGTTTACACTCCAATTGTAATAATGTGGGGATGATGAAATAAGTTGACTTGCTGGCACAGAGCCATAGTGTTGCTTCTCAGTTAACGCCTATCGATGAAGAAAACGTTTTTCAAGCTTCACAACTAAACCACAAGTGTTGGTATTGGACCAATACAACTTCTCTCAACTTCAGCCCATTTATGCTTTTAATTCACTCATTTAAAAGTTAGTACATCATCTGATCCAGTAAAAGATGCCACCAGCCTCCAAATGAAAATAAAGCATCCTCACGCCAAGACAACAGATGGGTATCAACAGGAAAGAAAGAGCTATGTATCAATAATTATAGTGGATTCAATAATTGAAGATAAACAGATTCAGTCATAATCAGTATGAACCCTCAGGGTTTTCTTTGCATAACCTAATGCTGACCTCACGCTCATTGTTTATGTCCATGCAGTATGTTCTAGTGGTGAACTGTTTGAGGAGTGGTTAAAAATAAGAATAGTAGATCGTTATACAGGACAGTAAGACTGTAAGCAGATTTAGCTGAAAGCAACTAAGACAGATAGAGAATACAAGAAAAGAGCTAATGGTAAATATAGAATACAGACATTCGTTAACACTGGGGGTTTCTAAAACTATAATAAATCTAAATAAATGTATGTACAGTATATGGTCGCCTGTGGATGATGTCAGTATTTAGAGGTCTGTCACATGCTTGCACACCGACGTAACACTTAAAGAGATAGTTTAACAGTAGACTGCTTACTCCATCATAATGGAAGCAACAGTTAATATAATTTGACTGAACACGACAAACACACGCTTCTGGCTGATTTCGACGCATAATTGTTATAATATGAAACAGTTTAAATAATAAGACAATAACTACAGGAAACGATCAATTTTAAACGTATACACTTTATCGAATGGGAATCTAATTAAGAGGACAGAGAGCGATTGGCCCTGAGTCATAGGTTGAATAATATGCTTCAGTTGAGTTTTTATTAAAGACTTTCTTTTTCAGAATACACTTAGTTTCAAGTATGAGCTAACAAAGGTTGAAGCCCATTTTTTATGTCAAATAATAAACTATATGATGTAGCTGGTTATTAGATGAAGTTGCAGGAGCACTACATTCAAAAATAAAAGCTCTATAAAGCCATTTGTATTTTGTAGTTTAATACATGTCAAATAGCAACACCTTCATAAGCTACAACCAAACACAGACACAGAGTACCAAATTGAAAATAACCTACAAATAAATACTGCTGAAGTTACAGGAAATACTGTTAAAAACCCTCATTATATTAATGTTTAAATGTGGGCAACACACCAAGCCAGTCTGGAAATGGAAGCAAGGCGAGCTTGACTTGATCATTCCACTGTAAACAGCAAGGGCGGTGTGTGAAGGTGACATCAACAGTAGAAGAGTAATAGGAGCCATATTATTATTACCACCGACAACTAAAAGGGAAATTCGAAAAGCACTAGCGGTAACTGAAAGTCAGTCAGCTGACTGACAGAAATATGTAAGTAAAAATTCAACAGCTGACAGTTAGGGAATCATTTCTCTTCTACCGTCCGTTACATCCTCACTCTTAGATGAGGAAAATGCAACATGACTTTCAGAATGATGCTGTATCTAAGGTTACATGGAATATTCCAAAATCACAGGCTTTATTTGCACCTGACCATTTATCTCATACAAAACACACAAATATCACCACAAAGCAAACATCCAAGCAAAGTTCCTACTTGGTATCTTTAACACTACAATTGCACCAGTATACATTTCCTAGTTCAAAACCCATATTTTCCAGTTCCATCTCCAAACGTTAAATTCACAAGCAGTATATCATCTGATGGCTAAACTCAACAGTATCTTCCACCAGGAAGTTGATATTCTGTCTTTCCCATGGGACATGAATGCAGCATTCAACATCAGTCATTTTATGAAATGCTCACTCACGGGACATCAAGAAATCTTTAGGCGCTTCTCAAAGTCCTCAAACCTCCAAAGCTTCCAGAGAGTGTGTTCAGTTTTGACTGTCACCAGGATGGAATGTTAGTCACATCAAGCTGCCTCCCTCGCCGCCACTGCTTGACCTCCCGGGCTGCAGTCGGGGCGCCGCCTGGATGATTTTGGCCGCGAGGGGCGGGCCACGCCCCGGTCGCTGTCGCCAAGCCGAGTTGCCGGCCATCTCGCAGACGTGACCACCACGCTGGGGGGTGGTGGGCGGCTGTGTGAGCTCAGATTTTCCCCGAGAACAGACGCACGAGGCACAATGCAAAACTTCTCAGATGTGGAAACAATACGTATCTACTCATCAAAAGTTTGTTCTAAGAGTTCTAAGAATTATATAATCATGCTCTTATTCTTAATGTTAAGAATAACTGATACACTTTCTCGATAATGAGATCAGAGTCTGGAATGATGGAAAGCTGACTAAAAGAGAACAGATCTATTATAAAAGGCCCAAACTGGAGACAGTCCTCTCATCAGAGATCCACACATCAGGATTTTCACTATGACAGTTCCCTACCAACACAGTTAACTACTGTTTACTAATAGAGGATGATGCATTTTGAAATAAAGTAGGCAGGAGTTAGCATCACCCTAGTTAATTTTGACAACCAGCGGGTAATTTTCTGATGTATTTTATGTTGTAGAATAAAACGAATGTGTCTTGAGCTTGTGACAAAAACCATTGACCTTATTTCAGGTATTTAATAAAAGTACCATTCAATAGACCCAGATCCAAGACGAGGAACCAGGAGTGACAAATGCCAACTTATGTCTGGGGTTTTGTGACTCATTCCCGCATCCATTTCAATTCATTCTAGTTCTATACAGAGAGGAATGTGTTTGATAAAAGGTCGGTATCTCTATATTGTAACATTCACAATGCATTAGAACAAGAGCTTACACCATTCGTGTCTGATAATCTTTGTGTTTCCTGTTGAGTCTCCAACATGAATGAAAAGGTGTATAGTTTCACAGAGATGATTAGTTGTACTAATAATAAATGTGATTCATAAGAGGCTTTTAAGGGCATGGAGCAGAGACACTGTTCTCCACCAATACTATAATTTACACTTAATAAAGATAATCTCACACCTATCTAGCTGCTGGCAAAATGTTGTGTGGACTGGCTAATGTTTGTGTTGGGACTATGTGTTAACCTGTTCATCTCAAACACAAATCAAAACTATGTAATTTTATACAAAAAGGTCAATCAAAAGAACGACTTATCCACAAATGAATTCTAATAACTAGCTAATAAATATATTAGTCAAACAAACTCTGGGAGAGAATTGTTGTAGTAAGAGACCATCTTGGACGAAATTCATGATGACCAAAAAGGAACCCTGTTACTGGCTGTAAATGCACCTGTCCACCTGAGACATGCACAGCAGATCAGGAATTGATGACCATGAAGGCCCCGAGACTGTTCCCAGCCAACCGAGGGCGGTGGGGAGATCAGGAACTGCTTCTCTGGCTTGGGAGGCCCAGCTGAGGACCCCTATGTGACAGACTTCAGACGTGCGGCAGCTATGAGTCGGTTACAAAGGAGGGAAAAGTAGTTGATTGAAATGTACTAAAATAACTCTGGAATGAAGGCAGTCAAAATATGGAGCCCTAGTGTTCATTGTTAAAAAAAGAAAGACATTATGAAATAATAAGAAGTTGTGTAAACGATTATTGTGGCCCCTATGCCCCCGCTTCTTTTGCCAGTTCCTCGCACTCAAGCAACAATGCCAAAAGTAATACACACACTAACTCTCCCTTTTGTAGCTTAGTAAGTTACACATGCTACATACTAGCTAACAGCGAAGGTGGTATTCATGATCCTCACCAGCATTACAGTGATGTGTCAAAAAGAAGGCAAAAGTTAGCAAAACTACAGAGAAAGATCCAAACATCTTCAACATCATAACTCTGTTAATCCAAGCTCAACCCAGCCTGGCTGGTTATATAGGCATGCAATTTTGTTGAGCTAAATGAGCAGCTATCTGTTGGCATTGTTGCTCCAGCCAACAGAGGATACTGCCTATATTTGTAAGAGTTAAGGAGTTTCAAAGAAGGCTATCGATGCCAGCCAGTATGTGATTAACAGGAAAGGGAGAGGTCATTGAAATGTCATTATGTTAAAAAAAAAAATCAATAATCAGAAAGTCTGACTTGTTAATACAACTGTTTAAATGATAAAAGAGTCAAAGATAATTTTGGCCAATTAACTGGGACCAACAGGAGAAATAGTAACTCAATAAAGGGTTGTGCTGCCTCCATTAATAAGTAGATTTTAATATTATCGCTTTGCAGGAGGCACCATTCATTGGATATCTTCATTATTGAACTCAGAGTATTAATCATTATTATTATCATATCAACCTCCACAGTTGACCTCTAAGGAAGACATTTAGTAATATTCCAGTTTATTCAAATAAATTATTAGTTATATCTTTAGCTCCATTCATGGGTTATTTACTTGAATATTTATTAATTTAATATTTGGGGTTCCTACAAAATGGCAGCCAGAGGATAGCCAACATCCTGTATAAGGACATAAATGGTTAAGAACAACTTTTCAAGATTAGCAGATGGAGGAGATATAATTTCAAACACTGTAAGAGAGTCTCATCTTTGTCATAGTCGGTCTTATGCAATGTAGTCCGCCGGCTGCGGCCAGAGTATCGCTGAACTGATCCTGACCACGAAGGCCATCTAAAGTAATACCTGTTTAACGAACGGAACAAGGCCTCAAAGCTATTTGGAAAGAGAGGTAGAGGAAATAGGAAATAGGAGAAGAGACTGAGATGATGATTGGAATTGTGAAAATTAGACTCATTTACCATCTCTGCTTCCACTCCATTTGTTCCTTCAGTTTTCAGTTTCCTTATCTAAAAATATATTCGGATTGAGGTCACAAGAATACAGCTATGAGACTTAAAGGACTATGAATAAAAACCGACAAAACAGCTCTATTACCAGACACTACATTCGTCGCCTTGCTCAAGACAGCCTGCAGCCTGTGTGTGTGTGTGTGTGTCGTCACAGTGGGTATTGTATCTACCTTATTTAATCACCATTGTTGCTATAGTTAATTAAGAGAAAATGAATCAGACAGCCGATCTTTGGCCATCATTTCTAAAGAGGACACACACCATGCCAAGAGTCACAACTGCACTCCATTTCAGCTAATATGTCAGCTGAGTCTGAGGCTCAATAAATACTGTGTACAAACAAGACAAACACATGCTGTCGCAGGAGCCACAACATAATCATGTCTGCACTGTATAGCCTCATATACGATGCAGGTCTCAGTGAGCTGCTGTTTTCTTTACCAGCTGTAATGACGCAAAGAGCCTTTTGTTCCAACCGGTCTCAATCAGACCAGCTAAACACATGATGGAAGTATGTATATTTCAGGAAATATTTGCTATCAAACTCAGAATATTAATATCATGACCATTGATTTTTTTGTTTTGTTAAAATAATAGAAACAGGGTGAAACTGTTCCAACCGTGAACCTAGTTTCATGTGTTTGGATTTAAGCAAAATTTAGAGGAAGCACAACGTATAAAATCAAAATATGAGGACAGGAGGAGAATCATTCAGGAGGTCTCCTACAGAGGCAATGATGAATTCACGCAACTGAAAATGTTTTAACCTTCGACTGAATATTGAAAATGCTCATTAAATTTCTCAGCTAAAAGGTGAGGTCTCAAACAGAAAGATATCTAGTTTATATTGAAAGCAGAGAAACGGCAATCAATAGTTTTAATAATAAATCAGATTAGCGCCATGAAGGCAGTATTTATTGTAGGGCTGTTGTATTAGTTTTTTATATAGGTGGAGCCTATAACTGGCAATGAGGCTTAAAAACGACAAATGGAACATTGCTGCAATTATCGCAGTTTGAATATCTGGATAATAATAGTTACAAGTCATCTCGTTTCCCTGCAGTGACTAACAGCATGTTGTACCCATCACTAATTACCGACTATATAGTGAGTCATAAAGTCAAAATGAGGAAGGTCTTAAAGTCAACCAATAGCACACAAAACCCACAACACACAGGACACTTCAATCTCACATCATGTGTTCTCTGCTCTCTGTGAAATTCAGAATATAATTTGTCTGTAATAACAGACTATATTAAACTCTGCTTTAAATCTACCTTTGTATGGACTGATCCAGTATATTAAGACATGTCACTTAATCAATTTAAAACAGCTTTTAAAAAAATAAAAGAGCTAAGGACAGATAATTGCATTAATAATTATTCAATTTATTTATATATAGCCAATCATAATAAAAGTCATCTCACAGCATTCTTCATAAAGATAGTCAAGACCATACTTTAAAATAGGTATTTAAGAGAGAGACCTAACACACACACAAACAATTCCAACACAAACAAAGTCTGGGGGATTAACTACAACAACAATCAATTCTACACTTTTTGTCCTCTAAAATAAAATAAAGCAGACAAACAAATATATATAAAGTTGTAGAAATTTATTTTCAAGAACTGAGAAAAGTAGCACCAGAGGCATCTACCTTACCTGTGCCCTCAGGACTTGGTTGAATGAGGCACCAGGCAGAAGTGTTGAGACTCTGTCTTGATGTGCATGATCGCCATCCCGAGCCAAAACTTTTCCACCTGACACTGGAAGTCAGGAAGACAACGGGACAACAGGCCTAAACGTGCAGGAGGATGATGAGGATGACATGAGGAGGAAGGGGAATCGGGGTTGGAGCTTATTTGTGACAGACAAGCAGGAAGTAATATTATATGGTCCCCAACAGGAAACAGGTCAGCTTTTATCCAGCTCTGCTCATACATGGATCTTCGCCTTCACAGTGATCCAGTCCATAATGTTAGAGATACACTACGCCACATTCAAGAAACTTTGTCAACAGAGTAACGAATCTCCACATTCCAAGGTTATTCATCACCTGTCACAACACTGAGCCAGATGCTATTCAGCTGCCCTGTCTCCTCAGTCGGCCTTGCAGTGAGCGAGCCTGCAAGCACCCGGAACCGGAAGGAATTTCCAGACGGGTGGAGAGCTGAAAATGTCATTCAGCCTCCTCTATGCCCCTCTCTCTTCTCCTGCTGCACAAAAGCTACTAAATGAGCCTGCTAGTTTATTTATATTTATTACCCATTAATCCCATCCTCATCTTCCTGGTGTCATTCATCTGTTCATTCACCGCAAAGCCAATCGCCTTTGTAAGGGAGAGGACACTGTTTTTCATTCATCCCTCTACTGACAGATACCGCTAATGCTGACTAATCACAGAAAGAGGACCAGTATGTGTGTATATGACTGAAAATAATGACATCATAAACAGAAAAATTGATCTGCTTGTTGCATTTAACCGACAAAAAAACTTTGTTGAGTTGGGAAAACACAACACAATGAGCCTTCACCCCTTGATCACACACATACCAAAGACTTATCATCCACCCTGAGGAATAGAAAGTGTTATTACGGAAAACACAACCAGTAACAGAAGGTATATATCGACAGACAAAGGGAGGGAGGGAAAAAGAGGAGAAGAAAGAGACATCAGTGGTAAAGAATGCAGGAATAGGATAAAAGCAAGGGGCAAGAGCGAGCTGGTGTTTATATATATTTGACAACATGCTTTTATGAGTATTAATAGCAGAGCTATGAGGGAAGTGTGAGTGTGTGTAGTATGTTGAAAACAAGATCAGGCTAAAATAATTATCAATATTTGCATAGAGAGCTAACTAAGGTGAAGAGGAGGGCGGCATTTGGTGCAGTCCTGCTGTGTTTTCCCCAATAAAATATTTACAGTTTAACTTGCTTTTACTTTTTGACAATATAGATTCAGTACATATTCTACTCTACAACTAATAAATATACCTATTCCTGTACAAAACCTTTATACAATATTTATAACATTAATTATAATTTAAGTTAAGTTATAAGTAAATATGAGTTTAGCATGTTGTTCGTGAATTGTTAAACCCACTATATCAAGGGTGGGCTCACCACATGACAAGGCGATAACAAACCACAAGCCCTTATGTCCAGGCCACACTACCTGCCTTGCATTCAATTTACTAAAAGTATATATATATATAGAATACCAGAAAAATACTGCCTCACCTTCAGTGATAAATGAAAGGTGTCAGTTTCAGGTAATGTTATTAATATATATCAACACGCTTTCCTGTCTGTTTTTAAGGGACCTGTATATGCATGAAAATGTAGAGATCAAACTTAGATGACAAACTGCAGCTATAAGGCTTGAGCTGCATTAGATGTGAACATGCTCACCAAGGATCAAACAGCTGTGTCATGTAGAGCTACAGTATATCTCAGCCATGTACAGGCAGTACAATTTGGCAGGTGGTTTGACTAAATGTGCCTATTATAGGCTATATTAGGACTAATATGTTTATTACTGTACAGGATTACAGTACCACTGACAGGTGTTAGCTGCACAGGAAATGGCTAAAAGCACTGTCACTGTGTACATGAGGAAATGTGTAATGTTGGATGATTTCCGACAGTGAAACCGATGCCTCGCAAAGGTTTGTTGATGTTAAACACACTGTGACCATGTGTGTGTAGGCACACCTCCAGACCTCAAATCCCTCACCCCGTGGTCGCCAGAGTGTGTGTTTTGAGTGAGAGAGAGTCATATTCCCGTATTTTTCCATCACGTTTTTTTCATCTTCCCATTTTTTCCATTCCTCACTCTCAGGCAACACACACACACACACACACACACACACACACACACACAATAATATTAATGACAGGTGCATACC
>BRZM01000070.1:2380425-2424852 GCA_033238685.1 Lates japonicus | reverse complement strand
TTATTTGTGGTTTTCTTCCAGGTCTGTGAAGAGCTGTATCGAGAAATCGATGACAGTGTTTTATAAAACCTTTGCTGTCTAAACATCAGACATGCTTGTTTTTTTGTTAATTTGTTAATATATATATATATATATATATATAAAAGAATTACATCATATGGGTTTTTAGCACAAAGCCAAAGACTACTGCGTTATTATTGTTATTATGTTTAATGTTTTTACAGTTTTTTGTCATTTAATTTTTGTGGGATACTTTGAATGCAGGTTGTTCTAAAAGGCAGCAACAATTAACAGTCTTATACAGTATATTTCAGCTTTAGTGCAGGTGATTGTGCAGCTTTAAAGTCAGTCACTTTTTGTTAAATGCACTGCATGTGTTTTTTTAAATTGATACTGTATGTATTTTATTTTCACTTATTCTAACATTATTTTGTATTTTTAAAGTCTGTCAAAGTTTGATCATTTTATGCATCAATGTTTTTCTTCCTTCCTTGAAAAAAAATAGTCTTGGTATAGGTTTTCAGGGACTGCTTTTTAACTGCTGGTTTAAAAAAAACAACTTGTATTTTGTGGATTATTCCAAGTAATCAAGACATTAGTTCTAGTTTTTGATTCCATTCAGAGACAGACATTTTACAACCTAAACACAAAACAAGTGTCTTCATGATAAAATATCACTAGATGTCAGTGTAGTTAAGGTTTTGCATCATGAGGTTAACAGCAGAGGAAGCCAGTAGAAACAGACACAGCACAGTATTAAAGGTGATATCACTGTATATCCTTAATGTAAAAAACTGACAGCAGCAGAGACAGTTGTATTTAAACTACAGTCAGTAAATAGAGCTGTGTAGTAGCTATTGTGTTTATTTATATGCACTGTGAATGTGTGTGTATGAATTTCTGCTACTTCAACAACATAAATAAATAAGTAAAATGCTAATAAGCTTGGTTTGTATCGTCATTTACACAATGAGATGGTTTCTTTTCATATTTTCCAAACAGGAAAGGTAAAATCTATGGCAGTTGTTCCTGTACAACATTTTGCTGTTGCTGCACAAATGTGATGTTGCCATGCTTATAAACTTTAGCTGTGAAGATGCATTTTGATGTTTTATCTAAAGAACATGATGCTATATGAGGTATTATCTCAGTTTTTCAGTTTTAATCTCTGTTGATCATGAGACCCTGCAGACAGTCTTTCTGTGTTAATCATCTGCTAAAGTGAATTAACAATTCAGATTAATTGTGAATGGATTACATGTGACATTCACTCTGTCAGATAACTCACTTACATTTGAGTTTTAGGTTTGTTGTGATTTAATTTCATGTCCATAAAGGGAGACACATCAGGCCACCAAACACGAAGCATGAATGGCAACGTTGAAAGCTGCAGTACATTCATGTGTATTGTTTGCAGCATTGAAACAACTGCTGTGTTTGTCTTATACTGCAGATTGAGTGTGAATTCACAAGAATTTCACTGTAGGACAAAGAGTTTCTAAACCAGTTAAAATCAGGTCAGGTATGTAAAGGAGATAATGTGTTTCTCCACTGTTTCTCAGCAGCAGAGTGACAGAGTGTCAGCGCTGGATGTGAGGATGGGACAGATGTTGTTCTTTCTGCTGGGGTTTATCTGTGAGTACATCACTGACTAATGATACAGTTTAAGGAAAACATTGTAATGAGAAGAACAGACTACCAGAGCTTTGGTCAGTTTCTATGAAAGATTGAACAGAGCAGACTTGTTCTGGTTGTATGGTTGTTTTGTAAGAAGAATCTTGGCTGTGTGATTTAGTGTCGTGTTCAATCATCACAGAAAGTTTTGGTAATTTGGGATGGGGTGGGGGTTAGCAATGATTTGTGACATTTTATACATTAATATTACACATTATCCTACTGTTGTTATAGTATGTGGATCGTTTCTGTTTGTTTGATAATGTTCTAAGTTTCAATCTTTATTTCAGTGCTGAATACACTCCTCTACAGTGGACAGGCTCAAGGTAATTGCTACTTTATTTCTTTTTTTATTTATTCACATTAGATAAATATCCACCTGCGTTACTTTTAGTCATGTCCTGTTTCTCTTTCTTCTCCCTTGTCAGTGTGTTCATCATAGGATACATAAATTGTGAGTAGAATTGTGCTTAAAATTGTTATTGTAATATTTATTTTGCTAACTGTGCAGTGTTGTGTGAATGTTTGTGTTGTGTCCTTGAGCCCAACTGGTCCACTTTTTTTTCCTTTTTTTCCTGGAGAATATGTTACCTTCATATGTGACATGAAGGTAGGAAACGATGCTGACTGGGAACACAAAATCAACTGGAATGGTCGGGAAATTATTTGTGCAGAACTTCATGAAGGCTTGGACACAGCTCTACTTCTGCTCAATGGTGAGATCGCAAATGTGCACCTGCAAGTGGTCACAACAGATGCATTATAGAGGTCCAGATGTTGATGGTGCAATGTAACGTGGAATACTGACTGACAGTAATTATTGCTCGCACCTGCTGCAAGTGCATTGCCATGTTGTACTAGATATGTTCACATCAGGAACAGTCTCGGAGTTTTCTGATCACACGTCACATGTATTTTCTCATTGCAGCTGGTCAATTGTTTGGACTGCTAGTTATGTTGCCAGTTGGTGGCCACCAGAGGGGGATGTTAACTTATCTATATCTGCTTGGCTGGGTGTTGCAGAGCTTGTTCCTAGACCTGTTGTCAAAATATCAGTGCTGTGCTCCAACCTGTCTGCTGGATTGTGCAGTATCACAGTCAACTGCTCCATCCAGGATGACTGGATGTGGTCTGTCATGAGGACAGCTGCAGAACATCTCAGAGGTCATTCAGTAAGGTCAACATCACCATCTCCACTGACAACCAAACTGTTGTCTGCAGCGGCAACAACCATGTTAGCACAAATAATGTGTCTGAAAGCGTGAGGACAACATGAATGTATCATGCTATTTTTACATGTCAGTATAACTTGTGTTTGCTGATTACCACTCACCAAATTAGTGAACTGGAGTTTTCTTTTTCATGTCAGAAAAACCAGCATTATCTCTAATGATGCGCTTCTTCTGATATTTGTCCTATTATTTTATGGATGTTAAATTGGAACAATTTGATGACAGGATGGTGTAGTGCTTTTTGGGTAATATATGCAGATATGATAAAATTTAAAACAAACAATTTAACAAAGATGTGAAATTGACAAGCATCAACTCATTTAATACAAAGTCAGCCAGATGAGGTACAGCCACAACCTGAACCTAGAGTTTCTCCTTCATCTTCCAGTCCAGCTGAGGTTACTTACGAAAACGTAGATCTCACACAGCCCAGCCGGATCAGCGGTCCAGGAGAGGAACTTGGGTCCATCTCAAGTCAGACAGTATGTGGGAATTACATGCATTTTCTTTAAAAAATACAATTTATTCATCACTTCCTGTGCTGTGTTCATTGCAAGAGGATTTATCAAATGAAGCAATGAATCACTCAGCTAAAGTGAACTTGACCCATCACATAACATCAGGTGCTGTTGTCAATGGCAGCATCAGTAAGCTGCAGACTGAAATATGAGAGTTTCTACTTTCCCACAGATATTTCACAGATGTGTAACCGCTTGCAATGCAAACCAAGCATTAAGTCTGATTAGGGGGAAAAAACAGGAAGCAGAAAATATAGTATTTCATGACATGCATATAAAGCAGTGAACAAGGGTTTAACTGGGTCACTAGAATCTAAAATTGGTTATGTGGTGGCCCTGGCTTTCTGTTCCTCCCAGCCTGCCTGGCTCTCTGCTTTCTGTTGTAGGTGCTGTAGTCGCCCATTTGCTATTCTGATCTGGGGCCTTTCTCAAACCGGACTCCCCCACCCCCACTCCCACTCTGTCGTGGAGTGTAACTCTGTTTGTAGTCTCACAGCAAACCTAAGCACTTCCTCCTCTTCGGCGGAAACAGAAACTGTTGTAACTGTCTGTAACCATGGTTACTACCTAATACAATACTGTTGTGTCTTTTTTTGTAAAACATCATCTTGTTTTAAATCTGAGGTTTAGGCCTATAAATTGTTTGGTCTCTGCAACAGTCCCTGGAAATACACACTGTACAATCAAATGAACATGTCTACTGTTTTCTAGACTAATGAAAGGTATATTTGATCTTGAAGACAGTGTAACCTTTAAGTTGATAATGTACAACAAAATGAGATGTCTTAGTTTGAGCAGTTTACAAGTAAATGTTTGTGTGGGTAGTGGCACAGAACATTTATATTGATTGAGGTCTCTGATGAGCATGGCACAGGTGTTACGTGTGGTCAGTAAGTCAGTACTGATGCAGGTTTGCTTTTGGAGGATTTTATAACCCTGTTCCATTCCCTGTTGTTTGGTTTGGGATGGTACTTATTGTGGCAGACCCTCCATGTGAACATGCAAACGGAGTGGACGTGGGCAAGGAGAGGATATAGTGTGTGGTTTGAGAAAGGGCCCTGGTCTGCTGTGCCTTTGCTGGTCTGGCTTCCTGTTTGCTGTGAGGCTCTGGTGTCTTCACCTGGGAAAACAAATGTAAAAGACAGGCTTTCTCAGTGCTCTCACTTTGTCTCTCTCCCAGGACAACTGGGGACCTTGCAACCTCTGGTTTTGGTCGAGTAGTTCTTCTTTCATATTTACATCATACAACACACAGTTTCACACACACACACGGCTCTCAGTACATCCCTCTCTTCAACCACACACTAACAACTGACTTCACACTCTATAAAGTTAAGTTTCTTATAATTATAGAATAAAAATCTGTTTTAATGAATGATTACTGTGTGGACCTCCTTTAGTTGTTGCAGCCTGAACAAGCTGGTCATAACACTTGCTATTTTGTGTTACTGCTTTTCAAAGGAAGAGCTCTGATGAAGCAGCAGTAGTAGATATTAGGATATTTTTTTCTGCCTAGCTCTTGTTGCTTTGATTTGTTGAATTTAACTGTTCTGACTGAGGCGTGACATACAGCATCCACAGCTTACAAGATGATTGTACAGTTCAACAGCATGAACATTAGTGTACAAATTGTATTTGGATTACATTCTTTTATATAGAAATTTTATTAGTAATCCAGTACTCTAGATGCTCCTCCCCAAATCTATGTATGAAACTGTCACCCCTTGTGAACTCAAAAGGTCAGACTATAAAATGACCACATGAATACTAATTATGCACTTTGTACCTAAAATATTTCATATATTGAGTCTACTGGAGCATATCCATTGATGCATTATATCAATAAGATGACTGATACATGTATATTCCTGTACAGAGTGAAGCTTTAGAAGTAGGAAGAATAAAGTTGTGTGCTTTCAGTTATGTGCATGCCTGTAAAGATTGGTCAATAAACTTTTCAAATTTTAATGTAATTCAGTCAATATACTGTACTTGTTAGACCCAAGCACACTGTGCAGTTTAAATAGAAACTTATTCCATAACTGACCACAGGGGGGTGTCAAACCACCCTAACTGACATAAACACAAGTCTGGGACTGTGGCCCTATGACATCATGCCATCACATATGTAATGAGATGACTAATGAGCCACATTCTTAAAAAGGTGTATAATTATTAACTTTCTGAACTTTTTTTCAGTTTTAAACTAGTCATATTCTTTGAGTTTTTTTTAAATTCTTGTAGCTAAGGGAGACTCTGTCATGACTGCAAACTAACAGTTAGTTTCCAATGTGGTTTTCTATAAAAAATGACAAACTCATTCTATGTGAAACCAGAGGGGAACTGAATATCTCTGCAGTGTCAAAGTCAGACAAAGGACTTCTGCAAGTGTTAATGTTTAGCAAAATGCAAAAATGTAAAGCAATATCCTTCTTTACGATGGTCATTTTGGGACATCCCAGAGTCAGTTCTGCATTGTCTGACATTGTTCAGTTCCTGGAAGTGGTTTGTTCCAACTGCTCACTGTTGCACTGATGAATGGCACTGGTTGGTCTAGCTTGAATTAAAAATACTGGGGCTTTCCATATTGACTACCCAACCTTAAATATAATACTATTTGACCATCACTGATTGTTAAAAGATTGAAAGGCTATTGTTTGGACAGGTGATATTCTTTTGGTTCAGTAAGTTGGTCCCTGTCCCCAGTTATTCATTCAGCTACAGGCTCATCTGTACCATCTTTGCACCATCAGCTTTACTTGGAGCTGCAGTACTAAAAATGAGGAAATAGCCTTCAGCTCAATGTGTGCTGTCAGCTAGATGATGTGTTTCACACCTGGTTAACCACATTTTCCAGACAGAGCAGAGGCAATAGTGGGAGTGTTTAAGATGCAGAAGAGAGCAGGAACTTTTATGTTAAATTTTCACATGCTCAACCTTCTGGCTTTGTTTGTTGTCTTCTCTTCAGACTGAGAAATAAATATTGACCTTCTACATCCTGAACGTCACCACCAGTCTCTGTTGTATTCAAACACATTCAGTTACAAATATTGTGCTTAACTTGTTATATTGTCTGTTTATATACATTGCACATGAAAACATTGCACATCCTGTACAGTATAAGACAATTCTGCTTTTCTGCTCATAAACACATTAGCTCTGGTGTGAACATGGTGATGTCACTGTCTAATCCCTGCTATCACAGCAACACATCTTTATGTTTGAAGAGGAACTTTTTTTTCACCCACTGTGATAAGCAGTCACTCGGCTTGTTTGTTCTCAGGCCGTTGTTGCAAAGTAAACTTTATAGCAACAGGAGCAAAACAGAAACAGTGTTTTGTTTTAGTGTTTTGTTTATTTGATTTGTTTTTCCAACTGTGCTTTTAGTTTATAAAGATGTGCAACAAATGCAACTGAAATAGCAAATATCTTTACATCATCTTACAAGGTTGCAGCCCACAGACCACATAAAGCACCAAAAATAAAAAGATGGAAAACATTGAGAAACACATACAGTACACACTGTAGCATTGTGTAAGATGACACGCAGCAGCTAGCCTCTCATGTGTGGATGTAGTTGGTTTTCAGGAGCCAACAGTCTAGTTTGTACAGGGGGGCAGGACTCTGTAGCAGTACATGTGACTCTGGTTAGAAGCATGAATGTCAACATTTCAAACTACATTCATGCTTCTGCAGAATGAATGGGAGCTTTTATCCAACACCTGTGTGCATATCTGCTGTCCATATATCAGATGCACATTATAACTGACCATATGAAAAAATTGCATAATCTTGATTTAAACCCTGCTGTTGTCAATACAAACATTACAGTTACTGGTGGTGTTTCATGATTTGGTATTTTGTCACATTTAGTCACCTCATTTTCAAAGCTGCACAGCCTGAGTGCAAGAAAAACTTTACTTCAGTGTCCAAGTGAGTTTTATCATTCAGGATTCAGATCTAGTCCTGCATCCTTTCTAACTTATTAATGTACACTGAGTAAATATGTCCTATTTCATTTTAATATGAATCATAGTGAGCCTGAGTCTGTCTTTGCCTTTGTGAAGGTGAAACATTGCTGTGTTAATTCTGGTTCCCACGCAGTGGATGAAGCAGCCCAGGATGCTTCTTAACCACAAGACCACAAACACACACCCAGCCACTGGGTTTTAGCAGACTGTTAAAGTCTCATGGTAACAGTGGTTGTTGAATATCAACAGGATAGAGCTTTCATTCAGTTGGTTTTATTCTGTAGAGAAAAATCAACTGTATTACAGACACTAATGGTAAAACAGGCAGGCTGGAAAATGGGTTAGGACTTTAGATCTTGACTGTATAAAGCTCCAAGTAAGAAAAAGAAAAAATATCATGTTGTCTTTTCTCTTGTTTAGTTCTGTTTTATGAAACAGTTTGTATTTATATGACTCCAATCAGTCAGCTGGTCATTTACTGCATCTGAGATTTCACAGAAAATTATGGAATTGTGAAACTAGAATACCACCACAAACTGAGATGATCCACAGATACCATGGTGAGGTTGTGGGTTGTTTTTCAGATATTTTCAGTTAAAAACAGCATCACAATCATCCTGAGGATAAAGAAGTTGATTTCAGTGAATACTGATCATGACACTTGTGGTGTCATGTCCTTTTAAAACTACACACTGTAGATAAGGAGGCCCTTTACTGATCCTGGAAGGAACATTATCTGTTTATTTGACATATTTAAAAAATGAACCATGACTATTTCATGCAAATGACTTCTGTCTGTTTCAGTAATGTCCCATTGGAAGAACAACAGCACATCAAAATCTTTTTGTCGCTGTTGCAGGCAACAGTTGAAAGTTGTGTTTCTTTCTTTTAAACCCAGTTGACTTTCTGAAAATCTTGAAAATTGTTTGTGGAAATGCAACATTACTCACTAATAGTTCTGATGGTTTCAGTTTGCTCCACTCCAAGATTACACTGTATCTATTATATTTACTTTTTTCATTTCCCCACTGAAAGTTTCTCCTGTTTTCTATTTGTTATTGCTGAGTATCTGAGTGATAAGAAGGCAACACATTTGTAATTCATGGCTTCAGCATGAAATGAGCAGATGGATCATACGATGTACTATACATGCCTACACTATAATCATACATAACAACTGTAGATACACACAACACACACCTCATGACAATACAGGCACTGTGGATCAAAGAGCAGAGGGCCACACATAAACCTTTGCATGTGTCAAGCTAATATATTTTTTCAGTGGGTAGGAAGTGTAAACACGTTGAAGTGTGCTGTGATCAAAGTCATTGTAGTTGTCTGAGTTTTTTTGTAAAACGGAAGGAAGAACAGAGGCTATACTCAGAAGGAGAAGTTGAGAAAAATTCTGATCTCACATTTATATGAAATGTAACCTCTTCTTCTGTAAAGATCGTCTCTCTTTCTGTTTTTGCTCTGTTATTATTGGTGTGAAGGCGAAACATTTCTCAGTAGCAGAGCAGAGTGACAGTGTCAGTGCTGGGTGTGAAGATGGGGTACACT
This sequence comes from Lates japonicus, assembly GCA_033238685.1. Taxonomy (NCBI): domain Eukaryota; kingdom Metazoa; phylum Chordata; class Actinopteri; family Centropomidae; genus Lates; species Lates japonicus. Next base: position 2,415,894 of record BRZM01000070.1, on the reverse strand, counting down.
TTGCTCTGTGTGCTCTCATTATTCTGTGAGTACATCAGTGATTTTCCAATTCTGTGACTTTCAGAGGCAGAATCATGTTTTTATCCACACTGTAACTTTGTAGACGTGAACATGGCTGATGTGTCTTGGTTCACAGTGGGCGACTGTGTTAAATACATGACTGGACGAGTTGTTTTGCACATGTATTTGCACAATACACACACAGAACATGGTCTAGGTGTAATGTATATGGCTTTTGAACTAAAAATGTTATTTCCATTTTATGTATTTTATTCTAAAGTGTTATATTTATGTTTCCTGCCTGTTTAGCAGTTTACAGAATATCATCTCAGAAATGTGTTGATAACCAACAGCTGCCTCTGATCAAACTCCACCTGCTTTTTAAATGTCTTAGTTTATTATTATTTTGACTCTGTCAGATTGACCATGTCTGATGAGGTTTCAATCTTTATTTTAGTGCTGAACACACTCCTCTACGGAAATGCTCAAGGTGAACAATTGCTTTATTTCCTCATTTATATATTATATATCATTTAATACTTATAACTGAATATATCACTGTTAATCACATCCTCTTTGTGTTTATATTTGATCATATATGTAATTTGATATAGATTACTCATTAAATAATGAGTGTGAAATGACATATTCTTCAGTTCAGTTTATGTTGGTGTTGATCTTACCTGGGCAGTGCTGTATACATGTTTATGTATGAAGACTAGATGTTACATTGACTCTGGAGGCAAACTGTATATTTACTGAAGAGTCTGTGACCTTCATACTGATGAGTTTTCTTCTCATGGATTCATCATCATCTTAACAGGACAGAGTAGTGAGCCAGCAGAGGGCGCTGATAAGTCTGATGTGGAGAAAGGAGAATACACAGGTAGAGTCAATTACATAAGTCCTGCCTGAAGATGTTAATAACAAAGAGTCAATTATTACAAAGAAAGTAATTATACTCTCACTTTGAGTTTTGGTATGGTGTGTTAGCTGCCACACTGTCCTGCCACCTCAGCTGTAAGAACTGCTGAAGTTAGAAATTTAAAAGTAAAATATATGAAATACTTCACACACAAATGGGCAACAATGAAAGGAAAAACCAACATAAACATGTCTTAGTAACAGCTTCACTGCTTCCTGGCGTAGATTTCACAAGTCTTTGAACTCTGCTGTAAAGATGAACACCAGTCTTCTACAGTATTAAACAGTATTCCCTCATTTGGAGTTGATAATGATGGTTTCTAACATTGTCTAACATGTAACTCCAGAATCTCTGTAGTTGTTGAGCTGAGTTTTGGTCTGGTGACTGTGAAGGCCATAGCATGTGATTCACTTTATTTTCATTCAGATGAAACCATTCAGTGTTTGTTAACTTAATATAGACAACATTTCAATCCATCAAAATGTTGTCTGTCTAAGTAAATGAGTGGTTTGGAGTCAGTGTGTTAAAACTTTGTGTGATTTCATAAACATGTGGAAACAAAGAGGTTAAATTGGGTGAAATCAGAAAACTTCAACAAAACATTCTGCATGATTGAGACAAATGTTGGTGTCAACTGTGTTATGAAAAAAATGCAATACATTTTTAATGGCACATTCATCATAATCATTTTCTTGTTGACTGCATTCCTAACTTGAACAGGACTCAAACCCACTCTAACAGCATCCAGCAGAGTTATACCACCAGCAGGGAGCATCACACTGACCTGCTCTGTGTGGGACTCTGCTGGTTTAAAATATGAGTTGCTCAGACGTTCCTCAAACACTGAAGAATATTCATCTGTTAAAGTTGATGAATCAGGACCTGTTTTCACGATTTCACAAGGAGGCATTTACATCTGCAGAGGATGGAGACCAGAGACAGGTTATGTCACACATGACAGTGAACCAGTCACCATTCAGGAAACTGGTGAGTTAATACATTTTCTCAGGAATAAAACAACATGGATTCTTTAAATGATAAAACAGTGTCTGAAGTGTGGAGGAGATCAATTAGTGATGAAAATAGAATAAATGAATAAATGACTTGGGTCCTTACCTCTTTGTAAAAGTTATATATTACCAAAGAATTTCAGATTCTCTCCTCAGGTCATGATTATCTGACAAAAAGATGAAATCACAAAGTTAATTTATTCCTTGAACAATGGCTTCTTTTAAAGCTGATTTTCACTTTGCTCACAGAATTTTCTCAATATGTTTTCAAACCATTTTATTTGTTATCACTAATTTTCCTGCTCTACTTTTATGGCGTTTCCATTTTATATTATTGATTTAAACTTTGATGATTACCATCTGAGTTTGTCCTGAAAAGTTTTATCTCTTGATTTTGTTGTATTCTAATTGAGTATTTTTGATGTCAACCGTTCCTGATAGTGTCAGTGTGACTCTACAACATAAGTGACCTCGGATTTGTTGAGATGAGTGTATTTGCTCTTTCTCCCTGTTGTATTATTTATACATGTCAGACTGTAGTTTTATTGTGTAAACATGTAGTATTCTGTTTATAAGAGTAGAGTTCTCCAAAAAAGGACAGAGGCACATTTAACATTGTCAAGCTTTCAGTTTTCCTCTAAAAACCATCACCCTGTGTGGGTGTTAGGAAACAGCAGCTGACTCAGGCAACTCATGAAAAGAAATACACATATTTTCAGTAGAATACAAATGAAAACACATATTTAACTGTCCAAAGTAACTACTGAACATTCTGCGACAAAACTCACTTAAACAAACAGCCTGTTGTGTCTGCTCTGTGTAAGTGTATGTACAAAGACTACCAGTATGTTGGAGAACTGCTGTCACTCTCTGTATGCTGAGTTTCAGCTGCTCCTCTCAGGCTGTATGTATCTGACAGTCAGATTAAAAACATGCTGCTAATGAACTATTGTTACTTTTCTTCCTGATTATTTAGTTGATTTAAGTTGTTTTCTTTGAAGAAACTGTTTGATATGTTTTCATCTGTTTTTAACTTTAACTGATGTTGTTGCTCAAGGCAGTTGAGTTGTGTTTGTATTGTTTATTTAACCTAAGATAAACCTTTATTTAATCTTAACTACTAAGATTTCATCTTTTAGAATCAGTTAGAATTCTTACTGGATGTTTCTTATGTCAACAGTTTCCAATAAGGTCACTGTGACTCTACAACCCAACTGGCCTCAGATATACAGAGGAGAGATGATCACTGTTAAATGTGAGATCCAGGGAGGAGGAGACAGTTGGTGGACATATGAATGGATATCAGCAGAGTTAAACACACCTCCATCACACTATAACTACATTCAGATTACTGTGTCTGACAGTGGAGACTACAGGTGTAAGGCTAGAAGTGAATATCTCTTAACAGAGTGGAGTGATAAAGTGACACTGACAGTATCACGTAAGTTGAACCATCTTTCATTCAAACTGAAAATGTCATGTTTCTTAATGTTTTCATTTGTCTAAATGAAACGGAAACATTCTCTCTAACAATAATGAAGTCTGTTACGAGCAGCTCAGGAAACAAACTGTGGTTGTTTCAATGTGAGAACAACAGAGTAAGTGAAGAGGCTATGATGCAGTGAAGTGTTGAAACTTCTAGATCACTGACTGGAAAATGCTCAGTGAACAACAGAGAAATGTGGTGCTCTTCCACTGAGTGAATAACAAATGACAGTGAATCAGTGCTGAGCTCACCAACAGGACCTCAGCACCTTTCTCACTTTTGTATGAGAACCATGTCACTGATCACTACACTAACCACACATAAACAGTACCTGGTTAGTTAGTTATGTGGTAACTCCTGTGTTTCCTAAATCACTGATCAACCAATGAGAGTCATGTGTCACATGCTGTTTGTAACTTTCATGTGATGGTTGTAGCTAAATGACTCAGTTCATGTTCAAACAGTGTGAATATAAGTGTTTTACAGTGTTAGATGTCTGTTTACAGTTAATGATTCAAGTCCGTTAAAAAGTGAAAATGTTTTGTTTTTGTCCCAATCTGAACAGCCAATAAACCCAGACCCACACTGACAGCAGACACAACAATCATACCAGCAGGGGGCAGAGTGAGACACTGACCTGCTCTGTGGACAGCTCTGCTGGTTGGACAGTTTTTCAGTGGTACAGACGCTCCTCTGGCTCTTCTAAAGCTCAGGTCATAAATGGTGGTAGATCAGACCACACTACCAGGATTTCAGAAGGAGGCATCTACACATGCAGAGGAGGAGAGGAGAACCAGAGTTCTTCTCAGAAGAAAGCGAAAGTCACCATTCAGAAAACTGGTGAGTTCAGTCATTTGTTCTACAATAAAACAACACACACTCTTTCAACATGTTTATCTGTTGCAGAAAAGAGAACGTATTGACATGTTGAAATCAAACAAACAAACAAACAAAAGAATGACTTTATGCCAGTACGTGGTGAAAACAGAACGTTAATCCATCTTCATGTTGTGTACAGATTCAAGACAAAGTGGAAGATGCTACTGACTGCTCAGTGTTATTTAAAACATCTAGAAGAGCTTGTCTGCTTGTTACAGTAATTCTAAACCTTTTGTCATCCCTCAGTCCAACACATGTTTTAACCAAGCAGCTTTGTCCTGTGTCAGTCTACATTTGAAAATGTTTGAAGGGTTTTAGATTTTTTTATTGAATAGATCTCAAAGGGTGAGAGTCGCTGTTGTCAGGTGAGTGTATTTGCAGATGTGAGTGTTAGGAAACAACAGCTGACTCATGTTTAAAATACATTAATTTATGCAGTAGAACACAAATAAAAACACACCACATTGGGGCATCCTACTATAAAACGCATGCTATAGCCTGTTGTGTATCCTCTCAGGCTGTATGTATCTGAAGAAACAAAATATGAGAAACTGAAGTTGTGTACATGATGTTGAACTTTTTGCCCTGACATGTCTTGTTCAGTCATACAAACAGTTTATGCCTGGGTCAAACAGCCTGTTGTGTTTGATTTCATCTGTAGATGATGTTGATATGTTTTATCTGTAGCTTTAACTAGTTGCTCATGGCTGTTGAGTTGTGTTTGTATTGTTTATTTAGCCTAAGATTAACCTTTATTGAACTTATACTACAGATGATTATCATGAGTAATAGCAGTAAAAATAATGACATTTTTCTATTAATGTTATTAGAATCTTAACTGGGTGTTTTTTATGTCAACAGTTTACAATAAGGTCACTGTGACTCTAGAACCCAACTGGTCTAAGATATACAGAGGAGAGACGATCACTGTCAGATGTGAGATCCAGGGAGGTGGAAACACTGGGTGGACGTATGAATGGAGACCAGCCAAGTTAAACACACCTCCAACACATAATGAATACAGGATCAACAGAGCTACTGTGTCTGACAGTGGAGACTACAGGTGCAGGGGTAGAAAGGATTATTCCTTAACACAGTGGAGTGATGTCATCAGATTGACTGTATCATGTAAGTTGCACGTCTTTTATCATCTATCAGAAAATGTTATATTTTACAATTTTTAAAATCAGTTTCATCCAAATAAGGCAAAACACTTCATCTGACAATACTGTATACTGTATATTGTATACTGCTCTCTCATGCTCCTCAGTTTTTAGTGTATGTGTCTGTAATGAAACCTGAGGCGACACATTTCAAACAATGTGTCACAGGCTCATTTTAAAATTTGTTTTTGATGGTTGAAGCCAAATGAATCAGTGAATGTTAAAAGACTTCAGTGTGGACAAAGGTCCAGATGTAAGTTGGGTGAAATCAGTCTCACAGAAAACATCTGTAATAACTGTCAGTGTTACAAGTCTGCTCAGAGTTTATGAGCAGTCGTTTATGGAACAAGGTCATGAAGTAAGAACATTTTTCTATTTTAACCACTGACTTGTTTTGTTTTTCTCTGTGAACTGAGCAGCAGATAAACCTCAGGCCTCACTGAGAGCAGACGGGACAGTCATGCAGCAGGGGGGTGTGACACTGACCTGCTCTGTGAACCCATCACCTGGTTGGAAATACTTCCTGTACAGAGACAATAAACTCTCTGAACCCCTGACCACACATGATGCTGCTTTTCAAACAACTGGAAGAACCAGTGTCTGGAAGGACTCTAGCGCAGGAGGAAGAGGAGACAGAGTTTACTACACAGAGTACAGTCAGTCAGTGAGCATTGACATCACTGGTGAGTTTGACAACAAACACACAATGTAGAAGAAATCTACTGTGATATTCATGATGTAGCATTAAGAAGAAGGACAACAAATATTATGTCTGATATTAATTTAACCTTCTGGCATTTTTCTGTTCTTATTGTAAATTCTTGAACATGAACAGTGTCAAACAGAGCTGTTGTGACTCTACAACCCAACTGGTCTGAGATATACAGAGGAGAGCGATCACTGTCAGATGTGAGATCCAGGGAGGAGGAGACACTGGAGTGGATGTATGAATGGGAAACAACCACCTCATTCAAACCTTCAAATCAACATGAATACAGGATCAGTTCTGCTTCATCATCCCGCAGTGGAGACTACAGGTGTAAGGGCAGAATGAAAAGTTCACAACATAAAACAACAGAGTGGAGTGCTTCAGTCAGACTGACAGTGTATGACAGTAGAAGTCAGATCATATTTCATTTACCTGAAAATAAACAATTCATTCAAATGTTTTGTTAAAAAGTTTATCCTGAGATTGTATCTGTTTTGTATGTGATATGTGTTTGGAGTAATGTTGAGAGAAAAAATGATTCTATGTCAGGAGACTGAACATCCCATAACACCTCTTCATTCTGAGTAAATCCTTTCAACAGATAAACCTCGGCCCTCTCCTCCTGTCACATCATGGCTGAGTCCTGGAGCCTCAGTAACTCTGAACTGTGAGGTCAAACATCCATCTGCAGGATGGAGGTTCTACTGGTATAAGACTGTTCCTGATCTGTCACACAACTACTACAACTATGAGCTGTTACCTGGTAACAGCAGAGGGACTGAACAGGATTCCTACATCGTTCATGGTCAGACACACACAGCAGGATATGTGTGTAGAGCTGGAAGAGGAGATCCAGTGTATTACACTGAGAATAGTGAACCAAAGTTTGTCTGGGTCTGGAGGTGAGGTTTGTTTGTTTCCTTTTTCATTTTCTGTCAAGAAGCAAATATTCGAGTATTACCCGAATTCATTGATGTTTTTATCTGTGACCAACATATCCTGACAACAAATGTACATGTGGATAAATATTTTTTACATTCATGGTCCCAACTTTCTCTTGCTTTGGATACTTGAGCTCATCTTTATACTCATTGCTTTTACTCACCCAGCAGACAGGACAAGTTTTCTTTTTAATTGTAATATCTCATAATTTTGATTTGACTCCTCATTGTTGTTTTCAGATCTTCATCCCAGCAGCGTCTCTCACAGTGAATCTGGCGGTATACTTCTACCTATGACTCTGTCTCACTGAGCTGTGAGGGAAACTCTACTGAGTGGAGAGTGAAGAGGTTTAATGAACATGACTCCCAGTTACACTGCTCTGACTGGAGGAGAATGACTGGATCCACATGTAACGTAGGGCTTTACTGGTCTGATGATGCAGTGTACTGGTGTGAGTCTGGATCAGGAGAATTCAGTAACGCACTCAACATCACTGTACAGAGTATGTTTTATTGGATTTTATTTTCATTTAATTTTACCTTTGAATTTGAAGTATTTTCAACATCTCATGTGATTTAATATGTTATATATCAAAGCTGAGTTTATATAGACAAACAGTGGAGGTTTTGAGAGTTTGGTCCATTACTCTGCTACATGGTATCTTCAGTAAGTGTATGTGATGAAACTGTATATGCATTGTATGTGGTCTGTAGATTTAAATAGGTTCTTATCTAATGAAAGTTAAATGTCAATGTTCAGTCTTTATCTCAGTTTAGCAGCATAACAGTCTTTGTGGCAGTTCTTACTTCACTTACTTCAACTCTTCAAAAAACTATTTATGTGTTTCTGATTACCACAAACTTTGGCCATAGTAAATATCTTCTTCCTTCAGTATTTTGTCAAATTTTGTTTTTCTAACAAACTAAAGCTCAAGTTTTGTGTTTTTTTCCCTTTCTATCATATATGAAGTGCTGTCAAATATAAGATAATTTAGTCAGGTGCTGGTCAAACACAGGCAGAAGGATTGGCCCCAAAATAACTGATCTGGATCAACTTGATGTTAATTTAAATCATTTCTATTTGGGGAGTAAAGAGCTCTTCCACTTGCAGAAACCTGAACTTATTCTTTGAAAGGTTTTTACAGCTGCATTTTTTGTGTGTTTTGTAAAAATAAAACTAAAAACTAGTATATTGATGGGTACATATTAAACATGGTCCCATTCTGTGTAGAGATAATGAACCACAGCTCAGCTTCTCATCTGTGGCTGTAACTAAACATCACCTCATCATCATCACAGTTGCAGCTTTTCTCTTATTGTGTTTCCAGAGAGAGCACAGTCACATATTGTCCCTTATCATGATGAGGGTTTGGTTTTAGTTCTCGATGTGTTCTACAGGTGATATGAACTAAAGTTTTTATGTCAGTGATCAAAACAAGTCCTGTATCATTTACAGGACATTGTAGGAGGCTGTTGTTTCTTTGCTCAGAGGTTACTTGTAAGACACAGACAGTAGGTTGTAAGTAAACAAGGTCAAATGTCAGGTCTGATGATGATCCTGTAAAATAAACAAGAACTGCAGAAGAATAAAAGCATATGTGTAATCTCATCATTGTATGTCACCTCACTCTAAAGGTCTGATCTCTGACTGATACTTAATATTCTCTGACTGTTTTACAGGTGATTATCATTATGGTATTATCCTGGTGAGCCCCGTCCATCCTGTGACTGAGGGAGAGTCTGTTATTCTTGGCTGCAGATCCAGGTCAGAAGAAAAACTTTCCAGTGTGTTTTTCTATCACAATGACAAACTCATCCAAAATGACACCAGACAGGAGCTGAATATCTCTGCAGTGTCAAAGTCAGATGAAGGTTTCTACAAGTGTCAGTGCTCAGGAAGAAAGTCAGCACAGAGCTGGATGTCAGTTAAAGGTGAGAACAAGTAAAACTATTTCTGCATTTTCTGTGTGTTGCTGTCTGAGAATGGAATGGAGTCAACATATTTCTAATATATGTGTGTATTAGATGTAGATTAGTTTTAGTATTTTTTTTCTTCACTAAAGCTTAAAGGCTCTCATTTTTGTTGAAGAATTTTGTAAATTCTTTTAAGAGAAGTCAGATATAATTTTATTTATGTATTATTTATATTAATTCATATAATTCATAATTAATATTTACAGTAGCTGTAAAAAGCTCTTCATTCCCTGTGTCACTGATCATTGGGCTGGTTTGTGGAATCATACTTATTATTCTCCTGCTCCTGTTGTATCACTACAGAGAGTCTAAGGGTGAGGCATTTTCCTTCTGATATTAAATGTTTTATTTCTACTTTTTAATTACTCACATACACAGACACATTCCTTTCTCATAACATAAAATAGCTGTAAAAGAGCTATTTTAAAACCATCTAACAACAGATGTCTTTTTCACAGATTTGTGCTGTATCAGGTTGGTACAACATTCTCTTCTCTTGTCTTAAATATAACAGCAGTACATTATATTTCTGTATTTAACGTACTGTATTTGTTACATGTTTAAGGCTGATTCAATCAAAGAGGAGCAGTCGGGGCTCCACTGCTAATCACAGAGTCAACCAGAATGAAACTCAACATAATCAGTATGCCTCTATTCTCCAAGGTCAGCGTTTAAATTAATCTTGATTATCATATAATTTTTATTATTATTTTTGACTTTTCATCACGTCTTCATTAACTCTCCTCACTAATTTTGTGGTCAGATGATTTTCAAAGAACATTAATCACAAGCTGAAGAACCTGAGACTGGATCTTGTCCTTAAAAAAACAAACAGTTGGAGAAACAGCCTCAGGAATTTGCCATATAACATAAATGGGTTTATTTTATGAAAATATCTTATAGACATGCTTGTGACTTGTCCACGTCTTAAAAATCAAACAAAGCAACTGAGGATTTTTGTTAAAATGTAATCTGACCTCAGCTTGTTTTTGTTCTGTAGGTGATGTTTCTCCCTATGATACAATCAGAGGCTCTGGAGATGCTGAAAATGGTACAGTATGCACCTTCTGATTAACATGGAGCAGTTACAGCATCATTTATTTCTCTGCTGTTGATCCATGTGCTGTGTATGTTCCAAACACAGAGTCTTGCTACGTTTTTGCTACTGATGTTTTAAATACTCAACAAACAATTGATGAAAAATGAATATTTGCATTGTTATTTATTTTATTTTAATATCCATGTGATTCATTTGACTGCTCTTTTAGGTTTTGATTAAGAATATTAATCAGAAGTCCACAAGACAGGATGTTGGAACCAATTCATATTATTTAATTATTTTTGTAAAATGTGGCACAAGTTGTATAAAATCAAGTAAAGATAATGATTAGTTATTTAAAGTAAGACTTTAATTTTAAGGTCAGAAATGTTGGATTGCTTTCTCTCTCTCACCTCCTCCCAGTCAGGTGATCCTCTTTCCATAATTTTTCTTTGTCTGTCTTGTGTTGAAAGAGTGAGACAGTTTATCGACCACTAAGCCTCGAACTTTTAATGAAATGTTTCGTCATTTTGTTACGTTTTTTTGTTTGAAGTCAACCATGGAGAAGTTTTATGTTTAGGCAATAAATCCCGAACCCTTTTTGAAACTTGAGGAATATCAGCAAGTGTTTATTATTAGTGAGTTGTACACCTCCTCCTCAAAAGGCTACTCTGACAATTTTTTTTGAATGAAAGAGTAGCCACAACACAGGGCCTTCCTGTGTCATATAACCAGTTGACCACGTATCGTATAGACATGATTGTGACTTGTTGACACCTTTTTTGTAAAAATGTGATCTGACCTTTGTTTGCTTTTGTACTGTAGGTGATGCTGCCCTCTATGATACAATCAGAGACTCTGGTGAAAATGGTACAGTATGCACCTTCTGACTAACATGGAGCAGTTACATGACTCCAGGGGACCTGTTCCAAGTGTCTGATATAAAATCCTATCACTCAAAAATATGTTTATTTCAGGTGCAGGTGAATCCATGGATGTCACATATTCTGTCATTGAACTTAAAAACACTGGAGAGAAGAGTGAGTACTCCAAATACACACAGTCTATAAAATATAAATAAACAGTTCAAAAAGGTTTTGACCTGTTAATTATTATTAACAGGGAATCACTGTGAACCAGGGGAGAGCTCTGTTTACTCTGATGTGAAGATTGGAGCTACAGGTACAGTCATGCTTATAGTTTGTATTAAACTATCTGGATATAATTATGGGTCAGCATGCAGTTGAATTCATCTCAGGGGTAGTACCCTTCACCACCACTAGGAGCTGCCAGAGTAGGAAATCTTACACATACCTTAGACTTTTGGGTATTTCTAAGTTCATCTGTTTCATTTATAGTATGTGATTTTTATTGTATGTTGTGTGTCATTAGTTTTCAGTATTTAGTAGTTTTAGTTTTAGTAGTTTTCCATCTCAAAGACATGGATTAAGACTGAATAGTTTTTCTCTTATGTTTTTTATTCTGTACTTGTGCTGTTGCAGATTATGAAATAGACTATATGTGGAAATCCTTCACCTTCTGCTTTTTGTCCTCCACACATGAGGGGGCGCAATCATAGATAATTACAATCTAAAAATAGTCTATCACTGACATTAATGATTTGTCTGTTGATATGTTTTGTAAAATTTTGCTGCCAGTTTGTCTCTTCTGTAAAATTATGGCTGCACATAAAGTCATATTTATCTATAAAATGCTCAAACAAAGATGAGACACGGAAACAAGCAAAAACACATCAGCTCAAGTGTCAGTGTGGCTAATTTGCATATTTTGATTGTCATTTAATGTGATTCTACAGTCGTGAAAAACATGTAGGATGTCCCTTTTTATTTTCATTCTTCCTGTAAATCCATCCATTCATCCATCAGCTGTATATTATAGAGATGTGGCTTCTGTTTTTAGACAACAGTCCTGTGTACGTCCAGGTCAACAGCCACAATAAAGGCAAACGCAAGAAAAAGAAAGGTAAGTGAAGTCTTCTTACACCTGCAGTTGTTAATGTCCAGTATGTTTGTCTTGAACACAGTGTAGTGTATGTAATATCTTCAATACTTGAAGAATAGTAGTAAATACTTATTGATTTTTCAGCTCTAGCTCTTATAGAGTGTCTTTTTAGTAATGTATGTTGTATGTAAAGTTTATTTACATTTACATTACAACAGTAAACTCTGTAAAAGCCATAAATTAAAGCACTGGGGACATTACAATACTGTCATTTTAATTAGTAGGGACATTAACCCTGATGGTCAGTTCAATACATTATCATTTGTAAACGTCTGTATCTCATCATCTCTCTCTTCATAGGAGAATCTACTCCTGCTGCAACTGATGAAGCTGTTTATTCTCAAGTGAATCCAGGAACATCTTTTGGTAATAATGCTGCCATGTAATTTGAATACTGTGATGATTTACTACAGATAACTCATAACAGTGTGTCAGAAAGCATCTTTACATCTTGGATAACCCTGTGTCTCATTTATTTGTGGTTTTCTTCCAGGTCTGTGAAGAGCTGTATCGAGAAATTGATGACAGTGTTTTATAAAACCTTTGCTGTCTAAACATCAGACATGCTTGTTTTTTTGTTAATTTGTTAATATATTATATAAAAGAATTACATCATATAGATTTTTAGCACAAAGCCGAAGACTACTGCGTTATTATTGTTATTATTTTTAATGTTTTTACAGTTTTTTGTCATTTAATTTTTGTGGGATACTTTGAATGCAGGTTGTTCTAAAAAGCAGCAACAGTCTGATACATTATATTTCAGTTTCAGTGCAGGTGATTGTGCAGCTTTAAAGCTCTAGGAGAGGCACCAACAATTACTCTCACTGTATGTACAATATGTGTTGATATTCTGCTAACATATTTTGTTAAATGCACTGCATGTGTTTTTTTTAAATTGATACTGTATGTATTTTATTTTCACTTATTTTCACATTTTTTGTATTTTTAAAGTCTGTCAAAGTTTGATCATTTTATGTATCAATGTTTTTCTTCCTTCCTTGACAAAAACTTTGTCCAAGTAATCAAGACATTAGTTCTAGTTTTTGATTCCATTCAGAGACAGACATTTTACAACCTTAACACAGACAAAGTGTCTTCATGATAAAATACCACTAGATGTCAGTGTAGTTAAGGTTTTGCATCATGAGGTTAAGCAGAGGAAGCCAGTAGAAACAGACACAGCACAGTATTAAAGGTGAAGTGATATATCACTGTATATCCTTAATGTAAAAAATGGACAGCAGCAGAGACAGTTGTATTTAAACTACAGTCAGTAAATAGAACTGTTTAGTAGCTATTGTCTTTATTTATATGCACTGTGAATGTGTGTGTATGAATTTCTGCTACTTCAACAACATAAATAAATAAGTAAAATGCTAATAAGTGACTTAACAATTCAGATTAACTGTGAATGGATTACATGCGACATTCACTCTGTGTCAGATAACTCACCTATATTTGAGTTTTAGGTTTGTCTTGATTTAATTTCATGCCCATAAAAAGAGACACATCAGACCACAAAACATGAAGCATGAATGGCAACGTTTAAAGCTGTTTGTGTTGGCAACCATCAACATATCACATATGTCTTAGCAAGTGGCACACTGTGTATTTATGCTAAAAAAAGGCAATAATTTTAACCTAGTGGGTAACAGCTACTACTGATGAAACAAAAGCTAACTGAGACAGAGGTCAGGACTTTGGCTCTTAACACGCTCACTGTTGTTCACGACACTTGCTGTATTGAACTGATATCAGTGAGTATGACATGTGGTTCCATCACTCCCTTTAAAAATGTGTGCTGTAGATAGGAAATGTTCATTTTAATCCTTGACTTTAATCATTTTGTGCAGATACCTATAGTAGCATCAAGAATTACTAACCATTTGTGAGGCTACAGTAGCCTACAGGATGAATGTGAGGGGAAGGAGACTAATCACAAATCATTTGATGTCAGTTTTGAGAAAGGAGTTGATTTTTTTTTTCTTTTTGTATCTTAAAGTCTATAGATAAATATCTACCTGTAGATTAATACATATTTTAACCTCTTTGGGATAAAAACCAGCCATCATCTGTCCATAGAGAGGACTCTGTGTAAATGGTGATTACCACTGCTTGTTCTGAAAAAAGGAAGATGGACCAAAAAGCTATTCCATAGAACTTTAAACAAAAAGAGATTCACAGTACCTCTGAGCCAGCAACTAACTGGAGGAAGGGTGTGTTTTCCTTCAGATAAAACAAAACAAAATGTGTAAGTTTTGATCAATTTCTTACCACATTCTTTATGGAGAGTTTTAGATGTGCATAGAGGATGTTCATTAAATGTATCACAATACAGCCACTATGGAGACAAGAAAAGTGTGTATTACATGCAGAAACCAACACAATATAAAATATGAAAGCAAAACTGTAGGTATATAAAGGAGATAATGTGTTTCTCCACTGTTTCACTGTATCAGTGCTGGATGTGAGGATGGGACAGGCGTTGTTCTTTCTGCTGGGGTTTATCTGTGAGTACATCACTGACTAATGATACAGATTAAGGAAAATGTTGTAATGAGAAGAACAGACTACCAGAGCTTTCTTGACTGTGTGATTTAGTGTCATGGACTGTGATCAATCATCACAGAAAGGTTTTTTTTTTTTAACAGTGATTTGCAACACATTATCCAACTGTTGTTATTATATATTGATCATTTCTGTTTGATAATGTTCTAATTTTCAATCTTCATTTCAGTGCTGAATACACTCCTCTACAGTGGACAGGCTCAAGGTAATTGCTGCTTTTTTTTTCTTTTTTATTTATTCACATTAGATGAGTATCCACCTGCGTTACCTTTAAGCGCGTCCCGTGTCTCTTTCCTGTATTTCCTCAGACACATAGATTGTGACTAGAACAGTGTTTAAAATTGTGATATTTATTTTGCTAACTGTGCAGTTGTGTGAATGTTTGTGTTGTGTTCTGTGTAATGTGATATTTGAACATTTCATTTCCAAACCACAGGCTTTAATCTGCTGCTATAACAGCCTGCACTCTTCCTGCCCAAACATCAAAAACAGCCCCAGAACACACAAAGTACACACTGATATCCACATACTTTGCATGTGGTGTAAAAGAGCTTGATTTATTTTCTGTATGATCTTTACAGGAAACAGAGATGATCCAGGGGAGAGGTCTGACTACTATAATGTGAATCCAGATTCTGCTACAGGTACAAATATTAGCTGTCGGCTATTTAGCTGTATTTATTGTTGTCTCAAATTTCAAATGCATTCAGTAAAGCTGTAAACAGCCTTGATAATGTTATAGAGGTAGTGTGTTATATTTTTCATTTGTAGTTATTGTCATTTTGTTCCAGGTCCATAAAGAGAGGTGCATCATCGACAAAACAAGAGACACATGACATGAACACAACAGCATGAACACCAAATACATATATTTAACCACATTTACAGCATTTACACAACTACTGCCATCCAAAGCATTAGATAATGCACAGGGAAAGAAAAAAGGATAATGTAAAACTGATCACAATAGTAGCAACTGATATAATTGTTTATTTTAGTTTTTGTTTATTCGATTAAATTTCCCCATTGTGTTTTCAGCTTGTGAAGATATTCAATAACAAATGCAACAGAAAATACTAATATCTTTATTCCATCTTGGAAGGTTGCAACCCACAGACCACATAAAGTGCCAAAAATGAAAAATTAAAATATGAAAAACATTAATCAATACATACATAACAAAAACATACAGTATGTATTGTAGCACACAGTAAGGGCACACACAGGAGCCAGCCTCTGTTTCATTAGCATCTGTGAATGTTGTGTGTCACACACAGTTACTTATTCGTAAAGCTTGTATGGGCATTTGAAAAATTAATCCATAGGTACTATGTGTATTTTATTTTCACGTGTTTTTGCTTTTTGTATTTTTTTGTATTTTGTATTTCTTTCAAATTACATGTTTCTTAATTTTTTCATTTTTCTTTTCTTTTTTTTTTTTAAACAGTAAGCTAAAATTGAGCGTAGATTCCTTCCTCAAACTGGACAAAAACAAACTGCTCATTTGGTTAAAAAAGTTCTATTCAAAACAGTTTCTGTTGTTCTGTGAATGTGTATATTTTGTCAAACGAGTTGCCTTCAGAGACGGGTATCTTAAAACCTGAACAAAACAAAAAAGTGTCTTGATGATGAAATACCACTAGATGTCAGTGTAGTCAAGGTTTTACATCATGCGGTGAACAACAGAGGAAGCCAATAGAAACACCAGACTCACACCAGACCAGAGGACAATTTTCATGTCCCTACATTAGTATTAAAAGATTCAGGTTGAAAAATTTTAAAATATTGTTTGTTTCTTTATATGGACTGTTATATCACTTTATGTCTTAAATTCTTTCTAGTATTTTCCCCTTAATTTATTCCATGTGTTGTGGCACCAAGACGTAAAAACAAAGATTCCCAAATTTCTGATATTTTTCACTCTTTAAAAGTTTCCGACCCACAGACCACCTGACATTTAAAACTACAGTACACGCAGTGTTTGTAGCATTGAAACAACTGCTGTGTTTGCCGAAAACCAGATGTGTACAGTATTTTGTATTTTCAACCTAATTGTTCAACATAATCTGGATGTAGTTGTGTGTTTGGATGTATCCATATATTTTTGTTACAATTTGTTACAGTTTATATAACCAGTCTTTCTGAAACATGTTCCCTCTGAGGGTTCTGTATGTATTTTAAATTAAATATGCATCTACTACTGTACTGGAGAGTACAACATGTACAGCTTGTTATGTTAACAGTCGACAACATATCATGAGTTTTAGCTCCTGTCATATTATATAGTTAGTGAATGCTAAAAATAACAGTACTTTTAACCTAGTGGGTAACAGTTACTACTGATGAAGGCTATCTGAGAGAGAGGCTCTTCACACACTCACTGTTGTATGTGACACTATTGTTGTGTTTGAGCTCAGTCACTTCCTGTGGGCGAAGTTGTGACTGAACTTAAATTCACAAGAATGTCATCATAAGAGAAAAAGTTTCCATGGAGGGGTAACTGAACACTTGTCCCTTCGATAGTGAGGCTCAACACTTGCTGTACTGAACTAATATCGGTGAGTATGACGTGGTTCCATCTCTCCCTTTAAAAATGTGTACTGTAGATAGGAAATGTGTTCACAGTAACCCTACAGGATGAGTGTGAGGTGAAGGAGACTAATTGCAAATCATTTGATGTCTCCTTCACTTTTCATCACTATCTGCTAAAATCTAAACCAGTTAAAATCAGGTCATTCTCATTTGAGAAATAAACAGGCAAACATATAAACAGGGCTCCTTCATAAAACAAGTAGATGGACCATACACAGTTTTTAGAAACAAGCTGAAGAGTTTTTACTTTTTTATCTTAAAGTCTACAGATACCTACTGATGCCCATCTACCTGTAGATTAATACATATATTAACTTTGCTGGGATAACAAAAACAGCCATCATCTTGCTTGTTCTGAAAAAAGGAAGATGGACCAAAAAGCTAATCCACAGAACTTTAAACAAAAAGATATTCACAGTACCTGTGAGCCAGCAACTAACTGGAGGAAGGGTGTGTTTTCCTCCAGATACGACAAAATATGTAAGTTTTGATCACATTTTGTAATGATCCGCCCTCAAAAATGACTTTTGGTTTCTTGGTTTTACTTCGTAGTAATTTTTTCTCTATCTCTTGTGTTCTTGGTTTTAATTTTGTTTAATCTTTCCCCTCATCCTTGTAATGTCCAGTTTTACTTTGCAATATGCTCCTGGTGTGTCTCTGTTGTTTTTACTTCAAGCCTCTGTTCTATTTTCTTTTTTGTTTTTTTTTCCGTTTTGGACTCTCTTGCCTGCACAACTAACAACTAGTAAGCCTGGTCTCTTTATCTTAATGGACCTTTTCCTGTGCCTGTCTGCTGTGACTTTTTGTTTTATGTTTTGGTTTGGTTTTTGTTAAATAAATTCTCCAGAGCTGTCTGCCCAGTTCCTGAGTCTGCATTTGGGCCCAACTCCTGTGTTCCTTTAATCCTTTAAAGTCCTTTAATCGTAACACATTTCATATCACATTCACTATGGAGAGTAGCAGACGTGCACACAGGATGTTCAGTTCATTTATGCAAAGATACATATTGATTAAACACATCACAATATAGACACTATGGTGGCAAGAAAAGTGTGTATATAAAGTATTAGATGCACAACCAAAGGTCAAATGGTAGGTATGATCAGGAGATGATGTGTTAGTTTACTATTGTATTAATGATCAAGTGTAAACCTTTGTATTAAAGTCATGCTAATATGTTTCTGCAGTGTCAGGAGTGTCAGAAGTGCAAACATGTCAACGTATACAGTGATCAGATCAGTCTAGTTGTGTTAAATTGTGTAAAAGGGAAGGAAGCACAGACAGCACAGAGAAAAACTCAGAGGAAGGAGAAGTTGGAAAAAATACACAGTGCAATATTTACATGAGATGAAACTCGTTTCTCCATATTTTCTCTTCATGTGCTGCACAGCTTTCTCTTTATACAATGTGGAGGAATTTCTCAGTGTCAGCGCTGGATGTGAGGATGGGACAGATGTTGTTCTTTCTGCTGGGGTTTATCTGTGAGTACATCACTGACTAATGATACAGATTAAGGAAAATGTTGTAATGAGAAAAACAGACTACCAGAGCTTTGGTCAGTTTCTTTTAAAGTTTGAACAGAGCAGACGTGTTCTCAGCATGGTTGATCTTGTCTGTGTGATTTAGTGTGGAGTGTGTTGAATCATCACAGAAAGTTCTGATAATTTTGTGTTTTAGCTACATTTTTATATTAATATTACACATTATCCAATGGTTGTTATTGTGCATTGATTGTTTCTGTTTGTTTTATAATGTCCTAAATTTCATTCTTTATTCTAGTGCTGAATACACTTCTCCAGTGTGGACAGGCTCAAGGTAATTACTATTTTCTCTCTTTTTTTTCCATTCACATCAGATAAATATCCACCTGCATTTCTTTTAGTCACGTCCTGTTTCTCTTCTCTTTTTCTCAATGTATTCATTACAGGACACATAGATTGTGACTAAAAAAGAGCTTAAGATTGTGATATTTATTTTGCTAACTGTACAGTGTTGTGTGAATGTTTATGTTGTGTTCTAGATGCTGTGCTGAGCCTTGAGTCCAACTGGTCCACTTTTTTTACTGGAGAATCTGTTACCTTCATATGTGACATGAAGGAAGGAAAAGACACTGACTGGGAATACAAAATCATCAAGAACGGTCAAGAACTCTACGATACTTATAAAGTCGTCACATTAAATCTTAAATCTACAGACTACAGTGGTAAATACCAGTGCTTTGGTCAACACAAGAGGTCACTTGTCCTAAGAAACAGTAACATCGTCTCTTTGACTGTATCATGTAAGTCATCAACGTTCAATTACCATGAGAAAGTTTATGAGCACTGACACTTATCTATGAGCCCTGTCCATGTGATAGCTCTAATTTTTCTTAATATATACAGTATGAATAGAATAATTCTTTCAATCATACGCTTTTTAAGTTCCTTTTTAAAATCCTGAAACCCGAGACTCTATATTTTTCCCTGTGGTGGCTGTATTTTAAAAGCTCAGCAGACAGTGTAACCTAGAATTACTGTGCTATTTGTTGTAAAATAACAGCTATTGCAGATAAAATAATGAGCAATAATATAAGACAAGAAAAAGAAGTACACAGTGGAACTCTGTACTCCAGGAATCTTACATAATTATTTCTTGACCCCTTGAGCTAAATTTGTTATTAGTGACACTGGGCTATACAAATAAAGCTGTCTTGACTTGAACAACATGAAAACATACCTCACATGTCATGTTTTATATCATTTTTTAAGCCATTCCCATTTTACTCATTTATGGCTTTTTTTGTTTCTTCTAACAGATGATAGACCCAGAGCCACACTGACACCAGGCCCAACAACTATACCAGTAGGAGACAGTGTGACACTGACCTGCTCTGTGAAGGGCTCTGCTGGATGGAAATATGAGTGGTTCAGACGTTCAGGTCCTCCTGTCATTTCACCCACTAGAGATGGTGGAAACCTAAACAAAGTCAGTGTCTCACAAGGAGGCATCTACTGGTGTAGAGGAGGCAGAGGAAATCCAGTCTTCTACACTTATCCAAGTGATGAGGTCTCCATTGAGATAACTTGTGAGTTTAATTATTTTGTTTGGAATAAAACAACCTGTATTCCTGGTTACAATTTTAAAGCCATGATGTTTTCTTTGTTGATTTGTTTTCCCTGTTTGTTTCTCATCTGGATATTTTTGGTGTGAACAGTTTCCAATGTGAGAGTCAGTGTGACTCTGCAGCACAGCTGGCCTCAGATATTCACTGGAGAGAGGATCACTGTCAGATGTGAGATCCAGGGAGGTGGAGACACTGAGTGGGAGTATGAATGGAGAACTACCAGCTCAGCCAAACCTCCAAATCAACATGAATTCAGGACTGATTCTGCTTCTTCATCCCACAGTGGAAACTATGAGTGTAGAGGCAGAATGAAAAGTTCACAACAGTCTTCAACAAAGTGGAGCGATTCCCTCAATTTGACAGTATCTGATGGTAAGTCACATCATATTTCATCAGTCATCATTGATTTTTGCTGAAATAAATAAGTTATTTGAAATGCAAAAATGTATATTATATAGTACAGCTTCATATTTCTATTATAACTTAAAGATAGTAAACAGAAATATATAGAGACATAGATGCCAGCTATGCAGAATACAAACATTACATGAAATGATTTCATTATAAAAAAAATTCTTTCCAACAGCACCCCGGCCTGTCCTCACTGTGTCTCCATCATGGCTGAGTCCTGGAGCCTCAGTAACTCTGAACTGTGAGGTCAAACATCCATCTGCAGGATGGAGGTTCTACTGGTATAAGACTGTTCCCAAAGGATCACTCCACTACTACAGCTATGAGCTGTTACCTGGTAGCAACAGAGGGACTGAACAGGATTCCTACATCGTTCATGGTCAGACACACACAGCAGGATATGTGTGTAGAACTGGAAGAGGAGGTCCAGTGTTTTACACACGTTTCAGCCATTCTAAGTTTGTTTGGTCTGGAGGTGAGCTTACTGGTTTGTTTCTTGGTTTCTATACTTCTCTGTTTGCCTTGGTCTTTCCAGTTGTCTGCCTGTCACAGACTATGTTGACTTTTTACCTATGCACATTGTAGTGACCCTACAACTTCCTTCCTATAAAAACATCATGAAGTCAAATTTTTTTGATGTTTTTTTAATTATCAGGATTTTATGTTTAAAAAAAATACATTAAAAGAAAACCACAAAAAATCCCAAACACACACAGCTTCATTTACATTCCACTGTTTCTAAACTTGTAGGTTTTGCTCCAGATCCTCTTCCTGTCTTCTTTTGTTGGGACAATTTTTCATTACTGCCACCAATCTTTAGTTACTCTCCTTTGAAAGTAGTTGTTAACAGCAGTTCCACAACAGTTTTCAACTACATCCTCAGTTTTGCACATTGACACACATTCCAGCCTTGAATTTGATTTTGACCTAATGATATTGTACAGTAATTCTCATGAGGTTTGACCATTTGTTTTTCAGATCTTCATCCAGCAGCGTCTCTCACAGTGAATCCTGACAGAGTGCAGCACTTCACCTCTGACTCTGTCTCACTGAGCTGTGAGGGAAACTCTGCTGAGTGGAGAGTGAGGAGGTTTAATGAACATGGCTACATGTCAGACTGCTCTTACTGGGGGAAAATTACTGGATCAATATGCAGTATTCCTAATTTACAGTACACTGATTCACGGGTGTACTGGTGTGAGTCTGGATCAGGAGGATTCAGTAATGCAGTCAACATCACTGTACAGCGTGAGTGTTAATTCATTTTTGTTTCTCATTGTTTATCTCATTGTTTATTCAGTGTCCTGTAGATTCAGTCTATGTATAGTAGACCTACATAGACTTCACCTCTGACTCTGTCTCACTGAGCTGTGAAGGAAACTCTGCTGAGTGGAGAGTGAGGAGGTTTAATGAAAGAGTCCAAGTCAGTATTACTGCATGCTGTAATTTATTCCTGTACAGTCAGTCTACATTGGTCCACCTTTATAGAAAATAAGTTGTCAGTCTTTATCATTAGTGAATACTGCATGCTTTTAATAGTACTAGTGGCTTCACTCACTTCCTTTGTACACTAAAGGGATTTTCAAGTTATACGTGCACAAGTGAAAGGTCGTTGTCAGGTCACTGTGTGCTGATTTTATAGTTAAAAAAGTGTGAAATAATCTAATCTAATAAATGTATGTCAACTTTGAAACAGCTGATCTCTGAATAAAGCTTCATATTCTTTGACTAATTCACAGGTGATAATATTACCCTGGTGAGCCCTGCCAATCCTGTGGCTGAGGGACAGTCTGTTACTCTTGGCTGCAAGTTGAGAACAGAAAATGTTGTTTCTAATGTGTTTTTCTATAAAAATGACAAACTAATTCAAAATGATGTTAGAGGGGAGCTGACTTTCTCTGCAGTGTCAAAGTCAGATGAAGGTTTCTACAAGTGTCAGTGCTCAGGACAAGAGTCACCACAGAGCTGGATGTCAGTTAAAGGTGAGAATGATTAAAACTATTTCTTCAGTTTCTATTTTGAAAGCTGTGCTACAGTCTGAAATAGAAATAATTGGTGTGACTATGACTCTTGATCAGACCTTGATGTTATTATTAGTACTGTGAAGAATCAATCTGAGTGTGTCACAGAAATAATAATGATTATTGATTATAGCTGTATCCAGGCCTGAAAGTTCTTCGTTTCCTGTGCTGCTGATTGTTGGGTTGGTTTGTGGAATTTCACTGATTATTCTCCTGCTGCTGTTGTTTTGCTGCAGAAAGTCTAAAGGTGAGACCTTTTCAATTCTGATATTCAATAACACTCTGATGAGTGAGATGTATCCTGATGCAATTATATGTACAGCAGTGATACAAAACCTTTTAACGTCTAATGTCTTTTTCACAGATCCATGGTGTAACAGGTACAACACTCTCTTGTTTAATCTTCAACACAACAATACTTAACATGTTTTTTACTTTACCTACTTTGACCTTGTGCTATTTATTTTGTCCACGTGTGTCAGCCTCCTCCAGTCTCAGAGAAACAATCAGAGCTCTGCTACAGACCAAGATGAAAATCAACATCCAGTATACTCATCTCTTCTCCACGGTCAGCCTTCTATCTAATGTTGATTACTCTCACTGCTTTTTCTAACCCCCTTCTATAATCATATCCAGTTGTTATATTTTACAATAATAATGTTATAACCTGTTCTGCAGGTTTAACACTGTTAAAGTAAATCAAGATTTAAAATGGTGTCTGAACATTAGAACACAATCATGGATATGAAGCAACCAGCCTGATGTTATTTTCATTTCTATTGATGCACAGGTGACATTTGTGTCTATGAATCAGTCAGAGGCTCTGGGAATGATGGGAATGGTACAGTATAAACTTTGATTCATGCAGAGAAGTCTGAGAATGATGTGATTTTAACTGAGTGAGTAAAATCCAAGTAAAACTTTCTCATTTCAGGTGGACAGGCAGATGACTACGTAAATGTCACATCTCAGATTCAGCTGAAAGGTGTTGGTAAGAGAAGTGAGTACATAACATATGAAACATAAATGAGTTGATTATTAATTCAACCAGCAATCCCCTAATGTACATGTATCATGTGGCTAAAAGTATCTAGCTCTAATTGTAATATTAAAATGTGATATTTGAACATTTCATTTCCAAACTACAGTCTTTAAACTGCTGCTATAACAGCCTGCACTCTTCTTGCCCAAACATCAAAAACAGCCCCAGAACACACAAAGTACACACTGATATCCACATAGTTTGCATATGATGTAAAAGTGCTTGATTTATTTTTCTGTATGATCTTTACAGGAAACAGAGATGATCCAGGGGAGAGGTCTGACTACTATAATGTGAATCCAGATTCTGCTACAGGTACAAATATTAGCTGTCGGCTATTTAGCTGTATTTATTGTTGTCTCAAATTTCAAATGCATTCAGTAAAGCTGTAAACCTTGATAATGTTATAGAGTTAGTGTATCATATTTTTCATTTGTAGCTATTGTCATTTTGTTCCAGGTCCATAAAGAGAGGTGCATCATCGACAAAACAAGAGACGCATGACATGAACACATGAAACAGCATGAAAAACAAAAATCACATTTAAACATGTTTAACAGCATTTATACACCTGCTGCCATCTGAACATTAGACGCACACCATTTTATGCAGTTTTGTAGCAGAACATATGAGAGAATTACATGATCTGGATTTAATTTCAGCATCAATGACAACATTACTGAAACAATTTGCTTTTGTATTTATGCTTATTTTGCATATTTTTGTTACAATAATGCAGTAACTTTGTAGGTTATATAAACCACTGAACCTTTAAAGTAAGCTGTGATGTTTTACATTGGTTTTCTTGGTCATTATTTACAAATGACTTAATGGATGATTACTGGATGAATTAATGAATGGATGATGAGTTATTTAGGATGAAAAAGGGATAATGTAGATGTTTATTTTTTACAAACCGATGTGGTTGTTGTATAATGATAAATTCAATCTTGTTATGCTGAGTTTCCTTATTGCATTCTTATTTCTGAGTCTACTGTAGCAGGAGGCAAATGAAACTGCAAGTTTAACATGTTTGCAAACCACAGGCCTTGTTAACTCTGGAAGTTGAAAATAATTTAGTGATTAATTTATTGTTTGGGTCTCAGTCAGTGATCTTGTAGAAAATCAGTTCTAAAATTACAAATGTTATTGATACCATTGCCTCCAAAGGAGGTAATTTATGGTAAGCCAAGAAAGTAACCTGGAGAAATGCTACACTTCACATGTATGATTTTCAAATTAAAAATGAAAGGTAGGCTTATTCCCTAGAATCACTGTCAAAAATAACAATATTTGCCTTATTTGCTACAGTTGACAGGCTGACAACCCCTTCTGTGCCAGTAACCCCTGAACTTTTATCTATTAAGTCATGTAATTAATTTTCCTCATTCGTTTACAAAGTTTAGAGAATTAGAAAAGAATCAGTTCCTCCATATCAGGTAGAGAGTCTGTGTTATCCTCATGTCCACTTAAAATTCAGTTAGCATGACACAATCTGATATATCAACAACATAACCTTGGAGGAAATTGTGCAATGTGTCTTGCTACAGACCTATCTGTACTATCTCTTTACTGAAAACAAATGGCTATCATTTTTACTTGGACCTGCAGTGCTAAAAATGAGGAAATAGTGTTCAATAGTTAGTAGTTCAATAGTTCAATGTGTTCTGTCAGCCAGATGACGTGTTTCACACCTGCTTTACTGCATGAACCAGACAGAGCAGAGGTGACAGGGAGTGTCCATGATGTAGAACAGAGCAGGAACTTTAATGTCAAATTTTGTCTTGTCTTATATTTCAGACTGAGAAATTTTGACCTTCCACATCCTTAATATCACCACCAGACACTGTTGTATTTAAAAACTGTGAGTTACAAATATTGTGCTTTAATATTTTATATATTATATTGTCATATACACTCGACATCATCTATTACCACTGTCAGTTTGACCAGTGTTTTTGACAGAGGGATGCGACTGGGGTAAAAGTTCAAGCACAAGCAGTAGCCTTTATTGAGACACCAACAGAAACTAAGAGCAACTAGCTGCCTTTTATACCCTCCCTAATACCAGTTTTTGGTCAGAAGAGTCCACTTAGGTGGGACCAGGATCATATTAGAATCAGAATCAGAATCAGAATATACATTTACATTAACATAAAACCAACTACAACAACAGAAAGATTTAGATATATTTATAGATATATTTACATAAACACAGATCACTGTAAATAATCCAATTACACATCTGCACAACCTAATTACACAGACTAGTCTTAGCTCTATCTGTACTCCCCCTTCTCATTATGATGGTTTGCTCTGAGAGCTCTTAAGCAGGTGATTGGACCTGCTTCACTCTTTTGCCAACAACCAGGAAGAGGTGAGTACTGCCATTATCACTACCTGCACATTCAAATAATCTACCTGAGCTACTCTTTCTGTGTATATAAAGAATCACAAAACTAATGCGTGTCCATGTTTCTTTAACTGATTCTCTGTACCAGTCACCCAACAACTAGTACTCCTTCCCTCTATAAGGTACTAGAACCCCTGGTCTCCATAACAGCCACATAGCACATCCTTTATGGTAAATGACATTTCTTCTTTTCTGCTTGTGAATACATTAGCTTCTGTGTGGTTTCTCCTCAGGCCCTAGTTGCCAAGTAAACTTCCTGGCAACTGGAGCTTTAGATTTCCCCATTTTGCCTTTAGTTTGTGAAGATATGCAGCAACAAAGGCAACTGAAATTATAAAACATTAATAAACACATATAATACATATTGTAGCAATGTGTAAGAACACACACAGCAGCTAGCCTCTGCATTGCATCTGTGAATGTCATTGGTCTTCGGGGTTCAACAGTCAATCTGTCAGTTTTTCTAGGATACTTTGAATCCAGGCTATTTCTGCTTCAGTGCTCATGTGATTGTACGGATGAGAAAGCTCCAGGATGGGCACCAACAGTTACTCTCACTGTGTGTACAATATGTAATGATATTCTACGTAACATGTTATGTGAATTATACTGCTATAGATGCTGTTTTTTATTTTCTATGGATTTTCCAGAAAAGACATTTGCTCTGTAAAGCTGCTGTTGGAGCCATTTTTCATGCATATTTTTTCCAAACTAGTTCAATAGTTGTTCAACAGTGAACTAGTTCATTAGTTCAAAGTGTCTTCATGATGAAATACCACTAGATGTCAGTGTAGTCAATGCTTTACATCATGAGGCTAACAGCAGAGGAAGCCACTAGAGATACCGGACAGAAAGTTTTATGTCCCTACAGTTTTAAACATTTGAAGTTCGTCTCTCTATATATAACACATTGAGTCACTGTATGCCTTTTAAATCTTTTTATGTAAATGAGCTTTCATAGAGTTTTTCTGTGGTGGTTCAGATTTAGAAATGGGCTTTGGTCATCCACTTCTTCCTGTTTTAAAAAACCATGAGCACCAGCAGAGATTGTTGTATTTAAACCACAGTCTGTAATTAGAGCTGTTTAGTAGTTGTTTAGTTGTTTGCACTGTGAGCGTGTCTATCAATTTCTGCTACTAAGAATAAAAAGCTGCTAAGATTGGTGTATGTGATATTTATAACACAATGAAATGGTTTCTTTTAGTATTTCTCCCTTATTTGATCACATTTGTTGTGGCACAATGTGGCTCAAACATTTGTTGTGGCCACAGACTGTTAACAATAAAGGTCCAGCTAAGAATGACAAAGGTAAAATCTCCTGCAGTTGTTCTTGTACAACATTTTGCTGTTTGATTTTAATGTCACTTTGATACTGCACAAACAAGATGCTGCCATGCTTGTAAAACAGATGCAACTGAAAGTAAAATATCGACTTGTAGTGACTGCAGCAATACCACACTTACTTGTGGTGATGTTTAGGTGCACAGCACTTGGTTAAGGTGAAAAGTTGTGGTCTGGTTTAACAGAGAGATCAAACTTCACAGTGACTGCAGGCACAGCCTGCTTGCTTGAATTTGACCAAAACCATAATCTTTTATTAACCTTAACCAAAGTGCTTTTGATAAACCTAACCACAGACAGGACTCTGGATGCAAAACCCGATCGCTCCTGTGACAGTCTTGCTTTGGGCACTTTGTATGTCCATCATCCACCCCAAACTGCCCCATTGCAACTTTGCTGCTGTTATTGAATTTAGCGCCTCATTCAAAAAACATGTTTCCAACTGAAGCACATGAGTCCTGCTCACTGTCATGAAAAAAAAGCAAATCTGCGCCCATCTACATGAAATCATTAGACAACATGTACTGGAGAGTACAATTTTAACAACTTGTTATGTTAGCAGTTACCAACATCTTATCAAGTGGCACATTGTGTACTTATTGAATGCTAAAAACAGAAATCATTTTAACGTATAGGGAAACAGCTACTACTGATGAAATAAAAGCTGTCTGGGGGAGGGGGCAGGACTTTGGCTCTTCACACGCTCTCTGTTGTTCAAGACATTATTTCTGCTGTGTTCAAGCGAAGTCACTTCCTGTGGGCAAAGTTGTGACTGAACTAGAAACTAGATATTTCACCATAATAAGAGTTTCCATTGTGGGCTAACTGGATACTTGTCTCTACAATACTGAAGCTCAACTTTGTGATTTCAGCTGAGAAATTGACAGATTTTCTGATTTTTACTGCTGGGTGCCATGGATTACCATCGCTTGCTGTACTGAATTGATATTAGTGAGTATGACCTTTTAAAAAAGTGTACTGTAAATAGCTAGGCAATTTATTAATTCCAACAGGAAATGGATTCATTTTTAACCACTGACTTTAACAATTTACGTGGCAACCTACGACTGCATCAAGAATTACTGACCGTTAGTGAGGCCGCAGTAGCATATAGGATGATCGTATCTACCCTGTAAGGGGAAGGAAACTAATGTCAAATCATTTTACATCCCCATGACTCTCATCAGTTTTCTTGTGCAATTCTTTCTAAACTTCAACATAATGCACTGTATCTGCTAAAGCAGTTAAAAACTGGTCATACTCAAGGCTAGTCCACCATAAGCGATGTTCTGATCTAAAGGTCACACTTTTGATCATTCTAACAGTCATGTATCCCATTGGACTGACTGAGAGAAAATATTTGTTCATGGTTTCAAACAAGCTCAATCACATTCATACTGAACCTTAATGTCATTACTTCTAACCATGAAGTCTTTTGGAGCAGTTGTTCATACAGTGGTATGAAAAAGTTTGGGCACCCTGATAATTTTCCAAGATTTTTCCTTTGCAAATCACTGGTTGTTCGGATCCAGCAATTTCAGTTAATATATAGCAGACAAACACAGTGATATATGAGAAGTGAAATTAAGTTTATAAGTTTACAGAAAGTGTGCAATAATTCTTTAAACAAAAATAGGCAGGTGCATAAATTTGGGCACCCCAACAGAAGAATTACATCAATATTCAGTATGTCCTCCTTTGGAAATAACAGCCTCTAACCCTATAGCTTCAATGAGGTCTGGATTCTGGTTGATGATACGGCCTTCTTTACACACAAAACATCTCGGATTCAGTCAGGTTTGATGGTTTCCATGCATGGACAGCCAACTTTAATCACACCACAGATTTACCAATAATATTCAGGTCTGGGGACTGAGATGGCCATTCAGAGCGTTGTACTTGTTCCTCTGCATGAATGCCTTAGTAGAATTTGAGCAGTGTTTGAGATGTTGTCTTGTTGAGTATCAGCCCGGCGCAACTTCAACTTTGTCATGATTCTTGAGCATTGTTGAGAATCTGCTGATACTGACTACAGGTCCATGTGACCTTCAACTTTAACAAGATTGCCAGTACTTGCTCTGGCCACACAGCCCCACAGCATGATGGAACCACCACCAAATTTTACTGCATGGGTAGCAGTGTTTGTCTTGGAATGCTGTGTTCTTCATCCGCCATGCATACCGCCCTTATTGTGTCCAAAATAACTCAATTTTAGTTTCATCGATTACAGCACCTTATTCCAAAATGAAGCTGGTTTGTCCAAATGTAGCTGAGGCTGTGGCTCAGGAGGTAGAGCAGTCGCCCACCAAATCAGAGGTGGGTGGTTCGATTCTAGCTCCTCAGTCTGCATGCCAGTATCCTTGGGCAAGATACCCAACCCCAAATTGCCTCCGATGTGTGTGCATCGGTGTGTGTGAATGTGTGTGAATGCATAGAAAAAAGCACTTTGTATATATTGTATGAATATTGTGAATGGGGTGAATGTGATCTGTAGTGTGAAGCGCTTTGAGTGGTGAAAGACTAGAAAAAGCGCTATATAAGTACAGTCCATTAGCATACCTCAAACTCTGTTTTGTGGCATGTCATGAAAAGAGCTTCTTCCGCATTACTCTCCATACAGAATCACCTTGTGCAAGTCGCTGAATAGTTGAGCGATGCACAGTGACACCATCTTAGCAAGATCATGTTGTAGGTCTTTGGAGCTGGTCTGTGGTTGATTTGACTGTTCTCCACCATCGCCGCCTGTGTATCTGAGATTTTCTTGGCCTGCCACTCAGGCTACCAGAACTGTGCCTGTGGTCACCCATTTCCTCACTATGTTTCTCCACAGTGAAAACTGACAGCTGGGAAATCTCTGACAGGCTTTTGAATCACTTCCCTAAACCATGATGTTGAACAATGCTGGCAAGTCTCATTTGACAGTTGTTTGGGGCTCCCCATGTTGGCACTCTTCAGAGAAGATGCAAAGAGGAGAACAACTTACGGTGTACATAATCTCCCTTTCTCATGATTGGCTTCACCTGTGTATGTAGTCAAGGTCAATGAAGCTTATAAGAAACAAATTTTGTGTTCCAATAGTTAGTGCAAGGTATTCAAATCAATAAAACAACAGGGTGCCCAAATTTGTACACCTACCTACTTTTGTTTAAGGAGTGTGCACTTTCAATCCTATAAACTTAATTTCCTTCTCATATATCACTGTGTTTGTCTGCTATATGATATGTTTAACTGAAATTGCTGATCCGAACAACCAGTGATTTATAAAGGAAAATCTTGAAAATTATCAGGGGTGCCCAAACTTTTTCATACCACTGTATATGAAATGGACCTCGAGAACTTTCTCTGTCCATTTCAGATCAATTTTGATTCATTAAAATCATTGTGCATTTCTGCATTTTGTTTTCAAATGTCTATTAAACCTACAGCTGCTGAGTTGGCCACTGCTAAGCAAAACTCTTTCATCTTAAATTCTAAAGATAGATATCTACCTGTAGATAAATACACATTTTACCTTTTTCAGGGTAAACAACAGCCATCATCTGACTGACATACTGCATACAGTACCTTTGACAGGTGTCTCAAATCATTAACAGTGCAATAAACTGTAACACAGAAACAGTCCATAGAGAGGACTCTGTATAGATGGTGATTGCTTTTATTCTGAAAAAGGGAATGAGTGGAAGAGGGAAGTGCTGAAATGTTAATCCATTTAACTTAAAACAAAGATATTTACAGCACCTTACTGGAGGAATTGTGTGTTTTCCTTCAGATAATTGAAAAAGTGTAAATTTTGACCACATTTCATATCACATTCACTATGGAGGGTAGCAGATGTGCACACAGGCTGTTCTGTACACTCCTGCAAAGATATATATTGATTAAGCACGTCACAATACAGACACTATGCAGGCAAGAAAAGTGTGTATATGAAGTATTACATGCACAAACCAACACAATGTGAAATGTAAAAGGTCAAATTGAAGGTATGTTCAGGAGATGATGTGATTAGTTTATTATTTTATTAAAGATCAAGGAGAAATGTTTGCATTAAAGTCAAGATAATATGTTTCTGCAGTGTCAGGAGAAGAAGTGCAAAGACGTCAGTGTATGCTGTGGTCAGATCAGTCTAATTGTGTTAGCTTTGTGTAAAAGGGAAGGAAGCACAGACAAGAAAAACTCAGAGGAAGGAGAAGTTGAAAAAAATGCACAGTGCAATATTTATATGAGATGAAACTCATGTTTCTCCGCAGTTTCTCTTCATGTGCTGCACAGCTTTCTCTTTATACAATGTGGAGGAATTTCTCAGCAGCAGAGTGACAGAGTGTCAGTGCTGGATGTGAGGATGGGACAGACGTTGTTCTTTCTGCTGGAGTTTATCTGTGAGTACATCACTGACTAATGATACAGGTTAAGTAAAATGTTTTGGTGAGAGGAGCAGACTACCAGAGCTTTGATCAGTTTCTATGAAAGTTTGAACAAAGCAGACGTGTTCTCAGCATGGTTGTTTTGAGAAGGATCACCAAAATGTAATTTGGTTATTTTTAGCAGTGATTCACTAAATTTTATACATTCATATGACACATTAGCCAACTGTAGTTGTCTTTGATGAAAGCCCAGTTGTTTGCTGTGATTATTGTTTATTGATTGTTTCTGTTTGATTGATAATGTCCTAAATTTCACTCTTTATTGCAGTGCTGAATACACTCTCCTACTGTGGACATGCCCAAGGTGACTGCTGTTCTCTCTCTTATTTATTTATTATCTTCAGATGAGTATCCACCTGCTGCATTACTTTTAAAGGCGCCCTGTTTCTTTTTCTTCTTCTTTCTCAGTGTATTCATTACAGGACACATAGATTATGACTAGAATTGTGTTTCAAATTGTGATATTTATTTTGCTAACTGTACAGTGTTGTGTGAATGTTTGTGTTGTGTTCTAGATGCTGTGCTGAGCCTTGAGCCCAACTGGTCCACTTTTTTTACTGGAGAATCTGTTACCTTCATATGTGGCATGAAGGAAGGAAAAGACACTGACTGGGAATACAGAATCAACAGGGATGATCGAGAATTTGTTTCCTACAATACACATAAAGGCTACACATTGTATCTTCAGTCGTCAGGCTACAGTGGTAAATACCAGTGCTCTGGTCGCCACAAGAGCTCACGTGCCATAAAAAACAGTAACATTGTCTCTTTGACCATATCAGGTAAGTCATCAAGTCTTTCCTGAGCACTAACACTCCTTTGAACCCTGTTCATATGATTGCCCCAATTCTGTTAATATATACAGTACAAATCCAATCATACTTTTAATCTTTCACTTCTACTGCTGTATTTTTCCCTGTGGTGCCAGTATAAAATAATGAGAAATAAAATAACAAAAGGAAAAGAAGTACACAGTGGAGCTCTGCATTTCAAGAATCTTACATAATTATTTCTGGGTTTTCACTACAAAGTTATGGAGAGATTCCCTTATGAAACTAAATACAGGACTGAGGGAAGATGAAGAATTCAGGGAGAGACATGTGGAAGGGATCTAAGGACAGATGGTGTCATATATTTTTGTTTCTTATTCCAACAGATAAACCCAGAACCACACTGACACCAGGCCCAACAACCATACCAGTAGGAGACAATGTGACACTGACCTGCTCTGTGGAGGGCTCTGCTGGATGGAAATATGAGTGGTACAGACGTTCAGGCTTCTCTCATACTCTGCTTGTGAGAGATGGTGTTATAAACAAAGTGATCAGTGTCTCACAAGGAGGCACCTACTGGTGTATAGGAGGCAGAGGAAATCCAGTCTTCTACACTTATCCAAGTGATGAGGTCTCCATTGAGATAACTTGTGAGTTTAATCATTTTGTTTGGAACAAAACAACCAGTATTCCTGATTATATTTTTAAATCCATGATGTTTTCTTGCTTTTTTCCCTGTTTGTTTCTGGATATCTGGATCTGGATGTTTTTGGTATGAACAGTTTCCAATGTGAGAGTCAGTGTGACTCTGCAGCACAGCTGGCCTCAGATATTCTCTCGAGAGACGATCACTGTCAGATGTGAGATCCAGGGAGGTGGAGACACTGAGTGGGAGTATGAATGGAGAACTACCAGCTCAGCCAAACCTCCAAATCAACATGAATTCAGGATTTATTCTGCTTCTTCATCTCACAGTGGAAACTATGAGTGTAGAGGCAGAATGAAAAGTTCACAACAGTCTTCAACAAAGTGGAGCGATTCCTTCAATTTGACAGTATCTGACGGTAAGTCACATCATATTCCATCAGCCATCATTGATTTTGGCTGAAATTTTAAAATAATTTCTATTATGTTCGGTCTGTTAATTGATTAAACTAATCAATTGCAATTAATTGCATGATTGTTCATAGTTAAGAAGTGATTCATCGCAAATTATTCACTCCTTTTTTTTCAATCTGTTCTAAAAGTATCTTGAAGGGATAATTATCCAGAATATTCTCCAGCAAGTAGTATTTGACACTGAACTCACTCCACCGGTAATTCAATTCACATCAAGAGTAAATGCAAATAACATTGGTCTTGTCAAGGGAACCATCTAGCAGGGCTTTGAAGCTCAACTTTCATAAATTCATTATCTATATCGAGGGGTCGAGCCAATCTCAGCTGACAATGGGCAAAAGACGAGTACAACCTGGACAGATCGACAGTCAACACTGTATTAAATCCTTCAACAAAATGTACCTAACGTATATTTATTCTGGGACCATTTCTTTCCAACAGCACCCCGGCCTGTCCTCACTGTGTCTCCATCATGGCTGAGTCCTGGAGCCTCAGTAACTCTGAACTGTGAGATTGAACATCCATCTGGAGGATGGAGGTTCTACTGGTATAAGACTGTTCCCAAACAATCAAGCTACTCCTACAGCTATGAGCTGTTACCTGGTAACAACAGTGGGACTGAACAGGATTCCTACATCGTTCATGGTCAGACACACACAGCAGGATATGTGTGTAGAGCTGGAAGAGGAGGTCCAGTGTACTACAGTTATCCTAAGTTTGTTTGGTCTGGAGGTTAGTTTACTGGTTTTCTATCCCTTTCTGTTCACCTTGGTCTTTCCAGTTGTTTGTCTTTAACAAACATATTTAAAAAACTAAAACCTATATCCACATCTTATCTGGTATGTACATTGTGGTGACCCTATGACCTTTTCTCTAAAATCAGCATCAGGTCAAACTTTCAGATTTATATTTTTTTTCCTGGGTTTTTATTTCTTATTTTTCTCCTCTCTAAACCTATTAAAACACAAAAATATGTCTCTATAATTCAAATCAGTGTGTTAATAACTTTACTCCTAATCAAGAATTTGTCAAATCTGGAAATGATAACTATAATTAAAGCAAATTGTTTAAATTAAAATAAAATGAAATAATACACATACACAGCTTTATTTACATTCAACCATTTCTAAACCTGCATCTCTGGCTCCAGGTTTTCTTCCTTTCTTCTTTTCTTGGGGCAACTTGTCTTTACTGCCAGAAATATCCATCACCTCTGTGCTAGTATTGTCCGTGCACATTCTTGTGTGCCCTGGTCCAGCACTGTGTGAAAACGATCATGTTATAGAGAAGTTGAAGTTTTATCTTCAACAATACGAGGTCAAAAACACAATACACCTTTTGCTGTGAATGCTGTGAAACTGAGTGATGAACTTACACTATTTGTCGGCTGTTGTGTTATCTGTACAGTGATTTTTCTTTTAATACAACAGTTTTCAGGTGCAGTTATAAAATCAAGATTTTTTAGTGAAGAGCAGTAGCTTGGAAATAGCTTGGAAGTTACTGCTGAT